>CM036769.1:7583487-7970987 GCA_020796225.1 Arion vulgaris
GTCATTGCAATTTTAAACTAGGCTAGCTCAGTGATTAATTCATATTCTCTCTCTTCCCTTTTTTATTTTCTCTCCCTTTTTGTTAGACTTATCCTCTCCGTTCCTCGTGGGGCATAGGGCCTCAACAGTTGTTCGCCACTTTCTTTTTCTTCTTCTTACTGTGAATTCAGGCATAGTCAGGGCGCCTGGTGTGGTGCTTCTGACTGATTTTTGCGTGAAAGTCTGCTTTCCCTTTTTATAGGTAAACACGTAAACGTGTTTACCTATTTTTCCAAGTTTTACTGCAGTCTCCACCCTTTTCCCTTTTTATCCGTCATATAGGTGGGCCTTCTCCGACTTCAGAGGTTTGTTCGCCTCTTCTCGGTCTCTGGCTGTCCTCTTTATGGTCTCACAAGACAGTTCAGCCAAAGCCAGCTATAAACTTATGGGCCTTCAGACTCAGGTAAGAATTATGGGAAATCAGGCCACACTACCAATGACCTCGCATTCCAGTATTGTTGTATATAGACGAATTCATTTAAAATCAACACAAAATGCTAAATCGAGGTTATATTACGCAACAAGTTAAGTTTAACAATAATGAATATCATTATTATGAATATTTTTCACCAATAAATAACCATAGACTCACAGAATTGAGTCAAATTGCATACAAGCTTGCAGTGTTCTATCAAATATACATTCCATCCCCCTTTTCTGATCTAGGTCAGGAATTCCCCGATCAGTTGTCTGGCCTAGTTATCTAGAGTTGGCTGTGGTTCAGCACTATTCAGTTCCTCAAGAAGACTTCGTCTCCAGGTCTGTTTAGGCCTTGTTTCCAACGTGGGGCATTTTGATCGTTTAGGGTGGCAATAAACTGTTCAGAGTTTAATTAATGTTCATGATGTTGCAAAACCGATATATCGGCTTTTGGAGGTATGTTGACAAAAACGAATGTTGCTTCACAATCACTATACTGAAGTTTAAAAAATCTTCAATGAAAGGAAAGTACGTATATCTAGGTACATTTCTACCTCCTTTTAACAAAGCTTTGAAAGCGGGAATGCATGTGTTATTGTGTTAAAATCGAGTGATATTTTTTTTTAAACGGTAATGTGTCCGATATTAGTCAACCTTGTCATAAAAACCAAAATGAGTTTATACAGTGCAATCTTGAGTGTGTAATATCATTGGACAGAGCCATGCATATCATATTTCCGCCACAGAAAGCAGGTCCGAAGTTTGATTTGGCTTGAAATGTTAGGTACTATGGGAAAAGCAACAATAAACATCAAGGGCTTTGACTCAAATGCAAGTTATGGCCCATTAGTTTGATTACAGAAGATCAGAAAAACTACAAGAGAGACAGGGCGTTTTCACAATTAGCCTCAATCTGAAACAAGAAATAGAAGAGATAAAACACTTGCTGAAATAAAATATGTCTTTTTCAATGAATGAATATGGAGATGTCTGCTCGCTTCTTCTGTAACCCATGTCCGCAAGCGTTTAGAGATGGTCCTGATATCATCAACGCCAACATCAAAGTTTGGACGAAAATCGATCAGCTGCTGCTTCTTTATATGATTGGTTGCGATGATACGTGTTGAACCGACGCGTTTGGTAGACAAAAAGGACAAGAAGGAAAGAAACAAATAGATTACAGGAAGAAAAAACAAATCAAGAATAAAAATAAAGTATTCAGAATAAAGAAGAGAAAAACAGTATGAAGAATATAGAGAAAAAACAGTATGAAGAATAGAAAAGAAAAATATTTCTTCTGTTCTAATGAAGTACTGAACTCTGTTATAAAGTGTATCAATGCTTTTAAAGCTATGCCAAAATGAGACGTCTTTCAAGCTATTTTGCGAATAACAAAATACAGACAATGTGAGAATTTTGCTTCACACTGAAGTAAGATGACTCTCGAAGGGAACTGCCTGAAAAATGTATGGAACTATTTGATACTTCAGTGATTTTTAAGCGACAAACCTGAAATGAAGTATCTGTTAACGGTCGATGGTAAAGATTTGTGAGTTATCTAGCCGCGATCTTTGAAAACTAAATATATTAAATAACCAACTTCAAGGAACAAATAAAATTCTTGTTGATGCAAAAGCGAAGATATTTGATTTCATTACCTTTATTTAATTATGTCAGAAATATATTTGCGACAAAATTTAAAAGTTTCATTGGCTCTAGAAATGTGAAGGGACTGATACCGCTATACTTTTTTTTATTGTCAATCATCTGAAAATTATATCTGCTGATTTAAAAGAAAGATTTTCTGATTTGAAACTAATTGATTTTCCAACTTGTTGATACAGCCAATGTTAGTGGATTTGTTTGATATTTAAAATATGCAGTATCAAGAAGAACTCTCAGAAATGCAAAATGATGAGTCAGTTAAAACTTTATTTAATATAAAAGGAGCATGAATGGCTTTGTGAGGAAACAGAAATCAAATATACAAATTCAACCAAATGTGCAAGAAAACTGTTATTACTGTTTCCATCTTCATATTTAGCTGGATTTAGTGCCATAACTGATTTGCTGCTAAAAAAAAAATCTGCTAGATGTAACACAACGGGGAGACTTGAGACAGAAGCTAATTAAATTGGAAGCTAACATAAAATATTTTTTGCAGCATGCATCAAGCGCAAGGATCTCACTAAGTGTAAGTAATAAATATTTACTAATAATTAAAATAATATAGAAAAATATGTTATTAAAATGATTTCGTATTTGAATTTCAGTTCTCCATTACATGTTTTGAAAATGTACTTACTGTGTTTCCTTGACAATTTCTAGTGATTTCTTCCTAAAACCTATCATTTAAGTTTCTTCAGTGAAGAATTTAATTTTTGGAAATAAAAATGTTTGTAATTGTTACATTGGGGCAGGGGAAGAAGGGTACGAATTTTTGAAAGGATTTGGTGGGGCATGGCACAAAAAGGTTGGGAAACACTGGTTTAGGGCGTCCTATTTTTCGTTTTTCTTGCGGTTTCCACTCAAGTGCTTGTCTAGTGACACTCGACTGTGTCTTCCGTAGGGTATGCCCGACCCATCGCCATTTTCTCCTCTTGACCTGGCTCATCATGGGCTCCTGTACGGTTCTTATCCACAGGTCTGTGTTGGTAGCTTTATCATACCATCTTAATCTGAGAATACGCCGAAGACATCCGTTGACAAAGGTCTGAATCTTATTTCTTTTGTTAGCTCCTCTTCTCTCATTTGACTATTTCATCATTAAGTAGCTTGTCCCTTCCAGAACCTGGCTCCCATAACAGCAGTCCTGAAAACGCTCTGTTCTGTGCAAGTTGACCGGCGTCAGCTGCAGTCATTCTCAGATCTTCAATGACATCTTGCACCCATCGTCTTCTAGGTCCTCCTCTCATTCTTCTTCCAGGCACCATTCCCTCCAAAATTATCTTCTCTAGGCACTCATACATTTGACTATTTCTAAACATGAAATTTAGTAATAACTATAATATTAAAAAAATTTCTTCTTCTTTGCATTCGTTCTTTATGATCAATTTTAATCACTCTTAGTGATATGTTTGATCTTTTCCAAGAACGTGTATACGTTGCACATTGTTTTGGTAGGTTTAAAAAAATATTTTTATAATATAGTTCAATCGATTCAAGTATCTGGGAACATTATGGAAAATCTAAAACAGAGATTAGTAGAATAGCTCAATTGAAAGCAGCTTTTACGAAAATGAAAAACACACTATGCGTGAATTCACTACCAATGATACTGCGGAAACGAGTACTCCAGTGCTATATTGAACCAATACTTATGTATGGCCTCGTGGATGGACAATAAACAAGCAAATCAATAATATCGCTGGAAGCCACAGAGATGTGGTTTTACAGAAGAATGATGAAAATGCCATGGACATCGAAGAAAACTAATGAGGAGGTTTTAAAATTAGGCCTGCACACAAAGAAACCTTATCACAAAAATAAAACAATCAATGTTATTCGGGAATATAATGCGAAGAGGCTTAGAACATTTGGTGACAACGGGTAACATTCATGGAAGAAGAGATAGTAGAAGACAGAGGTAGAAGATGTTGGAAGGTCTGACATCGTGGTTCTACACAAGATCGACGACAGAACTAATTAACTACAACAAGGAGAGAGAGAGAGAGCGCGCGTTGGAGAGACATGATCGCCTACGCCTGCAGGCATGGTACTTGATTGATTGTCTTCGTCTTCTTCTTCTTTGTGTCCGGTTTCGTATGTTCGTCTAAACCATGAGATGGGCTGCCTCTATGAAGTTGCATGTCAGTTGGAGTTCACCGAGAGTTTCCCATAGCTTGCTGTGTAATCTGCGTTCATGAGGCCATGTTTCATTTCGTTGGTGTATGTATGATGGACATGACTGCAGGATGTGCTCTGGAGTCTGTGTTTCTGTTTGGTATGCACAATGTGCAGTCTGAGCAGGCTTTGTTCTATGCGTGTGATGGTTGAGCCTGCAGCGACCTGTTTTTAGACGGAAGATTGTTGCATGCTGTTTTCTGTTTAGTCTGCTGATGGGATCTTGTGGGTGTTTGCTGTGGGTATGTTGCCGCCACAACTCTTTGTATGTTTGCTTGATATGTGCTTGATTTCTGGTAGTGACACTGGATGTTTGTGTTGTATCAGTTTTGTTCCCTCCTTAGCCAGCCTGTCTGTTCTCACAGTTCATAGTTCACAATCACGGTTTCAACTTCACTGCAATAGGTCACCCCATAATTGCTCCGTTCCTGTGCCAACGAAAATCACACGAAATGTTAACAACTGTCTCCTGTGTCGTGAACTAATTCCAGAATGAAACAGCCGTACCGCTACAAAAAGCAACATGCACAGCATAAATGCATATGGCCGTCGCGAAAGTGTCAACACAAAACTGTTCATCACTTGAATTGCAATTCATGTCGAAGGAACATCAATCACGACAAAATCCAGCTTTCTGCCCATGCAAAACACTGCATACGGCAGATTGAGCGATTCGTCATAACCACTGTCCACCATTTTCTGAATACCCACAATCACAACAAACGCACGGTTGACACAGCAAAAAGCATTCCATGTAACATTCATAGCTCAATCGTTGCTCAAGTACTAACTCAGTAGCTCAACAAACGAACCCGGAAAATACCCGACCAAATATGGCGGAAATTCGCTAGCAAAGTCGTGTTCAGAATCAAACAATCCTGATTCTGAATGGCCCTCCGCATTCTGCGATTGATTAGTAACATGGTTATTATGTCTACTTGTTTGACCAAACTGTAGTAAGGTTACACTGAATCAATCAGTTCAAATCTACGATATTTAGAAACTCTACGTTATTGAAGAAGGTCGTTGAACCATGAAGGCTGTCATTGCTGAACGAGTACGTAGCAGACACGCAAGAAAACTAAACAACTTCTACACCAGATGTCTACGCAGACAACTAAAAATAAACCGGCAGGACAAAATTCCAGATACCGAAGTTCTCATAAGAGCAAAGATTGAAGCGTCAACACATTGCTGCAGAAGGTCCAAGTGAGATGGGCCGGTAACTTTGCTCGGGTGCCTGATAAAGGCATCATAAAACAATTGATGTATGGCGAGCTTGAAGGTGGCAGGCGTTCTGCTGGTGGACTGAAAAAATGCTTTAAAGACACTCACTCTTAAAGTGTTTTTGAAATGCTTCGATATAGACACCACGTTCTGGGAATCCTTTGCAAAAGATCGTCAAATGTGACTCTGTAACAACACAAGAGGAACTCGCATATCTGAGAATCGTCGTTCCGTCGAGGAACAGGAAAAAAACACGACAGAACACACAACACCCCCATGTCTAAACTTGATCATGTATGCACCACCTGTGGTAGAGGATTGTGTTCTATGATTGGACTCTACAGTCACTTCAACATACACCAGAGAGGTGCAGCAGCACATGACTGATGCTGTTGTCATTATCGCTTGCGATGGACGGATATTACGTAGCGCGCGATACATAAACGCCCACATAGTTGCCAGATAATCACTAAAATTACAAACTAAATTATATATATTTTTAATTACATAAATTGTGCCTCCTTGGTTTTTATTTGTATCTAACATCTGAATGATATAACCAAGTCAGAGAGCAGTTTGCGTGGGGGTAACAGTGATCAGGAATTTTATTAAAAGGCTTTCACAGAAATGTATTGTCCTTAACTATGGGGCATACGAGGTCTGCTGGCACGAAATTGAAAATATACTGGGCCAACGAACGTTTAGCTGAATCAATGTTATGATCGTCGAATGATCGAAGGTATGTCAGTTTTACTTCAAGCAAATGTTATCACAGTGGTGCTCACATCATTATTATCAAGTGCCGCACACGTTATCGTTAGCGATCATGGATCTCAACAACTCTCTAACATTCTACAATTCTCTGTCTCTTATCTCCACAACTCTCTTGTCTCCAGAGTTGGCGATCAACTCATTCAGCTGTTGGCGCTCTTTCAAGACAATCTGTTCAGTAACTTTTCTCCTTCTCTCTATTTCTCTCTCTATATCTCTCTGACTCTCTCTATTTATTTCTCATTCTATTTCTCTTTCTCTCTCTATTTCTCTCTCTCTCGTTCATTCTCTGCTTCTCTTGTCCACATTTTCCCTGTTGTCACAGTGTGTTCTAAACCTGCCTTGCATTATAAGACCACAAAAAATGAAGACCACTTTCTTCTTATGTTTCTCAGAAGATCAATATTTTCATTACCTTTTCTCTAGCCTAAAGCCGTAGAACTGACTTAATATAACCAAGATCTACCCATATGGCTTGGCACATCTCCACAGAAATGGCACGCTATCTCGCCCGAGTGGTTACCAAGACCCAAATTTGGGATCTAAAGAATAGAACCACTGTTACCTGCTACACATGTCGTAAGAGGTGACTAAGGAGGTTTGGCTAAAATTGGATGCACATGTCCTAAACGTGTAGAAGTCTGTGTTTAGGGAATACCAAACCAATGTGCAACGTACACGTTCTTGGCAAAGATCAAACATATCACAAAGAGTGATTAAAATTGGACGTAAAGAACGAACGTTCAGAAGAAGAAGATATAAAGGTATAATGAATCTCTCTCTCTCTCTTTGCCTTTTTATCCTGGGTTGGGGCATATGCCCTCAACCAACTCATGCCAAGTCTTCCTATCTCTATCTCCTGCAGCTCCCTCCAGCTCTTCTTTATATTGTTGATCTTCGCCTCCAAATCTCGTCTCCATGTATTTCTCGTCCTCCCTTTCTTTCGCTGTCCCTGCGGTTCCAGGCAAGGACCCTTCTTGTTATATTCCTCCGGTTTTTCGCAAAGTGTGTTATAATGAATGTAGTATTTACAAATGACACATGAAAAATATAAAAATAAGGAAAAATAAATGACACATGAAGGAATAACGAAGCGCCTGTGTGGGGCCGGGCCCAGGGAAGCAAAGAATAGCAACAATGCAACCTACAAGGCATGTCGTAAGAGGCGACTGATGTTGGACCTAGGGAAGCTACTCTAGTAAATTTCTTCTTCTGCGTTCTCACTAGATTGGGATTTCGGATTCTCTAATAAGGCCGCCGTCTGCCTCAGATTATCAGCCACGCCATACAGTTTGTCTTGGACGCTGGTGTAAGTGGGCCACCTCTTTCTTCTCAGGTCTGCATACTGGAGACAGTTCTGTAGGATATGCTCTGTTGTCATACTTGCCAAGCCACAGGGGCACAGGTCGCTGGTGCCTATCTTGAATTTAGTGTACATGTGGTGTCTCATTCTACCCTAGTAAATGAAAAACATCGCAGAAATCGGATGTTCTGGCCTACTTGTAGACGCATAACTGGCACAACGTGCAATTGCTCTTAGACTTAGATCACATACATATCACACAGAGTGATTTAACAAGTGGGCAATATGGAGTGATCGAAGAAGAAAGAATAGTAACAAATGTCAAGTGAAAAAATATAAGCATTTGAAAAAATAAACAACACATGAAGGAATAACGCAAAATTATAGAATAACTTCAGCGGTATGGCAAGACACAGATTAATACCTGGTTACTGACAATTCCTAAAATCAATACAACACTTCGATATCTACCGTTTAAACCCTTACCTCACAGGTACGAAAACTGGGGTCAAAGTGAAGCCTGGGCTAAGTAAGCATAGGAAGATAGCATTCTGCTGTGCTAAACTGCACAGTATGAACAAGTCTTTACTAATAACATTTTTTCTCTACAACTGCGTTTGTATACTTCAGGTGTAGTTTTGGTTCTTCTACTACAGCGGTTCTCACGCGGTCATCAAGGTGTTGTATATTGCGAATGGTACTATTTATAAAAGGGAAGTGCCCGCCTACCCAGCGTGTTCGTAGCACGTTGGACTGCGGGTGACAAGCCCTCTATGAGTGCGGGTTCAATTCCGTGGGCTGGCAGAAAAGCCACATGTTCCCCAGATTTACGGTGTTCGTGGCACCGAACCGAAGGGTTACGATGTCCATGGCACCGAGCCGAAGAGCTGATCATAAATAGAATCGGATCATAAATCCATTACAGTCTTTAAAAAATCGTTTTATATCTTTATATAGTACCTTGCGACCTCATGGACTCAACGCAATATATTCTATGCTTAGTAATACTTTCTCTTCTCATGCTCTATATTCAATATGCTTGTATGTTAAATGTATGTTTGATTATTTTTCTTTCTCTTCTTTTTTTCTCTTCACGTTTTTGGATTTATTTCGTAATTCGTTGTTAATCACATACCTGATCTGTTTCTTCACATTTGGCGTATCCTTTGTTGATAAAGTCCTTTTGGTCAGAAATGTTGCTGTGAATTATTGATTTTGTAAAAGTACAGTACTTTATTTTACGTGTTTATCATTGGTTGTATATGGTAGCAGATACCCCCTTTGTTGGTTACTGCTCCAAAGATTCTCAGTTTGCTCCTCGTCGAGCCTTGGGTATTTTTCCGTAAATCCCTGACCTCAGTGTGAGTGAGATTGAGTTGCTTGTCCTATCGGAGACGGAAGATAAAACATAGGTCCCGTGTTCAGGTTGAGGACGTAAAAGAACCGTTGGCTGTAATGTTGTTTTTGATATAACTCGATCATCAGCTAGTTTTTCCTGTTGCTGGGACCGATAGACAAGTTCTTTATTGAGGCATTACAGACACACTTATGTCTTAGCAGTGGTCTGCCTTGGTGACTCTTCCCTTCTGAAAGTTCAATGAACAACACTTGTTGTGGTATACGACTATTTTCCAGTCTTCTCACATGCACTAGCCATCTTAGTCGCATACTGCTGAGCATACCCATGATGGAAGGCAAACTTGCACGTTGCAGTACTTCAGAGTTGGTTATCTTATCGTACCAACTGATGTTCATATTCTTGTGGAGACATCGAAGGTGAAATATGTTAAGTCTCCTCTCGTGGCGTTTTCTGTCCATGTTTCTGAGCCATATTAATTGGTTATGAAACATCTATTTCCATATACTGTTCCATTTTTTTTCCGATCCAGAAGCACCTTTCAATTCTTCGGCTCGGTGCCATGGACATCGTAATCCTTCAGTTCAGTGCCACGAACACCGTAAATCTGGAGAACCTGTGGCCTTTCTGCCAGTCCACGGAATTAAACTACACTCACAGGGGGGCGTGTCACTCGTCGTCCAACGCGCTACGAACACGCTGGGCAGGCGGGCATACTGTTCAAATCTAGCAACAACACATTTGACTCCAAGTTCATACAGTCGGGACACTGACTTAAACCCAAGTCACGTGTCCGATCATTCCAATGGTATTCGGGTTATCAATCCTTTCCATTGCTCTGCCGCTTGTCACTGAAGCCATGTCCACAAGTTCGTCTACTCGTTCGTTTATATATACACAAGGATATACTTAAACATTTTCGATTCTTATTTGAGAAGGTTATTCGAGAGAAATAAAGAATGATTACCACCGCATTCAACCGTGTGTTGCCAGGGCCCACAATGGAAACAAAGAATAGGAACACTGTGACCTACAAGGCTTGTCGTAAGAGGCATTCGCCCGTGTGTTGCCAGGGCCCACAATGGAAACAAAGAATAGGAACACTGTGACCTACAAGGCTTGTCGTAAGAGTCATTCGCCCGTGTGTTGCCAGGGCCCACAATGGAAACAAAGAATAGGAACACTGTGACCTACAAGGCTTGTCGTAAGATACGATTACGGTAGGGTTCGGCTTGGAGCTGGTTACCACATCTGGTAGAACACTATTTTCTAATCCTGTTTTGCATTCAGCGTCAGGTCGAAAAAGGAGACATCTTGAGCCTTGTCTTTCTTTCTCTTCTTCAGTCCTGATTTGCCTCACAGCTTCAGGGTAAGAAGAGATTTCTAGCACAGGCTTTTGTGTGCGCTTCATAAACAGTGTCTTTCGTCGCCTCTATTATCTGTGAGATCCACCTTCTGCGTGGTCTACCTTTTGCTTTGTATTCAGTGTATCGGAGAAACATTGCTCTTTGTGTGTCACACTGTATCGGAGAAACATTGCTCTTTGTGTGTCACACTGTATCGGAGAAACATTGCTCTTTGTGTGTCACACTGTATCGGAGAAACATTGCTCTTTGTGTGTCACACTGTATCGGAGAAACATTGCTCTTTGTGTGTCACACTGTATCGGAGAAACATTGCTCTTTGTGTGTCACACTGTATCGGAGAAACATTGCTCTTTGTGTGTCACACTGTATCGGAGAAACATTGCTCTTTGTGTGTCACACTGTATCAGAACATTGCTCTTTGTGTGTCACACTGTATCGGCTATTGCTCTTTGTGTGTCACACTGTATCGGAGAAACATTGCTCTTTGTGTGTCACACTGTATCGGAGAAACATTGCTCTTTGTGTGTCACACTGTATCGGAGAAACATTGCTCTTTGTGTGTCACACTGTATCGGAGAAACATTGCTCTTTGTGTGTCACACTGTATCGGAGAAACATTGCTCTTTGTGTGTCACACTGTATCGGAGAAACATTGCTCTTTGTGTGTCACACTGTATCGGAGAAACATTGCTCTTTGTGTGTCACACTGTATCGGAGAAACATTGCTCTTTGTGTGTCACACTGTATCGGAGAAACATTGCTCTTTGTGACGCACTGTTTGTTGGTAATTTGCTTATGTGGCCGAACAACTTAATTTGTTGTGTTTTGATGAAATTCAGTAAAACGCGTAATTACAAAGTACTGTAGTTTTACAAATTACAAAAACAATAACAAAATACAGCAGCGTTTCGACCAACAAGGCCTTTATCAAACAAACGAACAAACAGGAGTGACAAATTAAAATGAAACACAAATGGACGACCAAATACAAACGTATCTAATGAAAATCTGGAATAAAAACGAATAACGAAATAAATGTAACACATTTATAAATGTCCATTTGTGTTTCATTTTAATTTGTCACTCCTGTTTGTTCGTTTGCTTGATAAAGGCCTTGTTGGTCGAAACGTTGCTGTATTTTGTCATTGTTTTGTAATTTGTAAAACTACAGTACTTTATAATTACGTGTTTTGCCAATCAAATAGTTTACTGCAGTTCCATATATATATACTGAGAGTGAGTACTGATATTGTATCCACCTTTTCCTGAAGTCTTCATTTCTTAACCAGTATAACACTTAAGCTACAAAATCCAACCAACCATGAAATGGCATGAGTTGGTTGAGGACTTATGCCCGAAAGAGCGTTAAAAACGCTCATAAGAGAAAGAGAATATACGGACATTATCCAGTAATTTAATTTTCTAAAAAGTTACGCACCAGGTACAGTAAATAGCATTTATATGGCTTAGACTTGTAAAGAAATCGATTGAAATACGAAATCTGATATCCCGGACTTACCCAAACAGTTGTCAGCCTTTTGTGTCACGGTTACAGCACACTTAAGAAAGCTTGTATAGATAGCAGACTAGCAGGTGTCAGTTCGTTAAGATATTATAGTCGGACATTATTTCGTTTTGTTTACAGAAAGATTTACGAATAGAAACATGAGTCACTAGATGATATATATATATATATATATGAAGATTACAGGATTGCCCAGAATGAGTGGTATGGAGAAATTACTTGCAGGCCCTATGAACGTATACATGAGGAGGATTTATTATTATCATATATATATATTACTATTATATTTATTATTATTATATATATATATAACATATTTCTCTCGTACCGTTATACGTTACATAGGGCTTGCACGTGATTTCTACATACCGCTCTGTCCTTGGAGAAATGAAAATCGCGGCATATCCTAAAGGACGTAGCCATCAACCACAGTAAACGAGTCGTTGATTTTTGTAGGCACCACTTATACATTCAGTAGTTTGCCATTTGCTTTCTGAACAGGGAGGTCTATTTTACCTTTTGTAAAAACCCACGGAAACGAATTTGCTTCCAAACTTGCCAACGTGGGTTTGAACCAGGTACGCTTGGGTTCGTGATCGAGCTCACTATTCCTTGAGCTACAGACGCTCACCTGTCCTGGGTAACTCGCTCAATCTCTTCAATGGAATTGAGTCCGATATGTTTTATCTTTCTCAGCAAAGTTCGTTTCAGGATTTCTCTAGGATAGTGGTTCTCAACCTGCCTAATGCCGCGACCCTTTAATACAGTTCCTCGTGTTGTGGTGACCCCCAACCATAACATTATTTTCGTTGCTACTTCGTAACTGTAATTTTGTTACTGTTATGAATCGTAATGTAGATATCTGATATGCAGGATGTATTTTCATTGTTACAAATTGAGAACATAATTAAATCATAGTGATAAATCATAAACACCGGGTGCTCGTTTGTGGCGTAGCGCTTCTTTTTTTCTAAAGGAACCCTTTCATACCTCGTGGTTATAGGTCAATACAGTGTTAGGCCTGTTTTTTCATTGACCGTCGGCACACTATGGGTGATGTGATCAGCATCACGCCGGCCGCCGTTACTTTCCCAGAGCATGTCTGGTACCCAGTTGAGGCTGGGTCGACCTGAGAGCCGTCGCGAAAAATTCCACGCGCATTGCGGAGTTGAACCAGACCACCAGCCTTGAGAGTAGCTGCTTGTGGGTGGACTCAAATGAAGATGGACAGAGGAGCGGTGTCTCGGTTCCTAAGACCATCGAAAATATGTGTTCCGATGGTCTTAGGCGACCCTTGTGAAAGGGTCGCTCGACCCCCACAGGTTAAGAACCACTGCTCTAAGGCGTCCTCTCTTTGTTGAACCCTTTGCCTCCCACTTCAATGTCTGCTTTGGTATTCTTTGATCATTTCTTCTCAAGGTGTGCTCAGCATAGTTCCATCTTCTCATTCTTATAACAGTTGTTACTAGTGGTTGACCAGACATTTCTTCTCAAGGTGTGCCCGCATAGTTCCATCTTCTCATTCTTATAACAGTTGTTACTAGTGGTTGACCAGACATTTCTTCTCAAGGTGTGCTCAGCATAGTTCCATCTTCTCATTCTTATAACAGTTGTTACTAGTGGTTGACCAGACATTTCTTCTCAAGGTGTGCTCAGCATAGTTCCATCTTCTCATTCTTATAACAGTTGTTACTAGTGGTTGACCAGACATTTCTTCTCAAGGTGTGCTCAGCATAGTTCCATCTTCTCATTCTTATAACAGTTGTTACTAGTGGTTGACCAGACATTTCTTCTCAAGGTGTGCACAGCATAGTTCCATCTTCTCATTCTTATAACAGTTGTTACTAGTGGTTGACCAGACATTTCTTCTCAAGGTGTGCCCGCATAGTTCCATCTTCTCATTCTTATAACAGTTGTTACTAGTGGTTGACCAGACATTTCTTCTCAGGATGTGCTCAGCATAGTTCCATCTTCTCATTCTTATAACAGTTGTTACTAGTGGTTGACCAGACATTCTTCTCAAGGTGTCTCAGCATAGTTCCATCTTCTCATTCTTATAACAGTTGTTACTAGTGGTTGACCAGACATTTCTTCTCAAGGTGTGCACAGCATAGTTCCATCTTCTCATTCTTATAACAGTTGTTACTAGTGGTTGACCAGACATTTCTTCTCAAGGTGTGCCCGCATAGTTCCATCTTCTCATTCTTATAACAGTTGTTACTAGTGGTTGACCAGACATTTCTTCTCAAGGTGTGCTCAGCATAGTTCCATCTTCTCATTCTTATAACAGTTGTTACTAGTGGTTGACCAGACATTTCTTCTCAAGGTGTGCTCAGCATAGTTCCATCTTCTCATTCTTATAACAGTTGTTACTAGTGGTTGACCAGACATTTCTTCTCAAGGTGTCCAGCATAGTTCCATCTTCTCATTCTTATAACAGTTGTTACTAGTGGTTGACCAGACATTTCTTCTCAAGGTGTGCCCGCATAGTTCCATCTTCTCATTCTTATAACAGTTGTTACTAGTGGTTGACCAGACATTTCTTCTCAAGGTGTGCTCAGCATAGTTCCATCTTCTCATTCTTATAACAGTTGTTACTAGTGGTTGACCAGACATTTCTTCTCAAGGTGTGCTCAGCATAGTTCCATCTTCTCATTCTTATAACAGTTGTTACTAGTGGTTGACCAGACATTTCTTCTCAAGGTGTGCACAGCATAGTTCCATCTTCTCATTCTTATAACAGTTGTTACTAGTGGTTGACCAGACATTTCTTCTCAAGGTGTGCCGCATGGTTCCATCTTCTCATTCTTATAACAGTTTTTACTAGTGGTTGACCAGACATTTCTTCTCAAGGTGTGCCCGCATAGTTCCATCTTCTCATTCTTATAACAGTTGTTACTAGTGGTTGACCAGACATTTCTTCTCAAGGTGTGCACAGCATAGTTCCATCTTCTCATTCTTATAACAGTTGTTACTAGTGGTTGACCAGACATTTCTTCTCAAGGTGTGCTCAGCATAGTTCCATCTTCTCATTCTTATAACAGTTGTTACTAGTGGTTGACCAGACATTTCTTCTCAAGGTGTCTCAGCATAGTTCCATCTTCTCATTCTTATAACAGTTGTTACTAGTGGTTGACCAGACATTTCTTCTCAAGGTGTGCACAGCATAGTTCCATCTTCTCATTCTTATAACAGTTGTTACTAGTGGTTGACCAGACATTTCTTCTCAAGGTGTGCCCGCATAGTTCCATCTTCTCATTCTTATAACAGTTGTTACTAGTGGTTGACCAGACATTTCTTCTCAAGGTGTGCTCAGCATAGTTCCATCTTCTCATTCTTATAACAGTTGTTACTAGTGGTTGACCAGACATTTCTTCTCAAGGTGTGCTCAGCATAGTTCCATCTTCTCATTCTTATAACAGTTGTTACTAGTGGTTGACCAGACATTTCTTCTCAAGGTGTGCACAGCATAGTTCCATCTTCTCATTCTTATAACAGTTGTTACTAGTGGTTGACCAGACATTTCCTTCTCAAGGTGTTGCCGCATAGTTCCATCTTCTCATTCTTATAACAGTTGTTACTAGTGGTTGACCAGACATTTCTTCTCAAGGTGTGCTCAGCATAGTTTCATCTTCTCATTCTTATAACAGTTGTTACTAGTGGTTGACCAGACATTTCTTCTCAAGGTGTGCTCAGCATAGTTCCATCTTCTCATTCTTATAACAGTTGTTACTAGTGGTTGACCAGACATTTCTTCTCAAAGTTTGCACAGCATAGTTCCATCTTCTCATTCTTATAACAGTTGTTACTAGTGGTTGACCAGACATTTCTTCTCAAGGTGTGCTCAGCATAGTTCCATCTTCTCGTTCTTATAACAATTGTTACTAGTGGTTGACCAGACATTTCTTCTCAAGGTGTATCAGCATAGTTCCATCTTCTAACAGTTGTTACTAGTGGTTGACCAGACATTTCTTCTCAAGGTGTGCTCAGCATAGTTCCATCTTCTAACAGTTGTTACTAGTGGTTGACCAGACATTTCTTCTCAAAGTGTACTCAGCATAGTTCCATCTTCTAACAGTTGTTACTAGTGGTTGACCAGACATATGGTCTGTGTTTAGCATGTTCTTTCCGTCTCACAAAACGTCTTGTTGGCGGTATCTGTACTGTTCTTTTAAGGTCAATGCCGAAGGATTGACTTAATTGTACAGAGTTTTACTCCATATGGTTTGATCCTTCTCGCTGAAAGACACGGCCTCTGCGAAGTATTGCATAATCTCTGTAGTTCTTACAACAGAACTAAGGGTCTCTGGAAAAAATCCACTCTTGAACAGAACAGTTTGGATTCAAACGCAAGACCTTCAATACGCAAGGGTTTAACCACATAGATTTGCCCGTCTGCCCAGCGTGTTCGTAGCTCGTTGGACTACGGGTGACTATCCCCTGTGTGTGGGTTCAATTCGCAGGGATGGAGAAAAAGCCACAGATTCCCCAGATTTCACGGTGTTCATGGCACCGAACTGAAGGATACGATGTCCATGGCACCGGCAAGCTCAAATGCTTCTGGATCAGGGGAAAAAAAACCCCACAGATCCACCAATCTCCTGTTGTCACCATCGTCCCCTGCCTCATCTACCAGCAAACCTACCCTCCATTACTGCTTTCTCAAAACCACTGTGAGGTTTAATGACTTATTGCTCTCCACTTGAAACCTCAACAGTTGTTGATCGGATGTGCTGGCCTACTTGTAGGCACATAACTGGCACAACGTACAATCGTTCTTAGGCACATATCACAAAGAGTGGTTTAACAAGTGATCGATATGAAGCGTTCGAAGATGTGTCAAAGCTACTCGATTCGGGTTCGCTTCCTCGTTGGAGCCATCAGGATATTTTTTCAAAGATAGATATGAACGATAGCGTAGACGGACGGCAAAATGTAGGTTCTGTGTTCAAAATGAAGAACAGGCTGGAAAGCCACTGCCCTGGCAAAATTCTTCATTACTGAGAAATTTCTCAATTATTACACACCATTCACATGTATGGATGGTACGGATACAACATTTCAAATTTGTGGGTATATCCCCCACACAATGCTGACGACACACATGCAGACACACAAGGATGTTGACAAGCTCACAGAGTCAAGTTTGGCAAACAGCAAGTTTAATCCACAAATCAACCTCCACTTCAAGTATAAATGATTATAAATCTAAACAAGAGCTAAACTAGCTGGTGCCTTCCTTCAACAGCAGTCAAACCACTTGACTGTTGCCATGGTAATGAGAATGGTTAAGAAAAGAAGAAATATGAACACTATGTTCTGCCATAAGACACACACCCTCTTGCCTTTACTTCTAAAAAATCATTGCACTATTCAATGCGACACAGCTACTGTACACACGCATTGAGATTTGACTTGCTTGCACTTTTCAATGCGACACTCACAGATACTGTACACATGCATTGAGATTTGACTTGCTTGCACTATTCAATGTGACACTCACAGCTACTGTACACATGCATTGAGATTTGACTTGTTTGCACTATTCAATGTGACACTTACAGCTACTGTACACATGCATTGAGATTTGACTTTGCATTATTCAATGTGACACTCACAGCTACTGTACACATGCATTGAGATTTGACTTGCTGCACATTGTGATAAAGTTTTGTCTTTCTAATCAATATACTAGTAAGTTGATTCAATCTCCGCTAAATATTAGAAACCCGTCAGTGGGGTTTTCGGTGCATGAAAAAAAAAAAGATGTGTAATGGCGACCAGAGGGGGCTGGTGGCCCCACACTGTGAACAGATATAATAATTAATAATTTCTCTTGTACCGTTATACACTACATAGGGCCTGCAAATAATTTCTCCATACCGCTCTATCATAGGCAACTCGCTCAATTTCTTCCATGGAATTGAGACTGATATTTCTGGTCTCTACGGGTTTACCCAGAGCGTCCTATCTTTCTTGAACCCTTTGCTTCCTACTCCAATGCCTGCTTATTTCTTCTCTCAAGATGTGTCCAACATATCTCCATCTTCTCCTTCTTATAACATTTATTACCAGTAGTTGACCAGACATTTCTTTGAATTTATTACTTCTGAAGTCGTCCTATTTTTCGTTAATTATTTTTTGCAGACAATTATTCTCAAATGCATTCAACTCACTTTCTATTTTCTTTTCTTTTTTTCTTTTCCGTCCGCTTTCAACTCAGGCGAGTTTCATCTCTGAAACTGATTTTTGCGTGAAAATCCGTTTGTTTTCAATTTCTTACAATGGCAGCAGCGTGCACATTGTAAATTACTTTACACTGGCAGTCGTGTGCTCAATGTACTCGTAATTAGTATTCCTCGCCATACAGGCAGATTTTCTCAGACTTCAGAGGTACTCACGTTATCGTCCTGAGTAAGACCAGGGGACTCGAACAAATGCCGGACAGTAGGTTCGAACCCGAGCTATGAGGCGTCTCACAGCTAGCAGGCTGAGCTACTATCAACTACTCTAGGCAGTCCCCCACTCACTTTCTATATCTTTGGTCATTTTCCAACTTTCACAGACATTTGTAAGGATTGATACAACAATGGAATTAAAAAATCTTACGGATTAAATTATAAGGAGTGACTAAATACTCAAACTTTCAGATGACAGTGAACCAGAACTGATCAATACCCTACTCCACCTCCAACTAGTGGCCCTGGTAACAGACTGCAGTCTAACTAAATAAGTAGTGTATGACAGAAATGTGCAGATATTGCAACATATCTGTAAACTGCAATGCAAAGTACTTAAAAAACTCTCGTTTTTGCCTGCAGCACCACTTTTTAGAGCAGTGTAGGTGTAGGACAGGTGGAACGAGAGACTGAGAAATTTAATGGCCGCATAGCTAGGATTTTTCATTTATGCCCACAACAGAAAAAAAACCTTGGTCGTACCATGAATTAAACACGGGTCTCCCACATGGGAGCTCCGCTCTAATCCATTTGGCCAGACACTCCTCTAAGAAGTATTTAATGCCCTTTATTCAGTGCAAATGATGACAAAATTATATGGCAGAAAATACATACATATGTACTAATAATCTCACAGGTAATTATTACAAACACACCAACCAATCTTCAAGTATTTGGGCAGCTGTGTACCTATAGACGGGGATGTAGGAAAAGAAATCAATGCAAGAATTGGGAAGGGACCTGCAGCATTCTTCTTTGCGTTCGTTGTTTACAACCAATTTTAATCACTCTTTATGATATGTTTGATCTTTGCCAGAACGTGTATACGTTACACATTGGTTTGGTAGGCCCTAAACGCATAGACTTCTACTCGTTTAGGACACATGCATCCGATTTCAGCCAAATCTCCTTAGTCGCCTCTTCGACATGCGTGGCAGGTAACAGTGGTTCTAGTCTTTACACCCAAATCTGGGTCCTGGTAACCACTCGGCGTGCAGCATTCAAATCATTAGACAACATATGGAGATCGTCTGCTTGCAGCGCCTGTGTGTTGCCTGGGTCCGCAAAGAATAGTAACACTGCGACCTACAATGCATGTCGTAAGAGGTGACTGGGGTAGGGGCCAAGGAAGCTACCTAGTAAATAAAAAGCGTCGCATAAATCAGATGTGCTGGCCTACTTGTTGGCGCATAACTGGCACATCATACACTCACTCTTAGGCTTGGATCACACAGAGTGGTTAACAAGTGGTCGATGTGGAGCGTTCAAAGAAGAATCTGCTTACAGGGCACAGACTAAACTAAATATATACAAATCAAATGGGCGCTAAGTCCTACTGTATGAATCAGAGATATGGAAAACAAGTACCAAGACAGACAGTCGCATAACAAGCTTTGAGGGAAGATGTCTCAGAATAATTCTCCGTATTTGCTGGAACCAGAGAATATCAAATACTGAGATAATCTGGCGCACATGCATCAACAAGGAAATAAAACAGAGGTGGAAGTGGTTGGGACATACATTAAGAATGCAGAAGACCACACACCCAGCTTTGAAATGGAATACATGAGGCAAGATAGGTAGGGATTGACCTAGAGACAAACTGTAGACAGAGAAGAGGTGGGAAAGACCTGGAAAGAACTAAGCTGGCTTGCTCAACACAGATCTGGTTGGAGGAAATTTGTTGACGCATCAAAGGGAGTTAATAGAATAAGAAGAACCAATGTTAGAAACAAAAATCTAGTAACTAAATGACTCAACATTTGTTACACACCAGATTTCTACACACTAAAAGTTACAGCCCAACAGATAAATATGTCTGTATAAATGAATGTTTTAAACACATATAAATTCAGACTACACGTAAGTTATACAACATATATGTTCATGATATTTAAATGCAATGTTACTCAGTTACGTTATTTTATCCACAGTTACATAATTTTATCAGTCTGAACAAATTGTACAGGATGTACAAATACAACTTTATTATAAGAAAAGTTCTTCAAAAATTGTAAACAACAAAAAATAATGTAGATTTACTGTTAAAATCTTTCAATGATTTTCTTGAATGACATGCACACACAAATGATAATTATTCCTGCCATATTGTTCACAAATATTTTACCACTTCATCTCGGAGGCGAGCTGTTATTCTCCACTTTATTATTCTGAGAGAGTGCTTTGTTTTGAGAAGATGTTTGTTCATTTTTATTCTCAGTTCTAGCTTTGTCATTTTGGTCACGCAAATTCAAAGGTTCACCTGCGCGGGCCAAGTCAGATACAGAATTGTTCGTTGAAATAACTGTAGGACTTGGATCAAATGAAGTCCATCGCCAGACTGCAACTTTCATGCGATCCCAGAAGGCTTGAAATGAATCCAAGGCAGGCCTGACATCCAGAAGTGCGAATTCATAATCCTGGTTAACCTTTCCACCGTCGTAGTAATCGATGATGTACCGTACCTCTCTACCATTGCGATCCACTATCCAGTCATGGCGGTCAAAGGGAAGCTCATACCTGGAAAAAAAATCACAAATAATTATATAGTATAATAAAGAATTGTTTACGTAGAATAGAGACTGAGATGGTATGATAAGATTACAAACAATGAACTCGACACATTGAGAGACTGGGCGGAAGCAGTCAAGACAGGCACTGTTTTGGAACCTGAGAGAAAGAGGAGTAGGTAAGGCTTAGAAATACCTGGAGAAGAGAACTGGAGACTGATATTAAAGGATAGGCAAGATGTGGACAAAATTGGAATTATGGCAAGAGAGAGTAAGCGCTGGAAGAAGTTTGTCGAAGACATGTGCTCCGTTAGGAGTTAAAGGTGAAGAATAATAATAAAGAATGGACATGAGTCAGCTCTGATGCCATCTATATCCTATAACTAATCAGATAGGACACCATGGTACAATATAACTCAATAGGAGTGGTACTATAAGATTTGGTTTCATGTTCGTAACTCTATCAACCTGAGATGTTGTTATTTGGGTCTAAGATACAAACATCTGCCCCAAAGTCCCGCTTTATAGATCCAAAACCAAACACACCTCGTTATTTATTGATTACCGTGGATAAATTGTGTACAATTTTGATTTTAAACACAACTCACAAATTACTATTTGGTTTTGCAAAATGGCGGACACTTTGTGAAAATGTGTAATTTTGCTGTTAACTGATTCACTACCGGGTTTTTTTTCGCCTCTGGACGGAATAATTTTTTTAGTTTCCAAAATATCGCACACATACTTTAGCTAAACTAAAATATTGTTTCTAAATATTATTTAAAGTTTAACTTATTATATATCAAATTAAAGATAAATGAATGTAATTTTATAAAATATTTATTGTGTCCAAAAATATAATCTCGTGTTGACTATGCTTGAAAAATATTAGCATGTATTAAAAAAACTAATTGAAATTGTGAGAACGAAAATCCAACTTTTCAAGGGCCTTGATGAACATTATGTGGAATAAATCAGTCTTTATGCTCGTTTTATATATGTAATCCATTTATGAATACACAAATGTTAAGAAAATAGTGAAGGAATGTATGATTTATTAACTGTTCACAAAGTAGCACCATGAACATTCATAAAAATCGCTAGTTTTTACAGTCACAGGGTATTCTAAAATGATTGATAAACTCCGTTTCAATTCGAATTCTAGCATAAGCCATGATGCTATGTATTCGTTATTATTTACACATCACTTCTAGTAGTTTCCGGTTAATATAAATCTTCAATCGAACAAAAATAATAAAAACTAAACAAAATAGTAATCGTCTTTTGAGCGACGCATGGTCCAGGATCAGTTAAACATGTTGATCACAATTTCGAAATAAGATCGGTTGTGAATGTTGCCCATGGTTATTTTGTGTGGTTGACTGTGTGTTCTGAAATTTAAATTTACACCAGCATCATTGCTGGTAAATATATATATTTCTCTCGTACTGCTATACGTAACATAGGGCCTGCAAATAATTTCTCCATACCGCTCTGTCCTGGTCAACTTGTTCAATCTCTTCTATGAAATTGAGTCCGATATGTTTGCCTCTCTCAGCAAAGTTCGTTTCAGGGTTTCTCTAAGGTGTCCTCTCTTTCGTGAACCCTTTGCCTCCCACTTCAATGCCTGCTTTGGTATTTTTTGATCATTTCTTCTCAGAGTATGTCCACCATATCCCCATCTTCTCCTTCTTATAACAGTTGTTACTAGCGATTGACCAGATATGCAATTATGTTGTAAATGCTCCTATTTAATCATTATAATTTTTTTAATGCAATTATTTTTTTTAAATTGGGTATTCTTGTAAATGATAATTCTATGGGTTCAGTTGATCAACCATAACTCTTGTCAGTTCTCTTTCATTCAGTAGGTCTCATGGATTCTCATTAATTCTGTGGTTATTTATTTTTATTCATGAGTTCTCTATTGTACTAATCCGTTCTACACATTAACCTACTAAGAGCATAGCCATAGGGACTACAGTTAGTGATATCTATTAAAACAAAGAGCAAAATGACAGTCAGAAGTTTATAAAACAGACACCTACCCTAGCCAGGACCTGATCCTTGCTCGAGGAGAGTATTTGGAGGCAAAACCAGAAAATCTTTTCAGCTTTGGATCTAAACATTCGCTGCAAACAAACACAAGATGTAGACAAGATTAAAAATTCAGATTCTTCATGAACAATCACAAATGTCAACTTCAATGTGCTTCTTCTTCTTGTGTTGCCGCTTATGAATTCAGGGCGCCTAGTATGGCCCTTCTGATTTTTGCGTGAAGAATTGTTTTCCTTATTATCAGTGTCCCCAGCCATACCTTCTCTGACTTCAGGGGAACTTGTAGTTTAGATGCTCAAATATTCTAAATATCTAAAAAAAAGTTTATCAGCTGGAGCTTCTTCCTTCTTCTTCAAATTTGTCTATATATAAAAAGTTATCAGAAGATCAAAAGGTGTTAGACAAGGATGTGTATTATCACCAGACCTGTTCTCACTGTATTGTAAAAGCATTTTAGGTCTATAAAAATATTCATGGAAAGCTGTGGGAGGACATATCACAAATTGAATGTATATACTGTCTTACTAGAAAAAATGGGCTCAAAAATTTGGGAGATAAGGTTGTGACGAAAGTAACAACAAAGGACTCATTTGAATATTGAAGACAGAAGTTATGATCTATAAAAAAGCAGATTTTGCCAAAATGCCCATCACAGTAAATGGGACTGATCAAAGACAAATGCGCAATTTTAAATACCCAGTTCTGGAACATCAGATGGAATCCCCGATCAAAATAAAGGCAGAATAGGACAAGTAAAAACATCGTTCCTAAAAATGAAAGCATTATCTGAAACAAGTCCTTTCAATCCCGATCAGAATCGAGTTATTCAGTGCTACATAGAACCAATACTGACTCGGTGAAACACAGATCGAAAAATCCGAGGGACAAAATGTGGTTTTACAAAAGAATAAATCCATGGACTGCTAAAATGACTAATGTTGAGGTGTTGAATGGGTAAAGACACAAAAAATTATCATCAATAAAAGAAAGGCGTCATTTTTTTTTGGCGAAGTGAGGGAGGAGGTTTAGAACACTTTGGGAAAACCCGGTAAAATCGAGGTAAGCGAGACAGAAAAAATTTTTATAGCCTGACCTCGGCACGGTGGCGTAAACATCGGTTTGATAGCCCACAGAAATTGTGGAATCCATGATCGCCTCGCGCACTTGATGATACAAGTTGTCTCTTAAAGGGGTTGGGTCTTAAAAATCAAAATCTATTTTTTTTTTTCATTTTAAATATAAAATTTGTATAAGCTTTTGAAAATATGACTTAGAATAGTAGAAAAATTGTAAAAAAATGTCAAAGTTTGCCATGGAAACAATAAAAAATGGCAAAAAAACAAAATTTCAAATCCTAGGTCTGAATCTAATAATGTAAATGAATTCTTTTTTTCCTCTAAGGTGAAATTGTAATATCTAAAAATTTTCACATGTTTTAGGATATTTAAATATTTAATTTTTTAATAAATTTTTGGAAAAAATTCCCCCTCAAAATGTGGTAAAAAAAGTTTTTTTGGGGGGTTTTGTTTCACAAAATTCATAAAATGTTTTTAATATTCTAAAAGAATAATTTTGTAGATATTACATTGCCCTTGGGGAAAAACAGAACTTTTATTTTTAATTTCAGACCTTTGGTTAAATTTTTTTTTATTTGTTTTTTTCCGGCTTCTTTTTTAATTTTTTTCTTATTCTAATCATTTTTCAAATTTTATCAAATTCACTTTAACCCAAAAGCAAGAAAATATTTTCCAGACCAAGCCCCCCTTTAAAGGGAAAAACCCTGTTTTATCGATTTTCCTTAAAAAAAAATTTGGGGTTATTTATATTTTAGATAATCATTCAATTCTAAACCGAAACCATTTTTGGTTTATAAAAAAGATTAAGCTTTATTTTAATTAAATTGTTTAATTATGTATTTTTTTACCTTTACGAAATTATATATTCAAAATCTTAAAATTGTCATAACTTTTTTCTATTTGGACAATATTAATAATTTTTCCAAAAATTAAAGCCCCCCCAAATCTCGATGTTTTAAAAACAAATAAAAATAAAAAAGAAATTTCTTTGGGTTGATAAATATCACCCCATAACAAACCTCAACCAATGGGGGGTTCTTACAAATCTTACTTTTCGATTATGGGGGAATTAGACCCCTTTTACGAAAATGTGTATCTTTTACTAAATAATTTCTATTACTCTCAAACCATTAGGGATATTAAAGTAATTAAAACAAATAGATTCGTTCAAAAAAAAGGAAATTTGAGGTAACCGTATTTAGACGGAAGATTTGAATGCTAGTATCAATCTAGATTAAGTATTGACAGTGTTGGGGGCGTGGTGGGCAGTTTCAGTTTAAAATGACCCCAAAAATTCTAATATTAAATTGATGATACTGTACCTCCCCTTAGTGAATCCATTTTAAAATTTTAAACCTGTCTGTTCCAAACCATCATCTTTTCAAGCTAAACAATCTTTAAATTTGTAGAAGTTCCGATTGAAATTAGTTATGATTTTTGCTGAAAATGTGATTTCTTTCGTTAAATTTTTACCATGTTCAAATTGTTTTGATATATAAAAAATACATTCAAAAAAAAAGTGCAAATTGGGTAAACCATTTTTTTTTTACTGCTTTATTGCACATGTAATTTCATTATGTACGAAAATGTCAATTTTGATTGGGAATGTAAAATTGGTTTCATTGAAAAAACTAAACAGTTTTTTGGGGAATATGAACATCCACCCCCTGTTATGAAACAAACGTTTTTTAAAAAAACAGATTCATGATGCTACAAAGGATGTACAAAACAATCCCATTAGGGCACAAAGAACTAAAAGATGAACGGGGCCCAAAGTCACAGTCAGCTGGTCGACAGCAGCTCTGGTTGTCTCCAGAATGGGGTATCTAAGTACTGTCTTAAATACAAAAAAAAGGGCCTTGGGTACTGACATTTTGAGTGAACCACTGTGCTAAATGTTTGAATGCCAGAAAAGATTTCCCAACTTGGGATTTAAAAAGGGTTTAAAAACCCTCCATAAGTAACAAAATCAAGGTTCCTGGAAGATGGAACCTGTGGCATAATGAACATCTTTTGGTCAGAAGAACCATAACCTCATTTATTGGTTATTTAGGTGATAGGATTCTAAAGTTATAAATCAGTAGCCGAAGCTGTTCCTCCAGTATAAAATTTGGGGCCTCTATAACTAAATTAGAATGTTGGGCCATATCCAGCGAGAATGGAAGCGCTTACTGGACAAGGTTAGTGAATATAAAGGGCAATCATTTACAGAGGTGGGAAAAAGGGTTTTAGGAATAGGAACAGGTAGATTAACTGTAACCGCCTTAAAAGCGCATTCGGGGGTCATTACGGTGCAGCTTTTTAGGAAAAATTTGGAATTTAGGAAATGAAAAAAAGTGTCTGGGCCATTTTTAACCACACGTAAAGGTAATCATGAGGACTGGTACCCTTGTCCTAAAATAAAGTTTTAGCTGATAAAAATAAACTACCTAACTTTGTTTTGGACAAGATAATGCCTGTATTTGTGGCTTTTCTTCTGAGGTTTTGTTAAAAAAATGCCTTCATGGTGGTACTTCAAAATCCCAGCGAATCTTTCCATCATTTTATATGGACTCGCTGTCCTAAGACCACATTCGTGGGAGGATAAGTTGGAAATAGCTGTTGATGATGCACTATAGTCTTTAATAAGGGGAATTAGGAAGACATAGTATTTTAACAAACTGAGCTTATCCTTTGGAAAACATTTTTTCAGTCTGTGACGTAGATAAAAAACACATATCTTCCTCATTAAAACAAAATTTAAATACAAAAAAGGTAGAAGGTATAAAAATCATTGCTAACAGTTCAAAGTTGGCTGGGAAGATTGTTATGTTCCTGGCGGGTTTAAAACTGCATTACTGCCTTCAAAAATTTCCCAGAATTTAGCGGTTTTGACATTTTCTCAAAACTTTATTTTACTTAAATGTATGTCAAAATACAATTTTATTCAAAACTACTCAAAAAAGCTGTAAAAATTGCATTCATACCTTCCATGTGCTCAGCCCTACACATTAGAATTCCTTGAATGTTTTATGTATTGTGCAAAAGTTCTTTACCATTCTTTTAGTCAAAAATATGGATTTGATGAAAAATTCAGGTAAGTCTCATTTCTTTATATTTTAAAAATTTTGCTACCAGCTAAAGTTTGGTGATTAGTATAACTCTGAAATTTCTATGTGCTTACTAAGGCCTAAATCATCCTATATTTGGCAATGTACTTTTTAATTTTGCCAAAAAACATCAATATTTAACATTTTGCTAGAAATATATGTGTTTGGATTTTTAAATAATTTTTATTGAAGGTTTTACATTATGTTGAAAACAAGAACCATATAAAAATTGGGATTCTTAAGATTTAGGTTTGGGTGCCGTCTGTCTTAAGTCTTAAGGAGTCCATAGATGAAGGATTTACTTCATTGCACCAGGTTTTATCCATCGGATGCCCGCGTGCCAGCGTGTTGGACTACGGGTGACTAGTCCTCTGTAAGTGTGGGTTCAACTCCGCGGACTGGAAGAAAGCTACGGGTTTCCCCCAGATTTACAGTGTTTGTGGCACTGAACAGAAGGATTCGATGTCCATGACACCGGGGCAAAGCTTTCAGCTCAAGTGCTTCTGGATCTAAAAAAAAAAAAAAAATTCCATACGGTTCAGCACCATTCCACAGAAACTGCATGCTACCTGTCAAACTATTGCACAGCAGCCATACATGCCAGCCTATCGACATGTTCATTTTCCATTACACTTGCATGGCTCGACACATAAATAAAACTGATTTTTGTCAGCCATCAGTAAGTCTACCCATATTATAGTATAATCTTTCATTCAATTCTTCAGTGATTGCTGGTCGCTTAATTTACTGTGGACCTCAAACTGAGCAGTTAGCTTCATGTCTGTCAGGTTTCCCAAAAAGCTTGGTTTTTGGTCGTCTAGGCGATACCACTGCTTCTCAGCTCAACCAAGAGGACATTAAAACAAGTCAAGCCGCCTGCCCAGCGTGTTTGTAGTGCGTTGGACTACGGGTGACAAGTCCTCTGTGAGTGCGGGTTCACTCCGCGGACTGAGAAAACCCACAGGTTCAGTTTTACGGTGTTCGTGGCACCGAACCGAAGGATTACGATGTCCATGACCCGAGTCAAAAACTTTCTGGATCTAAAAAAAAAAAAAAAAAGTCAAGACTATATATCTAGGAGCTTTTTTTTCAGGAAACGGAAGAATAACTAATGAATTCAACACAGATGCAACAAAGCAAATCAAATGATAGGAAAAATGGTGCCAATTTTAAAATGCAAACATGTCACTATGAACACAAAAAGAGCAATGTTCAACATAACCTTTCTCCCCACATTATGCTACCAGTGCCAGACCTGGAGGCTGACAACAAATGATAGAAAACTAGTCACAACAGAGATGAAGTTCTCAGAATGCGGGGGGTTAACAAAAGAGACCAGTTGAAAAATGGCGACATCAGGAAAAAAGTGGTACAAACATCAGTACTGAACTTCATCAGAAACAACAAATTAAATGGTTGGCCATAAGTGGATTACCAATAGACAGTGCGCCTCAAAGAACAATGTTGCTCCGATACAATGGATACAAAGCAAAAGGCAGGTCATGCAAAAGATGGACAGAGATAACAGGTGACAAATGACACTATTTATAAAGGGCCCCTTTAGGCCCTTTTTGAAATCTCTTATCCTGCGCTGTTAAGCAAAACAGGACTGGAGACGAGAAAGAAGACTTCCCATCTGAGTCTACATTGAACACAATCAACTTCCCATCTAAGTCTACATTGAACACAACGAACTTCCCATCAGAACCTACACTGAACACAGTACTTACTCTGCATGCAGTGCCTCCCACTTCAACACCTCTCTCCATGCGAGTTCATTATTGGCATTGTGAATGTTGATGATGTTTGCCATATCTCCTGGATTCATATCAGCTTCTTTCCATCTCCAGCCTATAAATATATAAGGACAACCTCTCATACTATATTCACAAAAGCAGACATCTGAGACTGTTACTACAGTGCTGTGTATAGCAAAGCCACGGAAAAACACAGACTTCATATATAGTTCTCACACACAAAAATGTATATACAGTTCTGCAGACTAAACTCATTTGCATACAGTTCTGACACCAAACTCACAGGAATAAATTTTTGGGCCCACCAAACTCATCTTTAACAGTTCTGACACACCAAACTCATCTTTAAACAGTCTGGCGCACCAAACAGAATGTTTAAGCGGGTTTCCCCTGCTTTGAGGAAATTTCTGTTGCCACCACAAGTTCTTTAATGAAAACAATAAAACTAACAAACCCTTTGAGCATAGCATTCCAGAACATTTGCTGGTGGGTAGACCCAGGACTCATCAGTTCCAGCTTTTGGTATGGTTGATGTTAATCTGTCCACAGACAGAAATGGCTAGTCTGGGGCTGGTCTCTGATTTGGTGGTGGCATCTAGCAACAAAAGTAAATTGTGAATAGTCAATTGATTGTCACAAAATTAGAAGTCAATGATAACAAAGTTGATAACATTCTGTACTAGCGACCATGCTCCCGAAATGTTGGGGTTGAGGAGTTTGAGACACCCTCTTCCCAAACCAATTCTCTGACATGGTGGACTATAAGACCTGACCTTTCTTCATCATTGGGGATCCTGAGTAGTTATAGTAGCGGCCTGCTAGCTGGGCGCCTCACCAGTTCGAACCTACTGTCCGCATTTGTTCAGTCCTTCCTCGGCGATAACGTAGTACCTCTATGGAAAATCTCCCATGGGGGAATACTAATTACATCTTTGGGCACACGGCTGCCAGTGTAAGTAATTTACAATGATCTGCCATTGAGTGGAAAAACAGATTTCCAAATCAGTTTCAGAGATGAACCCTCTGAGTTGAAAGCGAAAAAACAAAAAAAAAAAACTTCATCATTAAATAGCCTAAAAGAGATTTGGAGACAGAGATTAAATACAGCTGGAAGAGATAGCTAAAGATAGGAAGGCATGGTTGAGGGCATATGCTCCAACCGAGGTTAAATAAGGCACACAAGTGGGAGAGTAGACAATCGTTCTATTCTTTGCTACCCTCAAAACCACATAGGGATGCAATTTCTTAGCTCTTACTTTACTGGTGATTGATTAGTTTTTCCCTTTGAGTTTCTTATCGTTATACTAGAATATATTTCAATATAACTGAATAAAAAAAATCTAAAGTTAAGAATGCTGTCTAAACACATATTGTCTTTCCCCAGCTGAATGATGGAATTGGTTGTCCACTCTTGCTGTTGTGTAGGAGCTTTAATTTGCATTCTGACAGATGAGTCTCCCTTGTGTTATTTCTGTGTTTTTTAGTGTGGTATTGATATTGTCTATCAAACTTTTCCTTGTCTTCCAGGGCTCTAGTACCAGATCTTTTATTGTATGCTGTTATTGGCGGTTGGTTGTATTCCATTCTCATTAAATGTCCAAACCACTGCATTTGTTGTCTTTCGATATGTTCTGTCAGTGAAGTAATGCCCACTCTGCTTCTGTTGTCCTCATTTAGTAGTCTATCTTTCGGGTTGACCCCCCTGCCTACCTAAAAGCATTTCTTTTTCACACATGGTTTGGAATATAAAAATGTAAAGAAGTAAAGAACTTTTTTTCATAACTTGGGGTATAGGGTAATACAGTGTTAGGCTTTTATTTTCATTAACCTTTGGCGCACGATGGGTGATGGGTTGGGGATCAAACCGGGCCACTTTACTTTCCAGGGGTTTTTCCTGGTACCCAATTGAGAATAGGTCGACCTGAGGCTGTTGTGATCGAAAAAATGTCATTCCCCCTGTGGAACTGAGCATGGAAAACTAGCCTAAAAGCAAGTTCACTAACAACTACACTACAGTGGCTCTCAATATAAGAACAATAAATCAACATTTATTTAATATGTATCATGAAATCAGAGAAATGTTATGAAGAGAAGATAAAGTATGTTGGACATAATTTGAGAAGAAGCGATTCACGAATCACCAAGCAGACATTGAAGTGGGAGGCAAAGGGTTCACGAAAGAAAAGGGACATTTCTAGGGAAACCTTGAAACGAATTTCCATAGAAGCGATTGAACGGGTTGTCCAAGATAGTGTTTAAGAAGAATTGTTCTAGGGAAAGCTACCTTAGTAAATAACAAGCGTGGCAAGGAATTGGATTTTTCTGCCTAGGCAAGCGCATAACTGGCCAACCAGTCTTAGGCTCACATAACATACAAACCATAAGTGGTTTAATAAGTGAGTCGATATGGAAAATTCGAAGAAAATTGCTTGCAGGCCCCTTGTAGCGTTAAGGGGGAAGGAAACAAAAAATATATAATAATGTAATAAAAATAATAAATACCATATTGTCTTTGTTGATTTCTTCTCCTACTGGCGTGCCACATTCTCCTCGGCTCATTGGACACTCGCTCGGAAAGGAAGATTGTGGCTGGCTAGTTGTTACTCTTAGCTAGTCTGTCATTTTGCAAGGTAGGACTGGCCTGGCTCATGGGGCATTCACTGGGAACTGGCTTTAGACTCATTTCTGATGGGTAAGCAATAATATGATATGAGGTTTGTTGGTTTCTGTAACTATTCTGAAAACTCATCTGGAAAAGCTTTGCAGAGGTTTAGTAACTGCAGTTTCTTTTTCCACATTCATTTTGCGCTTTAGTGAGTTTAAGTAAAGGTTTGTTCAATTCTTTAAATGATTGCAATTTCGTCTAAATAATTGTCAATGGTAAAAAAATCATTGACTCACAAGGCATCAAATGACCATCCCAAAAATTCTCAGTCTCCAAAAACCCTTGCCTCTCTACTTGATGCCTGGGGTTGTACTAACCGCTTAGATGCCACCTGGCATCAGTTTGATGCCTTCATCTCAACATTCCTAGAAGGAGACTGTTTATTTCAGAAATGCAAAAGGCATCTTTCACTTTTGACATCATCAAAGAAAGTTTGGCTTATGAGCGTTGCAGCCCCATTTTGATTTCAGCTTAAGTACCTAGTAGAAGAAAATGTAAAAGTCTCGGTGTTATGAATAAAATTAAAGGTTAAAAGACTTTTCACTTTGTTAGTGTCGATAACTGTGTTTGTTGTTTGTGTTGTGAATGATTTAAAAGGTCAAACAGAATAGTATATCCAATCAATCAGCGATGGTAGGTGATCATATCTCTTCACATTGGGTCTCTGGTACAATCCATCAACTAGTCACCCAACCATTGCTGAACCCGTTTCAAGCCCCTCTGGTTTGCCCTTTTTTCTCCCCCTATCTCTCTTCCCTGTTTTTGTCTGCTGTCAAATGTTCTAAACGCCTTCTAATTATATGTCAGAAAAACTGAAATTTTCTCTTCTTTTCAATCGATTAAATTTGATATGAACAGTTTCCGACAAGATCTCTTCATTTGGCTTTCTAGCTGTCATGGAACTTTCAACATTCTTCTGAGAAACCACATTTCTGTGGCTTAATGTTTACATTTGTCTGTTCAATGTCATGATTCCTGCCATCAAAAGTATTGATGATTGATTGACCCTCATCATTGCATTCGGTGAGTGCAATGTGTGCTCTATGCCTTCTTCATGGAAGATCTCAGCTCATTTCACAAAACTCTGGCACCCGGCAAGGTCCACGAAAATAAAGTTTTGGATTACTCATTTCAACACCACTGACAAAGGGTTTTTGTATGTATGTTTCTGATCTTCTGAAAGCCTGATTTTGCCTGAGCCATTCTGCTTTTTGTTTCTGAAATGCATCTTCCCTCTGTGATAGTAATAATTCCTCTCTAAGTTTACATTCAAGGGCCTGTAAGTAATTTCTCCCGCTCTATCTGGGCAACTCGCTCAATCCCCCTCCATGAACTGTGACCGATATTTCTCCCCCTCCAGCATGGTTGTTTCAGGGTCTCCTTAGGTTGACCTCTCTTTCTTAGACCCTTTCCTTCAATGCCTGCTTTGATATTAGTTGATCATTTCTCCTCCAAATTGTCCAATATCTCCATCTTCTCTTTCTTAAAAACAGTGTGTCATATTGTTGACCAGACATGTCTCTGATTTTTCAAATTTTGACACTTATAGTGATTATTTCTGACCTACAGTTGTGAAAGTTGGAAATCAACAAGAAATTGATGAAACTGGACAGCTTTGAGAATAAATGTCTCCGAAAATTTTTAAAGAATAAAATGGGGTGATTTGTTTCTAACAACACAGTGAGAGATAGAACACACCAACAACCCATATCAAAAATTATAAGGAAACGAAGGTGGAAATATTTAGGTCATGTTCTTAGATCAGAAAAGAGACTAAATCCAGTCTTTGGTCCCAGTTGGGGAAAACGTTGGAAGACCAAGCCACTCTTAATAACCATCCAACAGAAAGTAAACTATTGGGATGTAAAACCATACAAGATCTCCAACTGCTAGCAAGAACCCATCACATGGAGATCTAAACCTCACCCTATGTGCCCTTTGGAGAAGGGAAAAAACTAGTAACTAACTATAGTGATTCAGTCCATTGCCTGCACATCTCTTTCCAAGCTTTGGAGGGTTTATTGCTGCAGATATTACCCACCTTCATTCATCCCCTGTTCTTAGCCTTCTCTTCCCCAAATTTGACTCCCCCGCATTTCTAGGTTCATCAACATTACCGCCATCTTTTTCTTGGTATACCTGTGATCTCTACCTTTCATGTTTTATTGATTTTAAGGCTTTTCTTTAATTAAAGAAAGTTGGGACAGAACCTTGTTAGAATTACATCGAAACAAGTGCTTTGGCCTTTAAGAGCATCCAGCTCCAGTATAGAAGTTTTCTAAAGAACATCAGGAAAGAAGGGGAGAGAAGACCACGAAAAAATGGTTAGATGGCATGAATCCTGTCAAAAGCAAAAATACAATCACATAGCCACAGAACAGCGCAGACAAAAACAGAAAACCACACACTGGGAACAACCGGTAGCAATGTGAGACAAAAGAAGATTCTTTTAATGTCCAGCCATTATATCCTATTTAAACCCTTCATGATAGTGGGAATTAAGGCGATTTAAACAAATTATAAATAACAGTAAAGCTTCTAATTCTCACGATTTTCATCCATTTGGGCAAAGACTCATCTTAACCGTTTCAAGTCTAATAATATTTCAACTGGTTTTTTTGTGCTCCAAGGTTTTTATCCATTAACTGTAGTGGACTTAAATCACAAATATTGATTAATTTGATTTTCAATTTATTTCACTAAAACTTCTTGCTTCTGCAGTTATGTCTCTTTACCCTGTGATTTCAGTAAATTTTTGTAGTGCTGAGACTAAAAAAGATGTTTGAATGTCAAGTGTTACAGAAGAGTTCTTAAAATATAATGGACTGAACATGGAACAAATATCTCAATTTTACTATATTTTAGTGTTTACACATTGAAGAAAAAAATAAAGGGGATGAAGATAAAATTAAGACATCAAAATGATTCTTTGGAATAAATTGTTCTGGAGGGCATAATCCAGGAGGGAGGGAAAACTAAGGGAAATATGGATGAGGAAGATCAAGATGTCATAGATGAATTAGGTATTGCTGCGGCTGATCCGGACACCTCATCAGGACAGGGGAGGCATTTAAAGCTTTGTCAGGGAGGCAAGCTCCGACAGTGACAACCTAGATGACTTAACCTTTAATCACCAAATAAATTGGGCCTACACTTACATCTTTCAGTAGTTGTATAGTCTGTCCCTTAATTGAGAAAGTTTGGGGGATTTTCTGAAAACTACCTGTTGGATCTCAGTGATTTTGCATGCAGCCTTAGAATATCCATGGCTAAAATAAGCTAACCAGTAGTCCATAGATGCTCACAGTTTTGACATCGGAATTCCTTTGATTTAGACAATTCAAATACAGGGCTCAAATTTGTTTACAGTATCCCAAATTTTCCATGTCAATTCTATTCATGATGTATCTCCATTTAATTGATAGAGTCAAGTAAATTTAAATTGTTGCCCTTTATGTCAATGTGAACTTGGATACAATATGCAACAGTTAGTCCTCCCCCTTCGGTCAATTAGACCCCGGGTGTCTTAACTACCACAAATTTTGATGGTAGGGCATTTGGATTAAATGTATCGTTGCTATTTCTCAGTCTGTAATCAAAATATGATTTGTATCTCCCAATCGCGATTCCATGAGGTTGATAATTGTTACTGGCTGGACAAATTGAACCTCTCGGTGCCAGTACTCGTCTTCCTCTCGGAGCACATGTTCACACACTTCTTCCAGAACTGCATGTCTATCATTAGGGAAAGGGCTCAGTGTCAGAACCAACATCACACATTTAACGTCTGTTCTATAGAACTGTGCCCCTTTTCACAGACAAGCTCTATGGATTGAAGCATAATATAGAGTGAAGGCATGTGGCCCGTATTCCAATGATTTGTCAATATGAAAAACCTTTGTCTTATTTGTCATCCTCACCATGCACAACTCGGTTTCAAATATGATCATGAGCTGACATTTTCCTTAGAAGCAAAGTCTAATTTGATCTTTTGTATTTGATGCAGTTAGGCTTGTCTTTCCCCTGATACTGCGTTGGATAGGATATTATCCATTACAAGCATGATGGTCTGTTTTAGAATTGGAAGTAGATCTTTCTCCATCCAAATGCCTGAAAATATGTCCATTTTATTTCTGTGTGGTAGTCTACGTCGTGCTTTGATTAAAAAAGTCCAGCGTCATGGAAAGACCTTCTTCACTTCCTGCATGTGTTGGGAATTTCCCGGCCTTTTCTGTTTTATTTTCTTTTCTTTCACTCTCTGATGCATTCTTTAGCATTGGGTGGTGACATTGACCGAGTTTCCAATTAAAAATATTGGCTTGCCTCCGCAGCTCCGGATCTGCCTCAGGTATTTACTTCGGGCAGCAATTAAATGTGGCTTTTCAAATAATATTCCTGCCGCCTATAGTTTTTCTGAAGGTGAAAGCGGGGGCTCTTAAATTTTATAGAGTACTTTAAAATGTAAAATGCTGCAATCTGATTCAGTTTTAATTTCAGTTTCTGAGGTAACAAGTTGATTTGTGCAAACATTTTCAAGGCTCCGTCTTTGCATTATGTCAAAGTGTCAATTGTTCTTTTCCCTTTCCCTTTCTTGACATTGTGCACTTTGTGTCTGTTTAATCCATCGGAAAAGGATTCTTATTCGAAAAGCGCATTGCTGTTCTCAGGAGTTATGAAAATGGGAATATAGATGCCTCTCTTAGATTCCCTACGGAAGTGTTGGTATAGTAAAACTGTAACCTTCTGCATTTTTATAAATTGCACTTAGCTCATTTTGAATGTGAAAATCAATGTCAGTTTTATTAAGCCAACAAATATGATACAATAGCTTCATACAAATGCGAATAGCCTATAACTATACAATGGTATCCCAATTATAACGTCATATGCTTTCCGCTTTCAAAGTCGACTGGTTGGGTGCGGAGTCTGAAACTCACGATATTCAATGTTACCATATGTATTTTTAGAACAGGTCTGTGTACTGTAGATATGTTACTATTTGTACAATCGGTGAGTTGATTTTAATATAACCTGGGAAAAGAAATATTTCAAACTACATCAAATTTTCTTGGAAAATAAATATTTCTCTAGCTCATGGATATTCTAAGGCTGTTTAAAAACACTGAGATCCAGCAGGTAGTTTTGAAAATCAATTTCAACGTGCTCAGAAATTAATGGACAGACTATAGTACACATTTTGTCATATATAATATTCTGTTTTATCATACTCATGAGTAGCAGAATACTCTAAAACCACTTTCTTTGAATATACTCTAAGGCTTCAGCGAAGAACTACTACTACTCACACGGCCCACTAATCCTTGGTGAGAACAAAAAGTAGTTGAGTTGCAATTTTCGCAATTAAAATAATGAACTTAGACTCTAAGTTGAGTTAGACTACTGACTACAGGACTACACCACTGATAAAATAAAATTACGACAAATGTACAAACTTAATTTTAAAATAGTGGTAAATCATAATAATGTACATTTATGTAGCAAGCATGCCACCATTTGTACTTGTATAACACAGCTTACTAACTGATACTTAACTACAACGTCAGCTGTTTTGTGTTGTCTCAGTGGCACCACGGAACTGAAAAGTGTCTCGGTTCGTTGATTGTTGTACAGTCGTTGACTATCTTAAATCTATCGATCTCATTTGTTTCGTTTGTAGCAATATAGGGAGATACATCACACACGTAATCTAGCCTCAAACTAAAACTTCCTTTTAATCAAATATCTTGTTTCAAGTATTTAAACAAACTTACGTGTTTGAAATGATCTGTTGTTACACCTCAATACGTGGCGTCGTTAGTAAGACGACCTCTGGCTGTTTTTTCCTCCCAAAAATTTCGGGGGAATGCACATACAATTATTATAACAAGTACAACCTATTTGTAGATTATATAACAAATTTAAAAGTAAAACCTATCAACATTTATATATTATATTATTTTATTGCGCCTTATAAAATAATACAAGAACATTTATAGCTTCACCCAAATTTCCCAAAATTTCCAACATTAAAGGGACCTTACTCAAAGTAAAATGGTGGGTCGACAATTACAGAAGAGATGGAGCATCCATCGAGCGTGAACTTTTCCCCCAATAATAATTTAAAAATCCCATATCTTCAACAACATTACACTTCTTTTATATTTTGCGTTTCTGATTCTTTCTATTTATTCATCTTCCCCTGAGTTCTGTAAATATGCACGTGTCGTTATGGTGACTGTATTGGATGTGTCTCCGACCCAAAATATTTTCTTAACTCCCGTTCCATTGGTGTTTGATTTATTCTTTATGTCCCCTTCCCTAATGCTTTATTTGCATGGGTCTTCTGCAGTGTTATATCTAGATGCCTGTATGTTGCCAGGGCTTCAAGGAGCAAAGAATAGTAACCCAACCTCCCAGTGTTACCAGGGCCCAAAATTTTGGGGGAAGAATAGATTACTGTTCCTGCCGCATGTCGTAAGGGCGACTAAGGAGGTTTGGCTGAATCGGATGCACATGTCCCAAATGTGTGAAGTTTAGGGCCTACCAAACCAATTGCAACGTATACAAATTTTTGGCAATCAAACATATCCAAAGTGATTAAATGGTCAAAAAACAAAGCAAGAAAAGAAAATACCAACCTACAAGGCATGTCGTAAGAGCAACTGAGGTAGGGTCTCGAAAAAACTACCTAGTAAAATAAAAAGCATCTAGAAATCGGATGTTCTGGTCTACTTGTAAGCGCAAAATGTCACAATACAATCGATCTTGGCTGAAGATCACTTACAAATCATAAAAGTGGGTTTTAAAAGTTCGAATGAAAACATTCAAAAGTTCTCATATAACTGATCGATTTTCCAAAAAAGCTGTGAGTTCTAACTGGGAAGACTTGAGTATAACCTGACGATTAATCCAGCTGTTCCCCACCCAACCAATATGATAGAATTAATAAAAATGGGAACCTACTTATAACTTCATGGTATATAGAGTAAGTAAAAGCGATCGTTTCAAGTATTTTCATTGACCGTCTTCACACGATGGGTATGGTCATCATCAGCTACTGCCTTTACCCAGTGTTTTCCCGCTCCTAATGAGCTGGTTGAACCACTACGATCCAAAAATTCCATGCCACTGTGAATTGAACTCTGACCACTAGCCTAAAAGCAGTTCACTAACAAGCCCCAGGAAATACATGGGAATTTTTAACCAATTTATGGAGACACATATTTTAAATTTAAGCAAAAAAATTGTTGGTTGTGCTCCAATTTTGTTTAATAATTACATTTTATTATTTAATTAAAAAACTTGACATCTGGGGAGGTAATGTGAAAATCATTTTATCAATCATGAAAAATGTACAGGGAGCTTGATCATTGAGTGGACATGCGGGTAGGTAGATGATTAAGTGGACATGTCAGGTACTTGATGTGGACATGTACAAGTAGGTAGATGATTAAGTGGACATGTACAGGTATAGGTGGTTAAGTGGACATGTACAAGTAGGTAGATGATTAAGTGGACATGTACAAGTAGCTAGATGATTAAGTGGACATGTACAGGTAATTTGATGTGGACATGTACAGGTAGTTAGATGATTAAGTGGACATGTACAGGTAGTTAGTTATATGATTAAATGGACATGTACAGGTAGCTAGATGATTAAGTGAACATGTACAGGTGGCTAGATGATTAAGTGGACATGTACAGATAGTTAGATGATCCTGATCTTCTAATTGAGGATTGCAATTACAAGTACCTCTGAAGTCAAAGTAAGTTTACCTGATTGATGAGAGACACTGGCGACATGCAAAGCAAACATTCACACACAAAACAAGCACCATGACTACACCTAAATTCATAGCATGCAAATGTAAAAAACCCAAAAATTCAGGCATTGCTTTAAAAAAAAAAGTAATCACATTAATGGTAACATTTAACACAGAAACATAAAATGAAATATTACAGACCTGCAAAAAAGAAGTACTAATATATCGGTCAACAAATAAGACCTGACTCGTTGCAAACAAGAAAAAATATGGTTGACATGTATTGTCAACTGTACCATTGTTCTATAATAATATTGCAATTGTTCGATTTTAATGACTATTATATATTTGGTAACATTCAGATCATAATTTCAGACACTTTATACAGTTTTAAAAATTCATATTGTTCCAGATACCTTTACATTTTCTTGCATTCCATCTCCAAGTGTTCCGGGATCTTCCTTTACCTCTATTACCCTGGGGTTCCATGGGGAAGGGGGGGGTGTCTCATGATGGTGTCCGGGGTCTCCTCAGCATGTCCTATCAATCGCCACTTTTGCCCTTACCTCTTGTTCCATTTGCTGTTGTCCTGCTCTATCCTACAATTTGCTGTTTGTGGTCCTGTCATACCATCGCATATGGGATATCAAGCGCAGGCATCTATTGATCAATGTTTTCAACTTTTGGTGTTCCCTTTAGTTGTTCTCCATGTCTCCACTTCAAGTAGAAGGAAAGCCATGATAATCAAGCCACATGTTGTATGTTTTATATTTCTAAATGGGGAGGAAGGGGGCACAGATAGTGAAGTGGATAACATACTGCGCTAGTGACATGTTGGGGAAACTCTGGGGTTCAAGCCCATCTTGGGACAAAAAGTCTCAGTATGCACTGTACGCTGTTTGACTACAGAAACCACAATCATTTACTTGTGGATCTTCTTGGCTCGCCGCTATGAATTGAGGCGTAGTCTGCGCTTCTGACTGATTTTTGCGTGAATGCCTGCTTTCCTTTTTTTATCAGTGTCTCCCGCCATACAGACATGCCTTCTCCAACACTTATGGATCTAAATTACAATTACCTCTGAAGTCGGAGTAAGACGAGAGACAGTGGTGTTAAGGAAAGCAAGACTTCTGCAAAATCATAGGTTCTATACTAGGCTCCATGACTACACTTGAATTCATAGTGGACGAACAACAATTACATTTTTAAGTGAGATAAAATTCAGTTTTCATACTGAATAGAAACAGTAGTAGTTAGTGAACTTACTTCCTTCCTTCCTTTCGTTCGCTTGAAATTTGTCTATATATTCAATGTTGTCTCTTGTATGAACTTCACTGTCTTTTGTAGCTTACATAGAGGTCCGTGTAGTTTTCTGTCAGTGTTGTTTCGTTAGGCCAGTGAGTTTGCCTCAGTGTATCATATTCGGGCAGTCTTGAAGTATGTGCTCTGCAGTCTGGTTTGCTTGTCCACATGTACACATGGCTGAATTGCCAATCTTTAATTTTGTATACATGTGGCTGCGGAGTCGATTGTGTCCTGTTCTAAGGCGCAGAATAACTTGTTCCAATCTGCTCATATTATAGTAATCGTCTTGTGTTGGTATTTGTGGCTTTCTCATTGATTTAATCATCCTTTTCTTTTGGTGGTAGGTAACTGACACATCCGGCTGCTCTCCTGCAGCACCTTCCTTGGCCAATCGGTCTGCTGTTTCATTTCCTGGTATTCCACAGTGAGAGGGTATCCACTGCAAGAAAACCCCGCGCTGCTTGGACAATTTAGACAGTAGGGTCTGTAGACCTGGCAGTTTTCTGGATTGAAGTGCTTGGAGTGCTGATTTTGCATCAGTCAAAAATACAACAGGTTGAGGATCGAATGAACTTCTTAGGCTAGTGGTCTTGGTGCAATTCCACGGTGGGTGTTTAATATTTTTCCAACAATAACGGTTCTCGGGTCGATCCAGCCTCAATTGGGTATAAGGAAAAGCATTGGGAAGTAAAGTGGCTGGTGTGATATTGACCACATAACCCATCGTGTGCAAGGTCAATGAAAATACGGGCCTAACACCATATTACCCAATATACCCCGAGGTATGAAAAAGGGTTCCTTTACTTTTTATACCGAATAGTTGTGACATTTTGTTAAGAAATAAATGTACTAAAATTATTGTACATGCTTTACATAAGTAACTCCAGCAACACAACTGCACTTTATGATCTGTAAAAATATATATGAAAATCATGCATATCCTTTACAGGACGTGGCAAATCAACCACAGTAAACAAGTCGTTGATTTTGTAGGCATCACTCAGTAGTTTGCCGCTATTGCTTTCTGAATGGTGAGGTCTACTTTTACCATTGTAAAAACAAATTTGCTTCCAAACTGCCCGCAGCAGAGTTTGAACCAGGTAATCTTGGGTTGTGATTGAGCTCATTAACGCTAAGCCACAGACGCTCACACAAATATATATATATATATATATATATATATCCATACAAATTTGACACACTAACGGAACATTATGAGCAATTTGTACAAGGAAGGTAACGATAGCTTTATGAAACAACAAATGTGAATACTGAAGTGATAACAGCAGTAGTATCTGCACCAAGCATAGTGTCAATGGTTCTGCACCAATCGCAGTGTCAACGGTTCTGCACTAAACGCAGTGTCAACGGTTCTGCACCAAGCGCAGTGTCAATGGTTCTGCACCAAGCGCAGTGTCAATGTTTCATTGTATAGTACAGCAGGCCATCAGTATCATTAGTTCAATGGTGTATTGTTACTAGCTTAGGAAGACAATAATAAGATTTGGTCTGTGACAATGAGGGAGGCCAAGAGGCAGATGGATATACATTTTTTTTAAATACTGTGACAACGTGGAATCACAACTTCTTTGAACGCTCCATATTGATCACTTGTTAAACTACTCTTTGTGATCTGAGCCTAAGAACGATTGTACGCTGTGCCAATTATGCATCTACAAGCAGGCCAGCATATTCAACTTCTGCGAGACTTTTTATTTATAGGGCAGCTTCCCTAGGCCCCTACCTCAGTTGCCTTGTAGTTTGCAGTGTTACTATTTTTTACTCCCCATGCAGCCCCGGCAACACACAAGCGAGGCTCACAACAACCTCTGTAATAAAAGTGGCACAATCATAACATTTCATGGTCCTAAGTGACTAGGGCAACAAATAGAACCATATTGTTTTCCACCGCATTTTACAGCAATAGTGGTTACTGTATTTCTGTCATACCGTTATATGTTAAATAGAGCCTGCAAGCAATTTCTCCAAGCCTCTCTATCCTGGACAAACTGTTCAATCTATACTACGGAACTGAGTCCGGTACTGATATCCTCTTTCAGCAACATTCGTTTCAGAGTTTCCTCAAGGGAGTTTCTCCTTTCCTGAACAATTTGCATCCCACTTCAATGCTTACTTTGTGATTCTTTGATCTTTCTTCTTAGAGTATGCTCAACATATCTCCTCCTCCTCTTTCTTATAACATTTGATATTAGTAATATAAGTTGTTTTACACTCTCTCTCTTTGCCTTTTTTTACCCCGGATTGGGGCATAAGCCCTCAACCAACTCATGCCAAGTCTTCCTATTTCTAGCTATCTCCTGCAACCACTCTTAGGCTCTGATCACATACAAATCATAAAGAGTTGTTAACAAGTGATTAAGATGGAGCGTCAAGAAGTTGTTCAACAGATATGAGAATCTATGAATATTGTAGGCCTGCTGTAAATATCAAAAATATATATGTACATAATATACAAGTTATACTTGATTAATATAAATAAACTGGTTAGAAACAAATGCTAAAATCTAATTAAAAAAATATGTATAAATGGTGCCATGATTCTTCGTATACAAAATAGTTGTAAATAATATTATCTATACAAATTGTCAGTCTGTCCCATTTTTCTTTCATTACCATATCTAGACCAGATTAACATGCAAGAATTTACTCAAGCTATTCAAATGTCTATTCAAAGATGCTTTCCAGAAAATGAGAAACATTATATGCAACAAGTCATTGTCTATATCAGAATGAGAGTTATACAGTGCTACATAAAACCAATACTGACATACAGATGTGAGTCATGGACAATAAACAAACAGATCGAAAAATCGCTGAGAGCCACAGAGATATGGTTTTACATAAGAATGATGACGAATTCCAAGGACTACTAAAATAACTAATGTAGAGGTGTTGAATGAGGTTAAGACACAGAGAAATCTTATCAATATAAGAAACAGGCAGTCATCATTTTTCAGACGTGATGAGAAAGGGAGGTTTAGAACACATTGTAATAACTGGTAAAATCATGGGGAGACTAAACAGAGGAAGACAGAGAGAGAACATTTTGGATAGCCTGACTTCATGACACGGAAGAGCATCAGCATCTGAGATGATAACAAACACCAGATACAGAGATTTGTGGAGATCCATGATTGTCTACAGCTGCACGGCACCTGAGGATGATTCACATGTCTAAACTTACACACAATTACCCAAATACAACAAATATCTTTTCTTGAAATCTCCCGTAACTACCCATACTTCATCCTGACACCACAAAGCTTGTTTAAAAATAAAACTGTCATTACTGCCTGAGATAGAGAAACATGTAATACACAAAGTACTGTAGTTTTACAAAAACAATAACAATACGGCCTGAAATACCACGGTGTAAGACAGGGGACATGTACCTGTGGAATTTAATGGCTAGTGCAGCCGCAGCGAAACTGGTCAGGTTAGGAATTTCTTTATGCCCACCCCCCACACACCAAAACCAACTCCTTGGCCGTACCGAGGATTGAAGCCGGGTCTCCTGCATGGGAGCCCATGCTCTAATTCATTTGGCCAGACGCTCAACAAGGGTACAAGGGGAAAAAGTTTTGGTGAGATAATAAAATCTTGGATACTGGGAATCTCTCAACAAGGGTACAAGAGGAAAAGATTCTGAGATAATAATGAAATCTTGATAATGTGAATCTCTCAACAACGGTACAAGAGGAAAAAGATTTGGTGAGATAATGAAATCTTGATAATGTGAACTCTCAACAAGGGACAAGGGGAAAAGATTCTGTGAGATAATGAAATCTTGATAATGGGAATCTCTCAACAAGGGTACAAGAGGAAAAAGATTCGTGAGATAATGAAATCTTGATAATGTGAACCTCTCAACAAGGGTACAAGGGGAAAAGATTCTGTGAGATAATGAAATCTTGAATAATGGAATCTCTCAACAAGGGTACAAGGGGAAAAAGATTCGGTGAGATGATAATGAAATCTTGGATACTGGAATCTCTCAACAAGGGTACAAGAGGAAAAAGATTCGTGAGAGATAATGAAATCTTGTATAATGGAACTCTCAACAAGACAAGTTGGAAAAGATCTGGAGAATTCAATGATAACTAATAATGGAATTCTCAACAAGGGACATTGAAAAGATTCTGAGATGACAATAATCTTGAACTAGTAATTCTAACAAGGGGAAAATAGACCGTGTGAGATGATAATGAAATTCTTGGATACTGGGAATTCTCAACAAGGGAAAAAGAAAGATTCGTGAGATAATGAAATCTGAATATTGAATCTTCACATTGTGGACAAGAGGAAAAATATTTGGTGAGATGATACAATGAAATCTTGATACTTGCAATCTCTAATCAAAAAAGAAAACTTTTGAGAAATAATCTGGACAGAAATTCTCAATGAGTTGAACAGTAAAATCATATTGAGCAAATTCATACAGACAAACATTGAAAAATAATACTTAGGAATGGACAATATATCTCTAAAAATAGTAATTCTAGACCTGTTGAGCATGTAATTAATTTATAACCAAGAATGACTGAAGCTGTGTGATTTATTGAGTATGATCTGGAAAGTGGAGAATGGTTGCTTACGCAGATAATGAACTGAAACAATATATGGGTCAACAATTTGCAGAATTATATCAGTCTTCATTTCGGAGCACATGGGTGTCGATGGCAATAAGAGATGGCAGGGCTAGCAGCCTGCGCTATGCATTTTCAATTGCTGAGGGTTCTTATATGTACTGAACTTGAACAAAGGATCTACGTTTTAATCTGCCGTTTCCAATAGGACTAGAAACTTGATCTCACTACACTGAGATCAGGATCTCTGAAAATATCCTGATGCATGAGGAGAACAGATAGAACGAAGCGCATCAACTCTGCCAAAATCTCGTTAACTTTTCACGCCGCAACGCGCCAGCGAAGTTCTGAACGCAGCACACTGCACCACCGCGAAGTTCGTGAACACATGCGCATACCGCCACGCGAAGTTCGGAACGCGAGATACGCAGCGAAGTTGTGAACGCCATTGCACACAGCGCCACGCGAGTTCGGAACACATTGGCAGATACGCGAGTTCGTGAACGCAGCACACGCCCGCGAGTTCGTGAACGCCATAATACGCGCCACGCGAAGTTCTGAACGCATTGGCAGCAGAGTTGCTTCTTATAAAGTCTTTCTAGTTTACTTCTACTGTTTTATTATACTACTTTTCAACCTTGTTATTCTATGTGTCCAGTTTTCTTCAATTTGGTATAATAATATATATATATGTGTGTGTTTATTTATTGACGAAGTCGACTTCAAAAATAATTTACTTCCTGAATTAATTGTTTAAACATTGAGAAGACTTAAGGTGAACAAGGCAACTCTTTTCCACGCTTGCGCACACTGCGCCACGTGAAAGTCATTGCACGCTTTAACCTGCACACTGCGCCATAGAGTTGATTCCCTTTAAGAAGTCTTTCTAGTTTTACTTCTACTGTTTTACTTATACTACTTTTCAACCTTGTTATTCTATTGGGTTGTCCAGTTTTCTTCAATTTAGTATATAATAATATATATTTGTTTATTTATTGATGAGTAGTTAGGATTTTAAAAATTTTTTACTTCCTTGAATTAATTGTTTAAAAATTGAGGAAGTAACTCAGCGTGGAAAGAGTTAAACAAGAAAAGTTGTTTTTCCCAGGTACATATTTCACTGCAAGTTACTTGGTGGTGGCTGAACACAGACCACCCATGCGAATAGCATATCATATGAATATTGCTTAAAAAATTGAAGTCTGGAAGTGCGCGCAAAGAATGGGTAATCTAGAACGGGCTCTTGGGTGGCTTTACATATTTTCTCTCACAGCCTCTGCTGTCTGTGGTTCACCTTTTGCATGGTCAATCATTTGCCTTGTATCCACTGTATCTAAATAGCATTATCTTTGAGGCTGTTGGTCGATGTGTGGTGCGGGTCAATTAATGTGTTGTAGCTATTCTTTTGCTGATGGTATGATTGCCTGATCATCAGAAAAATCAATTCACTTAAAGTGTTCCCTATGACTGTCATTTTACTCTCTCATGACTTTCTAGTTCAGATTAGGGCATAGGCCCTCAACCAACTCATGCCAAGTCTTCCTATCTTCAGCTATCTCCTGCAGCTCCCTCCAGATCTTCTGTATATTATTCTCTACCTCCAAATTTCTTCTCCACATATTTCTAGGCCTCCAACTCTTTCTTTTTTCCTGTGGGTTCCAGGAAAGGGCCCTTCTTGTTATATTCCTCTGATTTTCTCATGGTATGTCCAGCGATGTTTTTTAACCTCTGGGTTCACTGGGATGTCTTGTTCTCTCCATAAGCTCCTCATTTGTGACCCTATGATACCATTTCAGTCCCTCTATTCTGTGTAGATACCAGTTGATGAATATACACTTTACTGGTGTTAGCCGTTTTACAGATTTGGTTGACATATGTGATGAACAACAGCCGTGATAGTACGCATCCTTGCCTTACTCCGGACATATCATGGAATTCTGGGATCTCTACCGTTGACCCTGCTAGCCGGTTCATAAAATCTCTTCATGATTTAAATTAAACCCTCACACAGTGATTCGACAAGTGTGGAGCTCATGGGCTTTCACTGCTCAAGTCAGAGGAGATGTGAAGGAAGAGTGGAAATTTTGCCGCGACTACAAGAAGTCACACTATGGAAATCATCTCAGTAACTAAAGCGATGGTCTGACTGGATTCACAAATTTGTATCCATGCATGTTTTCTCAGTGACTCAATGAGTATGCTCAGGAAGATTGAAACAGGTTGGGCTTGGAGACAATGGCTGGAGTCATTGAAGAGGTCTAGGCTGATAAAAATCAGTTTCATTTTTGTTTCAGAGCATTCATGTGTATGGGTAAATGAACCCACAGGTAGGCTTGCAGGTTTGGCTGCTGCAAAAAGTGGACCAGCAATGGACCATGCTGATATTCTGAATTCCCTAAGAGAGATATTACGTGTGGATGATTCAAGTAACAGTGGTGAATCTACAACCCTAACCAAAACTGCAAGAATATCAAGTCAAATGAGGTGTAGCTAAACAAGAGCACTACACTGGTAACCAAAGAAGAATAGTAAACCAACAAAGAATCGGTGTCGTTAGTTGCCACATACTGAGAGACATACCAGGGGGGAGATCATGTACTTATGGACTAGCTGGTTCGATGTGCAGTGATGATGATCCAACAACGTAACTAAAGCTAAACATTAAAGAGAGTACCAGAATTAACTTCCAACAATTCAATAAAAGAAACATGGATACACTAATGAAAATAAAAATGAGCATTGTAGATTTAACAGACATATTTTCTCATTGACTTGATTTACAATCAAATATTTCATTCACAAAAAGAACAAAAATATTAATGTCTGCCACTAAAAAGAATTTTAAAAACCTGGAATATTACAGTAAAAAATTGTCCTGCAACTTATTAAAATAAGAATAATTTCATAAAAGAGACATTATATACCACTCAAAGTACATCATTCATGTCAGTGCACCCTTAGGAGCATTGGTCACTACTGCAGTTGCTCTCAAATTAATACAAGAACAATTTAATACAAAAACAATGAAAGCAGTTAAATAATTGTACATCATAAAGAGATTAAGATGAATGAGACACTTCTCTATGTGGAAAGAATGAGGAAAAGTATGGAAAACAAATAGAAAAATGAATGAATGCACTCACACACAGATATATATACTAGTTTTACTAGAATTAGGAGCAAATTTGGACAAAGACAGGTATATATAGTACTATACCTGTGTTTGTTCAAATTCGCCCATTTACCTAGTATTACAGCAGCCTCCCCACGATTTTCATCAGATCTGATCTAATCCTGGCACATCATCTAGAATTAGGAGGTAAGGTTGGACATGCCAGACAGGGTGGTCTTCGTGGTAGAGAGAAAGAGAAGATAATACTAATCAACTTTTTATGGATATGGCGAGCAAGTGAATTTTGGAATGGCTGCTGCAAAGGAGGATGGAGCATGTACAGTAATGCTCAATGTGCCTTGACATCGATCGAATAACATAACATACTAGCTTTAATGCCCAGCATCGCAAGGGATTTAAGTGTGGAAATTTTTCAGACCGCAAAGGCTCTCAGAGTGATCCACCTGAATATTAACACACTCTGTGGGCGTTCTCTTGTGGTAGTCTTGATGCATGTCCAAACCGTCCAATCTGATGTTTCTGAATATAGCCCAACACTTGTATTTTTCCTACTCATTTCCTTATCCCATCACTTCTGATCTTGTCTCTTCTGCTACGCTAACAACCGATGACACAAGAGTTCAAGCACCGCTGACAGGTCCTTCAGCAGATCAAGCATGGAAATATGCATACAGAAACCATCTGTATGCATGCCCTTTGACATGTTGCAGGAGACTGTGCATGGGTCTGCCTGGAGTGCTATGACACTGGCTCAGTACTAACTAACCAACCAGTTATGAGGAATATCACCAAAGCACTTTCGGACATTGTCCATATGTGCTCCTATCTCTGCCTCAACAAATCCAGCAGCGTCCAGCGGCCCAACACGTCAATGACCATTCAATAACCAATGACATGTTTAATATTCATTGTAGACACTTCATCTCTGTTGTTTCAATTCTTCTTCTCTCTTTTACTGTCAGTTTCCACATTTGACACTGATAGCATAAAGTCAGCTTGAATAGAAGTACTCTTTTGAAGTCGATCATAACATGTTTGTTCTTCCGCATTGTTCTATATTTTAGCTTACTTTTTTACTACTATAGTTGATTTTTTCTTGATTTTGTTTGTTTTACTGATTGATTGATTGGATAGAACCATCATTATTGCACTTCGGTGAGTAACCATGTGTGCTTTGATCTCTTTCTTAGATAGGAAGATTTCAGCAGCATTGCATGAACACTATAGCACCAACGAGGTACTTACATTTTAAGATGATACAAATTTTGTAGGAATTTTATTTCAATATCTCACCACTGGCGTATATATATATATATATAAATTCCTTTCGTTCCGTTGACACAAACGGCTTTCACAAAGATTTCCATTGCTGCTGTTCTGCCGCTTTTCTTACTAATTGCTTCCACATCAAGCCACAATCTTTAAACTCTCCACTGCTCTTCCCATGTCTTCTTGGAATGTCCAGGCTGCTGTCTTTTCATGTGCCTCGCCCGAGTGGTTACCGGGGCCATATTTGGGGTGTAAAGAATAGAACCACTGTTACCTGCCACGATGCGTAAGAGGCAATCAAGGAGGCTTGGCTGAAATCGATGCACATGTCCTAAACGTGACAAGTCTATGCTTAGGGCCTACCAAACCAATGTGCAACGATACACGTTCTTGGCAAAGATCAAACATATCACAAAGAGTGGTTAAAATTGGTTGTAAAGAACGAACGCAAAGAAGAAGAAGACATGTGCCTGTTCATTGCTGAGCTGTCCTAGTTAATGTACCTACTGGCATACAACATACATGATCAATCCACCTCCATCTTTGTCTTTTAATGATGGTCTTCAGTGATGCACAGTTACTTCTGAAGTCAGAGACGGACGCCTGTATGGTGAGGACACTGATAAAAGAAAGCAGGCCTTCATGCAAAATCAGTCAGAAACACCATACCGGCCTGCCAGACTATGCCTGAATTCAATGTGGGCAATGCAAGAAGAAGAGGGATGCACCTTTGTTGATTTTAAAAGCTCTTCATTTGTTATCATATTTGGATATATATATAACTGTCTATACTGACTGTAATACGCTTTTAGGGCATGGGGACAGAGCATGCCCATATGACAGGGGGAACATGAGACTGAGGAACTTAACTCCCTTTTGTACCAAACGCCATACTAAGTGGCGTTTTTTATAGTAGAAAAAAATGACTGGTCCACTAAGAGTTAATGGCCACATGGCTAGTGCAGTCACTGCAAAACTGTTCAGCTTAGAATTTTTTGTATGCCACTGACAGAAAAAATCTCTGATGTTTGTTTATATATATATATAAGCCCGTCTGCCCAGCGTGTTCGTAGCGCGTTGGACTACGGGTGACTATCCTCTGTGTGTGCGGGTTCAATTCCGCAGGATGGCAGAAAATGCCACAGATTCCCCAGATTTACGGTGGCACTGAACCGAAGGGTTACGATGTCCATGGCACCGAGCCAAGAGCTGAAAAGCTCAAGTGCTTCTGGATCGGAAAAAAAATATATATACAAATACACATACATGCAGACATACACAAAAACAGATGACAAATGAAAGATTAAGCAAGAAAGTTGAAGAATATAGGCAGTTAAAAGTAGTGAAAAGAAAAAAGTAGACATGATAAAGAAATAAGATAAGTAAAAGATCAAACTCAGATTCACAATGCTTAAACATGAACTATGGTAGCATAACAAAGGTTCCAAAACATTGCATTATTGCGGACCCCCAAAAGTTTCTATACATGAAAATAGACAGGAATTAATTATCTTTGTGTTACAATAGTAAACAATGTTCGTAGACTCAGGAAAACTTAAAATGATCTTTCATTTTGTTCTGTCAGATATTTAGACTCTGGTCTGGTCCGGGTCCTTTGATTTCACAGTGGAACTAGTTTACCACTGCTTTTATACATATTTATAACATTTATTTTTTAAATTTGAAATTTCAAAGATCATATTCCTTTAAGCGCTTGAGGACCTCCTGTGAGTTCCTCACGGAACCGTGGGGGTCCACAGATTCCAGTTTGGGAAACGCTGTTCTAGAGTCTTCTGAATTTTTTGTATAACTTGGCAAATAATCTGCACAGTTGGAAGATGGACAGGAAGACATGTTGATAATAACTGGATGTGTCCCTGAATAAATAAACCTAGGGCCTTATTCTGCTTCTCGATAGTTTGGCTCAACTGAGATAAAGTAATCGTCAAAATAAACAAAAAGATGTTCGAAGGTTGGTCGCTGTTCTGGCTTTTCATGCCAACATTCTAGCATTTTTGTGTAAACTCCATCTGGCGTGTTGGTTGGCTTGTCCATCCTGTAACCTCTCTCTACTTGATCTAGAACTGTTTTGTTGTCCATACCTGAATGTAAACAAAGAAAACCAGTAGCAGACATGATTGTTGTTACATCTGTTCAATGCCAGAATTAATTTCTTCTTCTTCAAACGCTCCATATCGACCACTTGTTAATCACTCTGTGTGATTTGTATGTGATCTGAGCCTAAGAGTGATTGACGCTGTCCAGTCATGCGCCTACAAGTAGGCCAGCACATCCGATTTCTGCGCTGTTTTTTATTTACTAGGGTAGCATCCCTAGGGCCTACATCATCGTCTCTTACGACACGCATTGTAGGTCACAGTCGTACTTATCTTTGCTTCTGGGCTGGCACCACACAGCGGAATTAATTTTAAAAGCTTTAATATAAAACGGCATGCTCAAGAAAATTCAGCCTGGCTAGCTACATAGAGATAAATGGCTCGACACACTCAGTACATTACTCAGGTACTTAAGCCACTCATCTTGTATTCCAGTACATTACTCAGGTACTTAAGCCACTCATCTTGTATTCCAGTACATTACTCAGGTACTTAAGCCACTCATCTTGTATTCCATACATTACTCAGGTACTTAAGCCACTCATCTTGTATTCAGAAGGTCGTGGGTTTGAATCCAAACAGCCCAAGACTGACGGAGAGCGAACCCAGTAAACGCTGGCTAAAACCGGACACATCGCCGAAGGATAAGCACCAGAGCTTCAAATGACGGTAAAGATGTGACAAAGCACACCCATACTAAGGCTGCATGAATCAGATTTCAACATGAATAAGAAATTTATGGGGAAATCTGGTACATCAGTCTAAGTGGTGATCACGTGGGAGAATATCTCTGCCTCCAAATGTAAACGTAGTGAACTCGCCGCAAAGCTGGTGGTCTGGGTTCAGCTCCCGCAATGCGCTTGGAATTTTTCCCGACCGCGAGGGCTCTCAGGTCGACCCAACCTCAACTGGGTACCAGACATGCTCTGGGAAAGTAAAGGCGGCCGACGTGCCGACGGTCAATGGAAAAATACAGGCCTAACACTGTATTGAACTATATACCACGAGGTATGAAAGGGTTCCTTTACTTACTTACAAATGTAAACGCATCACAGAGGATACCACACAATGTAAATAAAATGTCACAGATAGAGGAAACCTTTCCTCAATGTGAACAGCACATCACATACAGATGAAACCATCATGCAACATATACAACACATCACACAAAAACCATCACCCAACTTAAACAACATCACAAGAAACCATACAACAAATTTGTCCAGTCACTCGTCACAACCATCACACCACATATGCTCAACATATTACACAGACATACAACACACCTGGATATGGAATTCTGCCTCTAGTCATCAGTTCATAAAGTAATATACCAAACGACCAGACATCAGACTTGACAGAAAATTTCTGTCGGAGTGCTGCCTCTGGTGCAGTCCATTTTATAGGAAATCTAGCACCTCTGAACAAATTATAAGAACCATGTCACATGTAAGACTGACTAGCTACATGGAGAGAGAGAGAGAGATACACGAAAGAGATAATTTTTTGTTTACCACTCGCTCGCTATAAACTTAGGCGCAGTCCTGGTGTCTAACATATAGTCTCCTGATTTTTATACGCAAGGATTGTTTTCCCTTGTCATTAGTGCCCCTCGCGGCTCGCCATTCAAAAGAGCCTTCGCCCGAGCGGTTACCGGGGCCCAAATTTGGGTGCAAAGAATAGAACCACTGTTACCTGCCACGCATGTCGTAAGAAGAGGCGACTAAGGAGGTTTGTTGAAATCGATGCACATGTCCTAAACATGTACAAGTCTATGCGTTTAGGGGCCTACCAAACCAATGTGCAACGTATACACGTTTTTGGCAAAGATCAAACATATCACAAAGAGTGAGTAAAATTAATCGTAAAGAATGAACGTGAAGAAGAAGGTGAGCCTTACTCAGAATTCAGGGGTACTTGTAACTTTGATTCCAAAATGAAGGATCACGGTCTCCTGTAGTTCAACAGCATAATAATAATAGCCGTCCATTGCAAGTGATGATCACAACAGCCACAGCCGTGTGCGGAGGAGACTGTAGAGTCCAATCCTAGAACACAATCCCCTAATAGCCGTCCATCGCAAGCGATGATGACAACAATCTCAGACGTGTACTGTTGCACCTCTCTGGTGTGTGCGGAGGTGACTGTAGAGTCCAATCCTAGAACAGAATCCCGACCACAGGTGGGACATACATGATCAAGGTTAGACATGTGCGTGTTGTGTGCTCTGTCTTTTTCCGCTGCTCGTTTTCTCTGTGACTCAACAATACGATGATTCTCAGCTATTCGGGTTCCTCTTTGTTGTTACAGCGCCACATTTGGCGATCTTGCGCAAGGATTCCCAGCACGTATTGTCTATATCGAGCATTTCAGAGACACTTTAAGAGTGTCTTTAAAGCGTTTTTCTGTCCACCAGCTAAACGTCTGCCCCTTCAAGCTCGCCATACATCAACTGTTTTGGGATGCGTTTATCAGGCATTCGAGAACGTGACCGCCCATCTCAGTTGGGCCTTCTGCAACAGGGTGTTGACGCTTGGGATCTTTGCTCTTGTGAGGACTTCGCTGTCTGGAATTTTGTCCTCCCAGTTTATTTTTAGTATTCTACGTAGACAGCTTGTGTGGAAATGGTTTAATTTTCTTCCGTGTCTGCTATACACTGTCCATGTCTCGCTTGCGGACAGCAGCGTGGTTAGCACTATGGCCTGGTAAACTTTCAGCTTTGTGACTATGCTTATCCCTTCCGTTCCCACACAATGACACGTAACCTTCCGAACGCAGCACTGGCTTTGGATATCCTATTGTGGACCTCAGAATCTATGTTTGCCGATCTGGATAGGAGGCTGCCAAGATAAGCAAAGTTGTCCGTTGACTGGACGCTGGTGTTTAATGTTGATGACTGGATCGTAATACTGTTCTCTAGGGCGGGCTGGAACATGACCTCTGTTTTTTGGTGTTAATGGTGAGGCCAAACCTATCACAGGCCATTGAGAACTTGTCCATGCAAGTCTGCATTTCTTCCTCAGAGTTGGTAGCGAGGGCACAGTCATCAGCAAACAACAGGTTTGAGATAGTTGATTCTTTTACCTTGGTGGAGGATTTTAACCTCCCAAGATTGAATAGGTTACCGTCTGTCCTGTATCTAATCTTTACCCCATGTTCGGCGCCTTCCCAAAAGACATCCGTGAGCATGGCAGCAAACATCATGCTGAAGAGTGTTGGGGCCAGTACACAGCCCTGTTTGACGCCTTGGACATGGAAGGCTTCCGACAGCTCCCCTTCGTCAAGTACCCCTACCACAGGTGGGGCATACATGATCAAGGTTAGACATGTGAGTGTTGTGTGTTCTGTCTTTTCGCGCAGTAGGTTTTCTCTGTGCCTCAACGGAACGACGATTCTCAACTATGCAAGTTCCTCATTTGCAGCATCACATTTGGAGATCTTTCGCAAGGGATTCCCAGAACTTGGTGTCTATATCAAAGCATTTGAGAGACACTTTAAGAGTCTTTAAAGCGTTTCCGCTTTGACTGCATACCATGTGCACAACAATCTTAACTGGTGTTGTGACCCCAGAGAATTTCCATGGCACGTGGTCAATAGCACAGAGTATTATCAACTTTGTTAATGGAAACTCTATACAATAATCAAAAGTAAATATTGTATCCTGTTAGTCTAGAGAGACGATGAATGATGCGACCAAGGATGAATTTTGTATGACTTTTCTTCTGGCAAATTTCATATCAAAGAGTTGTCTAAGTCTGTCTTCACTAATTTCTCAAACAAGTTTTCATATTGATCGAGTGGTAGGACCATCATTATTGCACTTCGGTGAATAACCATGTGTGCTTTGATCTCTTTCTTAGATAAGAAGATTTCAGAAGCATTGCATGAACACTATAGCACCAACGAGGTACTTACATTTTAAGATGATACAAATTTTATAGGAATTTTATTTAATTATTAATTAATTAATTAACAATTAATTAATTATTTTAAAAAATTAATTATACACCGGCAGCAGCTTTGAAGCCTGCTCTTAAGTACACTCAACTGCCAAGAGTTCTTTTATGTGTTTAACTTGAACAAGAAACCTATGTTTTGTTGTCTAACCGATCTTCCACTGAGATCTTCTTGTGCAAGAAAGAGATCGAAGCCCACAAGGTTATTCTCCAAATGTGCAATGATGATGATGATCCAATCAATCAATAGTTGCATGAGTACAGTGGAAATAAAAAAATGGTTTCAATACAAACACAAATATTATTATTTTTTTTCCCGATCCAGAAGCACTTGAGCTGAAAGCTCTTTTGCTCGGTGTCATGGACATCGTAACCCTTCGGCTCGGTGCCACGAACACTGTAAATCTGGGAACCTGTAGCTTTTCTGCCAGTCCGCGGAGTTGAACCCGCACTTACAGAGGACTAGTCACCCATAGTCCAACGCGCTAAAAACAGGCTGGGCACGTAGGCAAACATAAATATTAATGCAGTTATCGGTTCTTTTGATGAAGCTAAGATATTAAGGCATTAGAGAAATCATCTTCATTTATGTCCCTGGGCATGCAGGAGACAGGGGTAATGAAGAGCTGATAGATTGGCTGGCATGGCTACGACAAGAAATCATCTTATGTACTTGATAGGCGAGATAGACAGTTGGCATTATATCGGGATATCATCTCATTTATGTCCCTGGGCATACAGGAGACAGGGGTAATGAAGGAGCTGATAGATTGGCTGGCATGGCTACGGCATCAAAGAAATCACTTTCATTTATGTACCTTTGCATGCAGGAGACGAGGATAATGAACGAGCTGGACATGGCTATGATATCAGAGGGAACTGAATGGACCGAAATAATATTCTTAACGCATTGAAAGAGTCTTTCCGAACAGAGGAGTTTCAAGGTAGTGAATCCCAGCCGCTAACCAGATTGAGAGAGATGGGTGTCGATATTTGTGCAGTCCAAAACAACTACATACCAAATATGTAAAAAGATTGATTAATCAACATCAAACTGACGTGTTGGGCCGCTGAACGCTGCTGGATTTGTTGAGGCGATGATCATATGGACATGTCTGTAGTGCTATGATGATAGTCCTTATATACCTGATAACTGAAGATATTAACAAACAGAATACTAAACATTTGAACACAAACCTTTAGGGTTATATTCCTCATTGTCTAAAATCCTAGCCAAACCAAAGTCTGCCACCTTGACAATGTTGTTTTCCCCGACTAGAATATTCCGAGCGGCCAGGTCACGGTGGATGAAGTTTTTATTTTCTAGATAGGCCATGCCACTGGCAACCTAGGGACACAATACATATGGTTTATTAAGATTTTATAATGATTACAAACATCTTCTGCATTCAAGTCATTGATCATGAAGTTTCAGGTCATTGGTCATCTTAGATCTTCAAGCTACATTGGTTATCCTAGATCTTCAAGCTACAGTTCTTCTTTTTCTTCTTCTTCGTTCAGTCTTCACGGCCCAATTTGATCATTCTTATTGTGATGTATAATTGGTCCACTGACAAGAACGGAGTGATCTCGTCCGGGATGATTGTGCGCCCATGGTGACTAGGCCCGCCCGTCCGGTTTCAGCCAGCTTTTGATTTACTAGGTGAACTTTCCCTAGGGTACGATCCTTTCTGCCGACTATGTCAGCTCGGATCTACGCCTTACGATCAGCTTTGCGTATATTTGGGCTTTGTGATCTACGCCAGGACAGTGAGTTATGCTGTTTTGCCCGTTCTGACTGAGAAATATTTCTCGGGGCTTGTCCTCGGACAGCGTCTTACTCGTATAAAACACTGTGTAAAGTATCGGCCTTCACCAATGTTCAGACCGGACTTCCTGTCTGATCCGTACATTGTCGGCCTTGCTTTACCGTACATTTTTAGTTTGATCCGGAGAAAGAACATTCTCAGCTTTTTCTAGACGCGTTGGTATGTGGAAATTTGCAATTAACCTCGAAGGCACCGGCATGGGGCCGAGTACAAACAAGTAGAGGGTCATTTCAGTCGCGCTATCAACGTAACTGAGGATTTTGCGCGCCACCATCACCCGCCCCAGTTATTTCGGGGATGTTAGTTACGACTGCAATCGAACCTTGCCCGGTTGCCCCAAGGCTGGCAGTTCCGTTAGGTATCACCAACCTCAGTTCTTCCTGGGATGTTAATTTTTATCGCACAGTACCTTGCACGGTTTTCTGAGGCGGGTAGTTTCGTTATGCACTAAAACGCAACTTGTTCTTTTGCGCTCGGCAAACCTTGCCCAGTACATTTATCTGCACCAGGCCACCGATGCGGAGTCAACTGCAATCTTCTCTCGTACCAACACGAGGGTAGACTTTTATTCGTTACGGTCCTGTCTTATTTATTCTTGCCGACGGACTGGCAATGTTTGCCCCTCCTCAGGGTTTCGAGCTTCGCCCTACGTGGCACACGTTCGTTACTGGATGCACCTCTCATCCTTTCATTTACGTCAGAGACGTTTCGTTACTGTTTCTTTACGTTCAGGAACTTGGGCAATATCTTGTTGGACATCGGTCAGGAGATTTGTACATTTTGTTAGTATGGATCTGTATTGCATTTCCGTACTTGCACTGCTACCACTACCAGTAGTTCTCCCGATCCCTGCCCCTCTTAGCCAGACCGGAACCAGAGTCTGTTTGCAGGGTCACCACGTGGAGGTTGGGGGCAGGGTCTTGGTTAGCGCCCTTCGCTAACCCTGGCTCATTTACCTGCCGTGACTGTGAGCCTTTGACCCCCAACCCTACCAGATTCATTGGTTATCCTAGATCTTCAAGCTACATTGATTGCATCCTAGATCTTCCTAAGGCTACATTTGGTCATCCTAGATCTTCAAGCTACATTGGTTATCCTAGATCTTCAAGCTACAGTTCATTGGTTATCCTAGATCTTCAAGCTACATTGGCCATCCTAGATCTTCTCATTAAGCTTACATTGGTTATCCTAGATATTCAAGCTACATTGGTTATCCAAGATCTTCAAGTTACATTTCATTGGTCATCCAAGATCTTCAAGCTACAGTTCATTGGTCATCCAAGATCTTTAAGTTACAGTTCATTGGTCATCCAAGATCTTCAAGCTACAGTTCATTGGTCATCCAAGATCTTCAAGCTACAGTTCATTGGTCATCCAAGATCTTCAAGCTACATTGGTTATCCTAGATCTTCAAGCTACATTGGTCATCCAAGATCTTCAAGCTACAGTTCATTGGTCATCCAAGATCTTCAAGCTACAGTTCATTGGTCATACTATATCATTAAATTTGAAAGCAGGAAAATGTCTTCTACTTCTTCCAACATTTTCAGATACCGAGTTGTATACTTCTAAACTTCTAAAGCAGTTAGTGGTCTTCTGGAGTCTGCATATATCTCCATATAGCTTGTCTTGGACTGACGTGGGGGTTGGCCATGTGTATTTTTTCTGTTCATTGTATGTTAGGCACTCTTGCAGGATGTGTCTCTGTCATCATGACGGTGCCACATGTGAATATGTTAGTATGGATTATCTTGTATTTGTTAAACAGATGGTACCTCTGCCTATTGTACCCAGTATGTTGCCAGAAGATGACAACCTATTCGTCTCTACTGAGTTGGCGGTAACAACATATTCATAACAAAACATATCTATGAAGTTTTCACAAAATTAATTACACATCAACCTTCAGTACAACTCACCTGTGAAGACATGTCTATCAGGTGAGGCAACAATACAAGTTTATATTTATCATTACGTAAATACTCCAAGAGACTCCCATGAGCCATCAGCTCAGTTACAATGTATATGGGCTCTTCTTGTGTACAGACTGCATACAGACGGACTAATTTATCATGTCGAAGCATCTTCATTATTTGAGCTTCCTGAAATCAGAAGGAATTGGTTTTAAAACAAACTCTGAATATATCAAAGTTTTTTTTTTTTTAACTCAACTAGACAGTTTCTCTCTGAACTGATTTGTGAAATGTTTTAAATTCTTAATGGCAGCCGTCATTGTAATTACTACACTGGCAGCTGTGCTCAAAGTACGAATTATATTCTCCATACAGGCAATTTTCCGACTTTAGAGTACTCATATGTCCAGTAAGACCCGGGGACTCGAACAAATGCCGGACAGTGGTTCAACCCGCTATAGGTCTCAGCAGCAGGCAGCTACTTCAACTACTCTGGCAGTCCCTGAATATATCAAAGTAACATTTGAGCAGTTCTCTTTGGTAGATTAGTTTTAGTTTAGTTGTGGATCCCATATTGCACGTCGACAATTAGTCATAAGTGCTCCGTCTCTCCCTCAGTATCCATCAGGATGTGTATAACACCAGTTCTTTGGTTTACAATTCTTCTGTCTGCCAGCATAGCTTGTCGACAGCACACATAAATTGAGTTCTTGCAGTCTGGGTAGTGTTGATTCCCCTATACGTGAATCATGCCGCCCCTCCTTGGAATATAATATCAGTATCCATTGCTACTTTGACAGCATACCTGCAAGCTATCTGCAGTCATCCTTTCACCTGCATGCCTGGCACAATAAACTGATCTTCACAACCTCAGCGCTCTATCCAATGTCTCGGCCATCCAGTTTCAATCTTCCTGAGCATACTCATTGAGTCACTGAGAAAACATGCATGGATAAAAGTCTGTGATTCTAGCCAAATCATCGCTTTGGTAACTGCCATGATTTCCATAGTGGTAGAGAGAGAATATATACTAATCAACCGCCTGTGTGGTGCCGGGGCCTGCAAGGGAAGCAAAGAATAGTACTACAGCAACCTACAAGGCATGTTGAGAGGCGACTAATTGTAGGGACCTAGGAAGCTACTCTAGTAAATAAAAAGCGTAGCAGAAATCAGATGTGCTGGCTTACTTCTAGGCGCATAACTGGCACAATGTACAATCGCTCTTAGACACAGATCACATACAAATCACACAGAGTGGTTGACAAGTGGTCAATATGAAGCATTCGAAGAAGAAGATACTAATCAACTTCTCATGGGTATGGTGAGCAAGTGGACTTTGCGATGGCTGCAGCAGCAGAGGACGGAGCATGAATAGGAATGTCCAATGTGCCATGGCATCGATCGCATAATATACCAAAGTAACATTCTTGTAATATTTTTATAAAATAATGAGTGCTTATTTTGATGGAGTGGACAATCATCATTGCACTTTCGTTGCGTAACCATGTGTGCTCTGATCTCTTTCTTGCACAGGAAGATCTCAGCAACAGCTCACGAACTCTGCAGCACTGACAAGGGTCTCAATGTAATTTTGAAGATGGTGGAAATTTTGTAGCAATTTTATTTTAATCTTTTGAAAAATTAATCTTTCCTGGACAGGTGCTTTGCAGCCCACTATTATCAAATTTCAATTGTCATGGGTTCTTTACAAGCTTAACTTGAACATATGGCCTCTGATCCTCATCAGTTACATCCTAAATCCATCTTCTCCATGGTCTTCTTGTGTCTCCTTCCATAATGATCTTCTCCATTCCTTTATGTCTCTAAGTGTCAAAAATACTTCAGTTGCTCATTATTTGTAGCATCTGCCAGTTTTCTTTGATTTTGAGTTCTTTCTGGATAGATCTATTTGTTCTCTGTCCATGATATACGAAGTACTCTTCTGTAACATTTATCTTCAAAAGCACACATATGTTTTTCCACTGCTTTGTTAAATGTCCATGCTTCACATCCATACAATCACTGGGAATATGCATGCTCTTAGTATTCTGATCTTTGTTTTCTTATCAGTTCCATTCCATACCATATTTAGTACACAACAAGGGCGGCTCATCTGGCCCTGGAATACAAATTAAAGCTATCACCCCTATGCTTAACTGCATGAGCAGACAACCAATTCCATCACCCACATGTGGAAAGACTGTAGACAATAGACTGTTTTTTAGTTGTTTACATTTTTGTATGGCCATGTTTGTTCTTCTTCTTGACGCTCCATATCGACCACTTGTTAACCACTCTTTGTGATTTGTATGTGATCCAAGCCTAAAACGATTGTATGTTCATCCAGTTATGCAAATACAAGTAGGCCAGCAATCCGATTTCTGTGCGCTTTTATTTACTAGGGTAGCTTCCCTAGGCCTCTACCATAGTCGCCTCTTACAACATACCTTGTAGATCACAGTAGTACTATTCTTTGCTCCCCTTGAGAGCCCCGGCAACACACGGGCAGTTCTTTTTATTTCCTTCATCCTATTTCCACTGTTTGTTAGCAGTCAACCTAGATATTCAAAACAGGTCTCATTTTCTATTTTCTCTGCATTGATAAAAATATCCTTTGTCATGCTAGTTTTATCCGTTGTCAATATTTTTGTTTTTGCCACATTGAAGTACAAAGATGATTTGACTCACCTGTAGAAAATGAGCAACTGTCATGGATCCCTGCTTCAGAGTCTTAACTGCTACATCAGTAGAACCTTTCCAGGTACCTACAACATGGACATAATACTTTGTTACAATGAACCAGGACTTTGAGATAGGAGGAAGTTAAGGAGATAAAACAAGCCAGCAATAGAAAACTATAGCTGATCAAGATCCGGCCCTTCTTCTTCTTCAATGATCAAGCGGCGCTTGGCTCTTGCCCTTTGGCCCAATGCCATGTATTGTACATAACATTGAAGAACTGAAGTGTGTGGATTTTCAACAAGTGGATTTGCAGGAATGATCACTCTAAAAGGATAAAATCTGAGCAAGCTTGTTTTAAATTAATATGAAGATGAATTATACTTAAAATGTGATTATTCTGAAAAGGATATCAAGAGTGAGACAATCGATTAGACGACGATGAACTGTTTTAATCAATTGATATTCAAGTTATATATGTTCAATCTGGGAGTATCTGACATTACCTTGGAATATGCAAGGATGTGACCAACGTAATATATCAAGTAAATTTTAAACAGTTTAGTATTTTGCAAATATATAATAAGCAGGAATAATGGAGCTGAAGTCAATAACAAATTATAGAGAACTTAATTGTGCTAAATCTTTATCATGTTTTAATATCACTCTGATATGTGCTGCTTTTGCTACGGAGAATGTGGTTTTTAGTGTACAGGTGACCAGCGTTCAAAGAGTCAATACATCACAGAAACACTGTTTATCAGTGAAAACATGAGAGAAATACTGTATTTATTAGTGAATACATCAAAGAAATACTTTATTTATCAGCCGAAAGACAGAAATACTGGGGCAGTTAACACCACTATTGTTACATTAAGAGATACTGCTAAAACTAAAGCAAATCTTATAAGAATGATTTTCTGGCTAATACTATGTTACCAGTGTCAAACATGGCCAACAACAGCAGCTAATGAGCGAAAAATCATAACGACGGGATGAGGTGTCTTGAAGAGCTGCAGGTATGACAATAAGAGACAAAATTAGAAATGAAGAAATCAGAAGAAAACTGGATGTGAAATAAGTCATGCAATTCATAAAAGAACAACAGATTAAATGATTTTGACACCTGACAAGAATGCCCTGGTATCGCCTACCCCAGAGAGCCATAATGAAAATGTATAAGAAGTACAGAGTACGAGGAAGATCACGCAAAAGATGGAGCAACTGCATCAAGAACAGCCTTAAGAAAATGAATAACAGCTTACAAAGTGCATTAGAGCAAGCACGCACATGATTACTACACCACCCCTCCCCAACAAACACTACTTTAAAGAAGTAAACAATGGATACAAAAGAAAAGGTGGACCTCAGAGATAACAGAAAGCGCGAAAGACACTATTTATGAAACGCACACTAGGGATCGCTCTATAAATCTCTTCTTATCCTGACGCTGTGAGGCAAACCAGGATTGGAGAAAAGAAAAAAGCGAAGTGAATAGTGGATGAGAAGAAGATAAACACAGAAATACTATATCAGTAAAAATATCACCAAGCGAACTAACAACAAAATATGAAACTCTATTAACCTTTATAAACTTCACCAAACTGGCCTGACCCCAGCAATGTTTGTAGCTGCAGTGTTTCCCTAGGTATTTCCCACATGTCTTTGGTTTCCACAGATAAGTCTTGCATAACTGGTTTAGGTTTCGGACAAGGAGCAGTCAGCTTGCGACACAAACCTTCTTCTTTAACTGCAAATAAAAAAATGATCTTGATATAGGGGGACCGCAGTAAAACTATGACAAATGGCGAAACATGTAATAACAAAGTACTGTAGTTTTACAAAATCAATGACAATACACAGCAACGTTTCTACCAAAAGGCCTTTATCAAGCAAAACGATACAACAGGAGTGACGAATATCACAGCACACTACATATAGACTACGAGAGATGAAATAATAATCTTTCAATTATATTTTTTTTTAAATTGAACATAATTCTACTCTCCCTCTCTTTCTCTCTTGTCTTTTTAACCCCAATTGAGGCACAGGCTCTCAACCAACTCATGCTAAGTTTTCCTATCGTTGATTATCTCTTGCACTCATGCAAGAATTAAGCCTTAAGTTTGAACATGCCAGATAGTGTCGTCTTCATGGTAGAGAGCGAAGGCATACTAATCAACTTCTCATGGGTACAGTAAGCAAATGGATGAATGTTAAGATGGCTGTTGCAGCGGAGGACAGAGCACGAATGGGAATGTCAAATGATGTCTCATGATGTTGATAGTAGGCCTCCTCTTTTCATTTCCCTGATTGTTCCAGACAGAGCCCTTCTTGTTATATTCTTCTCAAGTTTCTTAAAGTATGTCCTATTAAGCGTCAGTGTCTTTTATTCACCTCTTGATTCATTGAGATCTGTCTTGTTCTCTTAATAATCTTCTCATTTGTGATCATATCATCTCAGTCCCTCTATTCTGCGCCGTCACGAGTTGATGAATGTTTGCAGTTTATGCGTTATTATTTTTATGTCTTCTCTCTATGTAGTTAAGCCGTATCTGCTTCTGAAGGTTGTGGGTTCGAACCCGGACCATGCCATTCACAAGTGCTTTTTTCCAGGGACCCTAGGATTGTTGCCGGAGCTAGAGAGTTTGTGCAATACTCTCTGCAGGTGGTGTGCCATTTCTGCTGAGTGGGACCGAGCGGTATAGGTAAAACCAGGTTTAGACAGCAAGATAATTCTACTAACTACTACTAAAACTTCATGTTCCCAGTGGAACATAGGACTGCAACTATTTATCTTCAGTGAACTCTGTTCTAGCTGTCTTCATCAGATGAACTCACAAGTCTCCAATTGTTCTGACCACCTCCCCTCATCATTAGTTGCACTCAAAGGAACATATGACATAAATTTCATCTTCAGGTGAGGAAACAAAAATAAAAAGATGCGAAAGAACATAATATAACATGTTTACCTTGGTAGTGTCGTATCAACTCGGCATGGTTTGAAAAGGTAGCCTTTGATGTGATGAAACAACCGCCATTGTCCAGTTTTCTGATCTTGTAATGCTTCCACAATCCCTCGTTGCGAATCTTTGTCGTGAACACATAAAACATAGGCACCTATAGGGGGAAAAACAAACAATAAAATAGTTTGAAAGATATATCTATTGATTGACTGTTTGACAAGATCATTATCACTGCACTTTGGTGAATAACAATATCTGCCTCACATAGGAAGATCTCTCTCGCAATCCCGCCTAGACTGATGAACCAAATTTTATCATGAATTTTACTGTTGCTTTTAGAGCCTGGTCCCTCCGACAGCTTTTGCGAAGCTCTGTGTTATCGGGCAAAGTTTCTTTTCTCAGGGCTGCTAACAGCTGGCAGTCTAAGGCTCTGCCATCATGTCCGCCTTTCCATAATGGCACTGGCTAGTTGTGCCAATTCTGAATTTGTTAAACATGTGGGCTCGGAGTCTGAATATGGCAACTTATTCTCTACGGGACAGACCATAGTACCCATCATTGCTGTTGTTTTGTGGGTGGTCTTTTGACCATTTTTTATTGATCTTGTGATCAGTCTGCGGTAGTCGCCCACCTGTTTTTTCTAGCCTGTCAGCTTCTTAGTTACCGCTTATGTTACAGTGCGATGGTATCATAGAAAATCTATGCAGCAGTGCAAAAACTCCATAGGCACCTGATGTAATTTTGAAGACAGTTAAATAATGGAAGCTGTAACAAATTATATTAACCCTTTCATCCTTCTAAGCTGTTACACTGCTCGTGGTATTTTTTAAAATGACGCAGTCATTTTAAAGTATAATTCAGTAAACGTTACAAAATAAATGTATCTATATGTTTAAAAAATATTGCGGAATGAAAGGGTTAATGAAGGGTTTGCCTGAGCAATAGTTTTGCAGTCTAGTCTTATTGATTTTCAACTGCTAAGGGTTCTTTTATATCTTGGGTCCTTTGTATATCTTGGACAGAAGAAGAGGGAAATCAAAATCAAAGAAAACTGGCTGATGCTACAAATAAGAAAGAGAAAATTGAGTATTTTGGACATATAAAAGAAATGAAGGGCTGGAGAAGACCATCATGGAAGGAGGCATACGGAAAAGAGAAGAAGAGGAAGACCACGGAGAAGATGGATTCAGGATGTAACTGATGGTTTGAACATGATAGCTGCAGAGGCAGGACATCTGGCCTATGAGAGAGAGAGAAATTCCAGAGGACTGTTGGGGTGTCAAAGTTCTGCTCAGGACAAGCTATTTAATGATGATCTTCTTCTTCGCGTTCGTTCTTTACGACCAATTTTATTAAATCTTTGTGATATGTTTGATCTTTGCCAAGAACGTGTATCGTTGCACATTGGTTTGGTAGGCCCTTAAACGCATAGACTTCTACACGTTTAGGACACATGCATTCGATTTCAGTCAAACCTCCTTGGTCGCCTCTTACGACATGCGTGGCAGGTAACAGTGGTTCTATTCTTTTACACCCCAAATTTGGGCCCCGGTAACCACTCGGGCGCAACAGGGACAACTGAATCTATGTATAAAATTTCAGAGTTTGCAGTTTAACCTGAACATGGTCTGTGAACACAAACTTCGAGACTTCTCTGTTTATATGACAAGTTACCGTCTCACTGTGGAATACCAGGAAATGAAACAGCAGACCGACTGGCCCAGGAAGGTGATGCAGGAGAGCAACCGGATGTGCCAGTTACCTATCACCAAAAGAAAAGGATGATTAAATCAATGAGAAAGCCACAAATACCAGCACAAGATGATTACTATAGTATGAGCAGATTGGAACAAGTTGTCATTCTGCGCCTTAAAACAGGACACAATCGACTCCACAGCCACATGTATACAAAATTCAAGATTGGCAACTCAGCCATGTGTACAGGCACATCAGACTGCAGAGCACATACTTCAAGGCTACCCCGAATATGATATACTGAGGCAAACTCGATGGCCTAACGAAACAACATTCGACATAAAACTACATGGACTTCTGTGTGAGATACAAAAGAGAGTGAAATTCATACAAGAGACAGCAATGAATATATATATAATATTTCAAGCGAACGAAAGAAATCATAATGACAAGTTATATTAGATCTGGCAGGAGAATGTAGAGATGAGACAGAAGCTAAGTGACAACTGTTGCCTTGATCAGAAAGAGATGAATGACCTAACCCTGGCAATGGACTTGAAGATCTAACATGATGCTTGTCCATCACGGGTGATAATGACCATACATACACAGATCTAACATGATGCTTGTCCATCAGGGGGTGATGGTGACCACACACACAGATCTAACATGATGCTTGTCCATAAGGGTGATGATGACCACACACACAGATCTAACATGATGCTCTTCCATCAGGGTGATGGTGACCACACACACAGATTAACATGATGCTTTCCATCAGGGTGATGGTGACCACACACACAGATCTAACATGATGCTCCATGGTGATGCAGTCAACGTGGAGTGATGATGACCACACACACACAGATCTAACATGCCCATAGACTAAAACAACTAACAGGAGAAAACTGAACAACTAGGGTAGCGCAACTTGTTGACATCTATCTTAGAAATCTGACTTAGCCATGACTAGATTCGATCTCACCCGTGTGGTGCTGGGGCCTGCAAGGAAGCAAAGAATAGTACCACTGCAACCTACAATGCATGTCTAAGAGGCGACTGATGTAGGCCCTAGGGATGCTACCCTAGTAAATAAAAAGCGCAGCAGAAATTGGATGTGCTGGCCTACTTGTAGACGCATAACTGGCACAGCGTAGTCCTCTTAGGCTCAGATCACATACAAATCACACAGAGTGGTTAACAAGTGGTTGATATGGAGCGATCGAAGAAGAAAAGATTCGATCCTTTTTGTTAACATAAGGAAGCAATGCTGGAAATAAAACTACAGGGATCTTTAAATGAGATATGAATAACAGCTCTAATAACTGTACCTATTCTTAAGAACACTTGTCTGTAGAGCTGAGGCAATGGGTGCCCTATGAAATAAGCGTTTATGGTTTGAACCCTGTGTTTGGTAATTTGTTTATTCTGAAGCCCCACAACTTCTTCCCTGTCTATTTATTGATCATATTCATTGGCTCCGATGCTTCCTCTGGGGTTCTTCACTACTCCTTATTCTCTGCATACAATGACTTGAGCATATAAACAATACAACAACGGAACTTGGAAATTAACATAAATGAAAAAGCTATCCCACATGGTTTCTGGGAAGCAAAGGACAGAACCATTGTCTCCTCTCACATGTTGTAAAATACGACTAAGAGGGTAGGTTATGGGATCGGCGACCCCACACTGTAAACAAAACAAAAACAACAAAAACTCCCTTGAATGCAAATTTATTTTCTCTGCCTAATGTACCTTTGTAGGCATTAAAGACTGATGATAATGATGACAAAACAAACCTCACAACCGAACTTTAAAGGAAAGGAATACAAATAAAACAAGAGAATTTAAAAGAAATGAATCAGACTTCAGACAAAGTCAACAATAGCAACAACCTAGAACCACACACATACACCCAGATCAACACAAAAGTCTCTCAACACTCAACACATACCAGACCACAACACTCAACAAAGTTCTTTTTAAGACTAGTTCCAGGCCACACCAAGAAAGAATGGCAATATGCTCTGAAATAACCAAAATAAACACCACCCATCTTAAGTTGAAAGAGAGTGCCTATGCCATATAGAGACTTAATCCCCCACCTAACAAACAAACTTCTTCAAACGCCCTATATCGATCACTTGTTAAACCACTCTTCGAGATTTGTATGTAATCCAAGCCTAAGAGCATTTGTATTTGTGCCAGTTATGCGACTACAAGTAGGCCAGCCATCCATTTCTGCTACTTTTTTTCTAGGGTAGCTTCCCTAGGCCCCTACCTCAGTCGTCTCTTATGATATGGCTTATAGGTCGCAGTGTTACTGTTATTTGCTCCCCTTGTGAGCCCTGGCAACACACAGACAAAACAAACAAACATGAACATAAATAAAATAAAGGAGTTTGAAAATAATGAACACAAATGAAATAATGCAACTTGAAGGAAATGAACACAAATTAAATTTTTTTAAATAGATAATAATTAAACATCAGCTTTGTTCTTACATTACTTTTGTTTATAATCCTGGAAAAGAGAAAATCAGCAATAAACAGGGTAGAAAAAATATTTGTCGGAGCATATGTAATTTGAGTGCAACCAGCGGATTTTATAATTGCCTGTGTGGTGTCGGGACCCGCAAGGAACGCAAAGAATTGTAACACTGCAACCTACAATGCATGTTGGAAGAGGTGACTGATGTAGTACCTAGGGAAGCTACCCTAGTAAATAAAAAGCAGTCCAGAAATTGGATGTGTTGGTCTAATCGTAGTCACATAACTGGCACAATGTACAATCGGTCTAGGCTCAAATCACATACAAATCACACAGAGTGGCTGACAAGTGGACAATATGGAGGTTCAAAGAAGAAGAAAACATGAGGCAATCACTATACATGAATGTCACAGCAACCCGTGACTTCTTCCGATGCTATCTTCATGAGACTACCACTTAATGGTGAGAATCCTTCATATCACAGCGACATGAACCATCAGAAAACGCTGTGTGTATCTGTGGGTTGGTATGCTGTATAACATATGACTAGGCCACTTCAAGATGAGATCGCAAGAAGACACAATACGTCATATGTTAATTTATATCCTGGTTGAGTATTGTTGTGGTATTTACATTCATACTTTAGTTTGTTTCTTCTTCCTATCAGATATCCTTCTTCTTCCTCTTTTGTGCACATGCACTTAATAGGTTAAGATCGTCCGTGTGGTGCCGGGGCCCACAAGGGAAGTAAGGAATAGCATCAATGTGACCTACAAGGCATGTTGTAAGAGGCGACTGAGGTAGGGGCCTAGGGAAGCTACCCTAGAAAATAAAGTGTTGCAGAAATCGGATGTGCTGGCCTACTTGTAGCGCATAACTGGCACAACGTATAATCGCTCTTAAGCTTGGATCACATACAAATCACAAATGGTTAAAAGTTTTCGATATGGAGCGTTTGAAGAAGAAGCTGAATATCCTGGTTGAACATTTTTTTGGTACTAACATTCATACACTACTTTGTTTTTCCTTCCTATTAGATGTTCTTCTTCTTCTTCTTTTGTATACATGCACTTGATAGGCTCAGATGACAAGTTCAACTTAGTTACAGAAAGTAGTGGACAGCCTGACGCTCAGAAGTCAAGTTGAATTTGGTCACAGAAAGTAGCAGCCAGTCTGTGAGCTTTCAATACAGCGTCGAGATCAATTTGGTCACAGAAAGTAGCAGCCAGTCTGTGGCTTATACGTCGAGATCAATTTGGTCACAGAAAGTAGCGATCATTCTGACTTAAGATGTCAAGTGGAATTTAGTCACAGAAAGTAGCGACCAGTCCGACGCTAAGATTTCAAGTGGAATTTAGTCACAGAAAGTAGCGATCGTTCTGACGCTAAGATGTCGAGTGGAATTTAGTCACAGAAGAAATAATAAATAGCTGATTTTCATCACAAATAAAAATAGCTGATTTCATAACAAATAATATACAAACTGGTCAGTCTCACTCTCTAATGAGGAAAGCACCAGGTAGACTGAGGTAACGAGCAATTCTACGCATCCTTTCTAGTTATTTTCCCAAGATGTCAACAGTGAATTATATCAAAAAACTAGCATTCTTTCTACTAATGCAGAATTTAGTAGAAATAATAAATGCGATTTTCATCACAATAAAATACTGTTCTACAATAATATAAAACTGTCAGTCTCACTTATGAGAAAGCACAAGGCGGTGACCATCCTTTCTAGTTTTAAAGAACCACTAATAAACTGATCAATCTAATAACTAGTCTTCTTCTTCTACTTGGGTATTAGCCATGGTGCCTGGTATGGCACTTCTGACTTATTTTTGCCTGAAAGTCTACTTACCGTTTTATTGGTGTCCCTTGCCATGCAGGCGGGCCTTCTTCGACTTCAGAGGTACTTGAAATTTAGATCCTCAAGCGCCCGAGTGGTTACCCGGGCCAAAATTTGGGGTGTAAAGAATAGAACCACTGTTACCTGCCACGCATGTCGTAAGAGGTGACTAAGGAGGTTTGGCTGAAATCGGATGCATGTGCTCTAAACGTGTAGAAGTCTTATCGTTTAGGGGCCTACTAAACCAATGTGCAACGTATACACGTTCTTGGCAAAGATCAAACATATCACAAAGAGTGATTAAAATTGGTCGTGAAGACGAACGCAAAGAGAAGAAGAAGATCCTCAAGTGTGATTTGTCTATATCTAACCTTCTTCTTCTTCAAATGATCCATATCGACAACTTGTCAACCAATCTGTGTTATTTGTATATGATCTAAGAGCCTAAGAGCGATTGTATGTTGTGACAGTTATGCGTCTACAAATAGGCCAGCACATCCAATTTCTGCGCTGCTTTTTATTTACTGGGTTAGCATCCATAGGGCCTACATCAGTCGCCTCTTACGACATGTATTGTAGGTTGCAGTGGTACTATTCTTTGCTTCCCTTGTGGCCCCGCACCACACGGCGGTCTATATCTAATAATATCTAGTCTTCTCTTTCTACATGTCTACACAATGAGCCCAGTTATCTGGATGTATGTTGTTGTGTATGTTAGTTCATCAAGGGTTCCGAACAGCTTTGCATGGATGTTTGTCTCTGCTGGACAGTGTTATTTCTGCAGTTGTCACATTCATCAGGTCACACTCTTGCAGGATGTGTTCCGTTGTCTGTCTCTGTGAACATGTGGGTGACGTAACCAGTCTTAGCCTGTGTAGGTGTCTGTTCAGTCTATTGTGTTCAGTTCTGAGTCAAAACAATACCACATATATATATATAATATCTAGTTACAAACTGTTATAAAAAAAGAGAAAATGAAGATATGTTGGGCATACTTTGAGAAGATATGATCAAAGAATACCAAAGCAGGCACTGAAGTGGGAGACAAATGGTTCGAGAAAGAAAGGATATGTAGTAGGAGCCCTTGTTTTGTTGTTGTTCTCCTTTTGGGTTTCATTGTTATGGGGCGCTCCTTCTCCTTTGGTTAGGTTTATTATATATATTTTCTTGTCATAATTGATGTTCCTCTTGGATGGTTAGTAGATATGGTTCAACATGACGATACAATATAAGTGACAAACGTGATCTTGTTCAGTTCTTATGTATTTATTGATGTTATAGTATTCTTTTTTGGACATAGATGCAAACACATCCATCCATCATCAATGTTTATATCGGTCTTTCTATGTTGTCACAACGTCGCTAAGCAGTACTAACAATCTACGTCAACTAGTTTCACTACGTCAATGTCTCGTTCTAGTGTTGCTATCTGCTTACAGTGTGCAGATTTGGTGTGCAAACACTACAGTCTACTAATTTCATATCTACCAACCTATCTATCTAAACTACCTGTCTGGTCTGTTAGCTACCACCTGGGATGTGGGAGCGCTAGATCCTGGCATACTACTACAGATACCCTAAGGGAACCCTGAATTGAACTTTACTAAGAGAGATGAGAAATATCGGACACAATTCCATAGAAGACAAATTACAAAAACAATGTCAATATATAGCAAGTTTCGACCAATAAGGCCTTTATCAAGCAAGCGAACAACAGGTGACGAATTTAACAAAACACTAACATATGGACGACTACATAGCGGAGACATTCAAGCGTTTGAATGTGATTACTGTTTCGCCAATCAAATAGTTTTACTGCAGTCTCATCTATATTTAGAAGAGATTGAGCAAGTTGCCAAGGACAAGACAGAACTGTGTAGAGAAATTACTTGCAGGCCCCGTATAACATATAATAGTACGAGAGGAATATATATGTATACATGGAGCAACGGCATCATGAACAGCCTTAAGAAAATGAGCAACAGCTCACAAAGTGCATTAGAACAAGCACAAGATCATTACACCCCCTCCCTCCTACATTTCTATAAAGAAGTAAATGGTGGAAGAGAAGAAGATATATATATAATAAATAATAATGTCCTATGAAACGTTAGTGATGCAGAAGAATACAAATATATATATATATATATATTTCTAATAAATGTTTTTCTTTTGTTCTCCATGCAGAAATTTATTGTTCCTAAAGTCTCAACTTAATGTTAGCAAGAAGACAACTTACTCTTGGGATTCCATTGTGTCGAGAAGCAACAAAGTTGTCGGGACATATCCTTCACTACCATTGTTCAGACGTACCAGCCACCAATCTGCATGCCTGGGAATACACAAATTGGAATATATAATTTATATATATATATATATATATATATAATTGGAATATATATATATATATATATATGGGTCTTTTCATCTTTACAGACAGTCTTCTTCTTCTTCTTCTTCAATGATCCAGCTGCACTTGAGCTTTTGCCCTTCGGCCCAATGCTATGTAGTGGTATCTGCATGTGTCTATAAGTTGTTCTTTTGTTCCGTATAATGTGTTCCATTTATCTGGCCTTGGAGGAAGGAGAGTCTTTCTGATGTCATCTAGTGCTTGACACTTGAAGAGGTGGTGGTGAACGGTTTCATGATGATGTACACACAGCTGGCACTCTGGAGTGTGTTGTGGATGAATTCTGTTCAAGTGATTATTAAGTGTTATGTGTTGGGTTCGAGTCTAAAAATGGTGCTCTGATCTCTTCTTGTAAGGTGGTTGATGTTGTCATTAAGGTTAGGGCTGGCCATATGGCTGTACACCTCTCTTCCTGTGTTTCCCATGGTCCATCTGTTCAGCCAAATTTCTTTATTTGTTGTCATTAGTATTTGCTTTGCTGTATGGAGAGTTGTTGCTATGATTGGTTGTTCCTGTGTTGACCCTTTCTTGGCTAGCCTATCTGCTTTGTCATTTCCAGGTGTGTTTGAATGTCCAGGATCCACTGCATGGTTATTTTGATGTCATGTGATGTAATAAGTCTGTCAATATCTAGGGCTATATGGGATAGTTCAGATTTACAATGTCCACCATCTTCTTTACAGACAGTCAATTGGCAAGTGTTTTACTGTGACAACTGAGTTTGCATTTGTCTCTCTATGCTTTCAGCTCATCACAAAGTCTTTTTTGACTGTTCCTTTCCTTGTGTCCTAGCCAAAAGTAAGACAAGTGTCCTCTGAATATATACCTAGCCTGGACAGATGATATGGGGAATGTGCCGTGTCCATTTTGCACACATCCCCTCTCTCTCTACCCTACTGTTTCATCCAAAGGAAAGGCAAAGTCCATACCCAAAGGAAAAACAGTCCATATGTTTGGAATCAAGCAGGGTGTGCCAGAAAATGAAATACACACATAACCATCAGCTGTCTTAGGGTACCTCACTCTGAATTTGTGGTCAAGGTTTACTCTTCTAGCCTTCTGCATAACCGTTCTGACACACAAGGCAGTGGTGATTTTCTTTCAGGGTTTACTCCCTTGCCTTTAGCTCCCCGTGCCCCCTCCTCCCCGGGCAGTCTTCTTCTTTGCGTTCGTTCTTACGACCAATTTTAATCACTCTTTGTGATATGATTTGATCTTGCCAAGAACATGTATACGTTGCACATTGGTTTGGTAGGCCCCTAAATGCATAGACTTCTACACGTTTAGGACATGTGCATCCGATTTCAGCCAAACCTCCTTAGTCGCCTCTTACGACATGCGTGGCAGGTAACAGTGGTTCTATTCTTTACACCCCAAATTTGGGCCCGTACGACTGGCGAAACCCGGGCAGTGAGGTTTAACAACTGCAGATGGTACTGTCTACTGCCATATAGTAGCAGATGAAACATCTGATCTGACACTAACATAAAATATATATATATGTACATTACATGACTAATGTCCTACATAAATGTGCTTACTTGTCACAATAATATGATATACTTGGCATTATAAATGTTATCTAGAATAGGACATTTGATTGATAGAAACATCATCATTGCACTTTGGTGAGTAACCATGTGTGCTACGATCTATTTATTACATGGGAAGATCTCAGCTGCAGTGCACAAACTCGGCAGCATCAGTGAGTGTCCCAGGTGAAATGTAAAAGATATTTTGAAATATATTGCGAAAATATTTTTATTTTATTTTTAATGAATTTTTCCAGGCAGCAGCTTTCCAGCCTGCTCTTCTCAATTTTGAACTGTCACTGGTTATTTTAGGTACTCAAGTTGAACATGGGACATACATGTTATCGTATAAATATCTTGATGGCTCCCAGAGGACAAACCGAGTACCTTTTGAATGAGAGGCGAACACCTAACATCTACGCTACAAAGACCCACATTAATATTTTACATGCAACAAGATTATTATTATGTTCCGTTTCAAACAAATTTCTCAAGAAAATAAAAAACAAAAAAAGTTAGATTTTACAAAGCAGGAGAATGAAATGATAGAACCATCATCATTGCACTTCTGTGAGTAACCATGTGTGCTCAGATATCTTTCTTACACAGGAAGACCTCAGCTGCAGTGCACAAACTCTGTAGCACCGCAGGGTCCCATGTAATTTTAAGATGGTGAAGATATTTTGTTTGAATTTTATTTTAAATCTTTTTTTTCTAATGAAATTTCCTTGGGCAGTGGCTTTCCAGTTTTTGAACTGCCAAGGGTTCTTTTACGTGTTCAAATTGAACACTGGACCTGTGTTTTATTGTTCACCTTCGATAGGACTAGGAACTCGATCTCACCTACACTGAGATCAGGGATCTCTGGAAAAATATCCAGATGGCTCCATGAGGGAGCAAACCGGTTACCTTTGGCATGAGACGCAAGCACCTAACCTCTACGTTACAGAGACCCTACAGGAGAATGAATACAAAGATGAAACATTTTACGATCTAGAACTCACGAGTCATCCAAGAGCTCCATCTGGTCACCTTTAGAGAAGGACGTCTCTGCCTCAGTTCGTGCTTTGTAATCATACAATGCCTTCATGATTATTTTCTTTGGTCCTGAAACTGAGAGAAATAATAATTACTAAATTTCCAAAATAACAACATATTGAGGTCTTGACGTTCAACCCATACACACCAAAGTGAACAGTCCAAGTTATGATAATTTTGTCCCCATCGCAGAATTGATGAAGATATTGCTGCTGCAGGCACGGAGAGCAAGAATCAGAGGAAACTGCACAACACTACATTCAAAATGCTTCCCGCCCGAGTGATTACCGGGCCCAAATTTGGGATGTAAAGAATAGAACCACTGTTACCTACCACGCATGTCGTAAGAGGCAACTAAGGATGTTTGGCTGAAATCGGATGAACGTGTCCTAAACATGTAGAAGTCTATGCGTTTAGGGGCCTACCAAACCAATGTGCAACGTATACACGTTCTTGGCAAAGATCAAACATTTCAAAGAGTGATTAAAATTGGTCGTAAAGAACAACGCAAAGAAGAAGAAGAAGAAAATGCTTCTATGGGCCCCGGTAATACATGGGCGACTTAATTGCACTAAATTTGTGCATATAGCTTACTCTTTTTATGCACTGAATGGCACCATGTATGACCAAGTCCTACAATTATATATATATCAGTACACTAAGTGTCAAGGCTGTCCTTCTGTATGGAGCAGAGACATGGAGAACAACTAAGGGTAACACCAAAAAGTTACAGACAATCATCAATAGATGCACAGGATACTCCATCTGCGACGGTATGACAGGACCACAAACAGGGAACTGTGGGATAAGGACTAAAAAGGCGGGGGATTACTAGACAATCCCAAGACAGGTCCTCAATGGAACCAGTGGTAAAGATAGAATGGAGCGGAAGTGCAGATGGAAATGGAAACACGAGGAGTAACTGGAAACATGCTGAAGACAGAGCCTCGATTGGAATCCCCTAGGAAAGATGAGGGAAATAAAGACCTGAAAGTGCTTGATATATATTGATTGTAGGTCAGAAAAGTGGTTAGTGCTGGAGAGATCTGCTGAATTGAATGGAGTTCCTCAAGAGAAACAAGACAGACCTTGACTTGCAACAACTTCTTCTAACTTGCTAAGGGAGCCAAGATGAAGTAAGGGAGAGACCTCAAGTGTGATTCATATTATTTGTATTGGGTATTACTAGGTCTGATAATGAGTCTCTGTCGAGTTGCCTGTGCAATCTATCTAGCTGAATTGAGCACGGCTAGTTTATCAAGCAAAGAAATGAAAAACATGTCACCAAAAATCAATTTCAGAGAGAAACTCTTTGTTAACATTATGCTATCAGTACCCAACCTGGATGCTACCACCAAAATGATAGAAGAAAACTAGTCACCACAGAGATGAAGTGTCTACGCAGAATGCTGGAGTATCAAGAAGAGACCAGTTTAGAAATTAGACATCAGAAAAAAGTGCGATACAACATTTGTACTGAACTTCATCAAGAAACAACAAACTAAATGATTCAGCCATATAAACAGATTACCAACAGACAGTGAGCATCAAAGACAAAATGCTACTCCGATACAGTGGATACAAAACAAAAGGCTGTCCACACAAAATGTTGACCTCAGAAATAACAGGTGGTGAAAAACACTATTTTTAATGCGCAAAAATGCCAGTGCTCTCTCTCGCCACTCAGACCAATGTACCAGATCTCCCCATAAATTCTATTCATGTGGAAATCTGATTTATGCAGCCTTAGCAATGGTGTGTTTTACGTCACATCTTCAGCATCATTTGGAGCTCTGGTGCTTATCCTTCGGCGATGTGTCCGTTTTCAGCCAGTGTTTACTCGGTTCGCTCTCCGTTCTGTAGCTATCTAGTGTTTTTACGGTGTGGGGTAGATAGCCACAAGCACAACCTCTGTAGTCGCCTCTTACGACATGCATGGCAGGTAACAGTGGTTCTATTCTTTACAACCCAATTTGGGCCCCGGAAGCCACTCGGGTGATGTCTCTTCTAAAAATCTCTTCTTATCCTGATGCTGTAGGCAATTTGACAGAAAAATTGACTATGGACACTAAACTTCTCAGTAATTTGGAAATGTGTGTGTAATAAGTCAACCAGGAAGTGAATAAAAAACACAGTGACACAAGTGGACTACACTACAGCATAAACAAAAGTTGACACATAAGACATAGTAAATGAAATAACAGATGTCAGTGTCCGGAAACAAGAGCAGATTAAGATCATACTCCATCATCATGTGGTGGTCCTGGTAACAGGCTTCCTTACTGTAGTCTGGCTAGGGATCGAAGAAGGAAGGCATACCGGGTTTCGAATATGCAGTGCTTCCTTTCCTTTACTTGAAGTAGTTTCTATATATTCAATGTTCTCTCTTGTGTTAAATTTCATTGTCTTTTGTAGTTCACACAGAGGTCCTTGCAGTTTTCTTCCCAGTGTTGTTTCTTCTTTGAACGCTCTGTATTGACCACTTGTTAACCATTCTTTGTGATGTGTATGTACAATTACATTCTGTGCCAGTCATGCACCTACAAGTAGGCCAGCACATCTGACTTCTGGGATGCTTTTTATTTACTAGGTAGCTTCCTAGGCCCCACCTCAGTCGCCTCTTATGACATGCCTTTTAAGTCGCAATGTTACTATTCTTTGCTCCCTCGTAGACCCCGGCAACACACAGGCGCCAGTGTTGATAACTAGGTCCAAAGAGTATGCCTCAATGTATCATATTTAGGACAGTCTTGAAGCATCTGTTCTGCAGTCTGGAGTGTCTGCACACATGTACACATGCCTGAATTGCCAATTTTGAATTTTGTACACATGTGAATACAGAGTTGACTGGGTCCTGTTCTGAGATGCAGAAAAACAACTTGCTCTAATCTGCTCATATTTTTGTAGTTATCCTGTATGTGCTAGTAAATGCAGTGCTGAAATGCAGCCTTGCTGAAAACTTACACAACATAACAAGCGCTCTTCTCACGATGAATGAAGAAGTCTCAAATAGCTAGCTAGTTCTTATTCTTCTGTGTTTGCCCACTATGAATTCAGGCATAGTAAGGCGCCTGGTATGGCACTTGGACTGTTTTTTTGCTTGAAGACCTGCTTTCCTTATTATCATTGTAAGTTTAGTAACAAAGCTGACCAAGACTCCACCCTGCCTTCTCATGGTGGTTCCGGAAACAGAAAACTACCAAGATGTCTGGCTACATTTATGGAGATCAGTACCAAAAAATGCTATGTTGAAGTCAGATGTGTAGGACCGAAAGGTGCACTTACCACAGCTCACACTGACAACTGTGACACAAATCTTCTGACTGCATCCTATAACCAACGAGAGTATGAGAACGAATGAACGAAGAAGCACAACACAGGAATCCTCATAGCTGGGACACACTTTTGAGAAAACAAACAGCCGAAGTGACAGAACACTCAACACGCCCAATGTTGATCATGTATGCTCCTACCTGTGTTCCAGGATTATATTCTACAATCATCTCCACATACCGCCCGAGTGGTTACCGGGCCCAAATTTGGGACTAAAGAATAAACCACTGTTACCTGCCACGCATGTCCTAAGAGGCGACTAAGGAGGTTTGGTTGAAATCGGATGCATGTGTCCGATAGGGAATGCTAACCGAAACAAATGCTTGCAGAAAACGGATGCACCAGGCCGTAAGGGCATAACATGGTGCAACGAACCCTCACAATGCGGAATGGGATAACGGATTCTACGGTCGCCAATCTGCCTCTGAGATTTAGTCACGCTGTAAGAATGTCAGACCCATCATCACGAGGGTGGCCAAAACTTACTGCAGGAAGAGGTTGGCACAAACGGGAAGCAGAAATCATAGGAATTATATCCTACAGAACTGCCCCAGTATGCAGACTTGAGAAGAAAGAGGTGGCCCACTTACACTAATGTCCAAGACAAACTGTATGGCGTGGCTGATAATCTGAGACAGACGGCTGCCTTTATTAGAGAATCCAAATCCCAATCTAGTGAGAATGCAGAAGAAGAAGAATCTCCACATACACTAGAGTGATGCAACAACACACTTCTGATGATTGGTCATCACATGTCCTCATGGAAGGCTATCATTAAGACTTGTTTGTTTAGTCTTTGTACTGACAGATCATCATCACTGCCCATAACACTAAATAATATGTCTATAGGTGCTCCTATCCTCGCCTAAACAAATCCAGCAGTGTCCAGCAAGCCCCCAACTCAGCAGTTCAATGTTGATTAATCAATCTTTTGCATATTCGGTATGTCTGTCTTTTTTGGGCTGCACCAAAATCGACAGCCATCTCTTTCACTCTGGTCAGCGACTGGGATTTACAACCCTGAAACTCCTCTGTTAGGAAAAACTCAATGTGTTAAGAATCTCACTTCGGCCCATAACATCTTCCTTTGGTATTGTAGCCATGTGAGCTAATCTATCAGCTTCTTCATTACGCCCACCAAAAATGAACAAGCCCAGGTACAAAAATCAAGGTGATTTCTCTTATCCCTATCTGTACCAGCACCTCCACCCATTTGTTTCGACTTTACCCGCCTGTGTGTTGCCAGGGCTCGCAAGGGCAAAGAATAGTAACAATGCGCCTACAAGGCCTGTCATAAGAGGCAACTACAGTAGGCACCTAAAAAAATTACTCTAGTAAATAAAAAGGTGCAAAAATTGGATATGCTGGCCTACTTGTAGGCACATAACTGGTACAACGTACAATCGCTCTTAGACTCAGATCACATACAAATCACAAAGAATGGTTTAAAAGTGGTTGGTATGGAGTGTTTAAAGAATTTTAACTTACGCATCATACTAATTGAGGCACTGAGTATGAAAAAAACATGAGAGTAGTTATGAGATGCCAATCAAATAATTATATTAAAATAAATTATAGGCCTCTTTTAAAAATTAGATCATATCCTGAAGCATAATCCTCTTGCCTTACTGCGTAATTTATTGTGTGATTTTTTACATCCTACTGTGTAGCTTTCATATCCTGCTGCGCAACTTTTGCATCTTACTGTGCAAACTTTTATATTCTACTGTAGGTGTCCTCATCATCATCATCAAGGTGCATATCCTTTATAGGACGTATCTCTCTTTGCAGCACATCTGAATATCACTCTGTCTCTAGCCAGTTCACCCACTTCGTCCATGGTCATATTCATGATTTCTTTAATATCTTGTAGTCATCTTCTTCTTGGTCTGCCTCTGTGTCCTGGAACCCTGCCCTCTAATATTGTTCTTTTCAAGCCATCGTGACGCTTGATGTGACCAAAGTATGTAATTTTTCTGTATAGTATGTTGTTTATCAGCCAATTCTCTTCAACATTTAGTTCTTTCAGGATATCAGTGTTTTTATTTTTCAGTCCATGGTATTCGTAGGATCTTTATGTAGCATTTAGTTTCGAAGGACCGGATTTTCGTTCTCAATTTTTACTTTAAGGTGTCCTACTGTGTAGTTTTTTTCTGTTTTGACGTGTTATGCTCTGCAGCTTTACTATAGCTGTTATTGCTCCAATATAAATTTTATGAATGTGACCGATATGGTTTGGTCAGTCTTCTTCTTCTTCTTACATTTGCCCGCTATCAATTCAGGTGTAGTCAGGGACATATGGCTCGAATGCCAGATTGCAGAATACCAGAAGCGACTCTTTTAGGGTGAGCTGCATAGCGTGCTCACAGGGTGGTTAGAAAAAGCGATTCAAAGATACACTCAAGAACTCAATGAAATCCTTTGGCATAGATGTCAACAACTGGGAGAATGTTGCTCAAGACAGATCAACCTGGCGTACACTTCTTCGACACAGTTCCTCTGCCTGCGAGGCAGGTAGAAAAGCAAGGATGGAACAAAAACGTCAAAATAGAAAGGCAGTAAAACTTCCCACAAGTGCAAGTATACCTTGCCCACACTGTACAAGAACATTTCAAGCCCGTATCAGGCTCACTAGTCATCTACGCACACACAAACAAACATAACGCAACCACATTCTATTGGATGAAAATTTTGTGTGGTCATCATCACCTGTGATGGATGAGCATCAGTCAGGGCGCCTGGTATGGCATTTCTGATTGATTTTTGAGAGCAGGCCTACTTATATTTTTATCTGTGTGACTCGCCATACAGGCGTGCCTTCTCCAACTTCAGAGGTACCTGAAGTTTTGATCCTCAAGTATGATCTGTGGTCAGGAAACCTATAGGCAAAACCACTTGAAATTCATGGCCCACACCTCATACCTTCTATGACTAGTGAAGATTTGACTTCTCTATTAGATTTCCAGTCGCTTTCTATATGTGGTGAGGTCGTTCTGGATAAGGAACATTCTCAACCATTCTGGTTTGGAGTTGAAAAATGGTGCTCTAATCTCTCTTTGAAAAATGACGAACATTAAACAGTGTGGCAAAGCTTGCATGCCCTCAAGGGCCCTTTATTTGGCATCCAGATATCTGTCTTCTTCTTCGAATGCTCCATATCAACCACTTTTTAACTACTCTTTGTGATTTGTATGTGATCTGAGCATAAGAGAGATTTCGTTGTGCCAGTTATGCGCCTACAAGTAGGCCAGCACATCCTATTTCTGTGACGCTTTTTATTTACTAGGGTAGTTTCCTTGGCACCTACCTCAGTCACCTCTTACACATGCCTTGTAGGTCGCAGTGTTACTATTCTTTGCTCCCCTTGCAAGCATACTGATATATAAATCATTATTGCCCTTGCTGCATATCTCCCCATACCTACTGACGAGCCCATGGGCACAGTCGTAGTCTATAAATCTTGGTGCCACAATGTATACTGAAAGGCCGTCTTGGGAACTCCACGTCTGGATTTGATTAAAAAGTTTACTCCCAAACAATTCCCCATGATTGAGAACAATTGCAATGCAACAGAATTTTGAATAGAAAATTTTAAAACTTAGAGAATAAAACTTACCAATTGAAGTCTGATGCTGCATTGGCATGCGTTTTGGTGTACATATAACTGTACCATTTTCTTTAGAGAAGCTGCTTGTTGGATCTGGGTCATACCTGCCTTTATCTGCAGCAACCCTGGCATTATTATCACTGTCTTTTCTATGGTTACTCTTGGTTTCAATGTCAGAGAAATGTCCCCCATTGTTAGGCTTACCACAGCAATTTCCCATGATCTGTCTGTTTCACTAATCTACTAATCTAAGCATGCAATTGCTAGCTGCATAGAATAAAAATGTGTTCACTTTTCTCCACTTCCCGAATACTTTCATCATATTCCATGGCTTGACAAACTTTACAAAATCTTAGTTACATAGTCATTCATTTTTTGTGCCTTTCTGAAGTCAAAGATATGAACTGCAACAATATGGAAATCTGTTTACGTCTATCTAAAAATTTTTGTAAATAATTTTTGTGACATTTTTGCAACTAAAAAATTTCTTGTCTAGTCTAAGTTCTGGTAAAAGTGAGATTGCAAAAACAGTTTTAACAAATTTAGTTATAAAGACTTTATATTATGAAACTGATATTTATTTAAAATAACGACGTTTATAATAAAGTCATGAGAATTGATTGTCTGATTTTGATATTTATTTTTTGACAAAAGTTATCAAGTGATATGATTATGACACAATAAAAATACATTTATATATGATAATATATCATACTGCTTGTTCATATAACAGCAGTGATTTGAGTGAGTGATTTGATTACACACAGCATTAATTAAGTTTATTATATTGGGTTTTTTGTGTAAATTTTACTTACAACGTCCATTATTTATAATAATTTAATATTACATTTTGAATAATCCTTGCTTTTAATTATAATATGAAGTACATGTAAATTAACACCGAGAGTGTTCAACACTGCTAGCTACGTCTAAAGTAACTAAAAGCATCCTCTAATGAGTAATACTAATAGTAATGATGATAATTTATAATGCTAATGATCTTAATCTTAGCCATTCTTAGCTGTCCTTTATTTGATTAAAATGTTAATCATTTGCATAAGAAATTATTTCATAACTATGACTATGCTATGAATCATTCATAACTTTAAACACATGATAATAAATTCATTGTTTGAATCTCCAGCGAGTTGGTTGAAGAATGTGACACACACTAACACTGAACACTCACACTGGACTGACAGTCACAGGATCGGACTGCTTAACTTTTAACTACTCTCAAACTTCATAATAATGATAGAGTTCCTAGTGACAGAAGAGTCGTTTCAACTTTAGCCGACACGACTAGTCATCGAAATATAAAACAGAATCCTTCAAAAGGAGTCGTCTACTAGTAGATTTTAAATACAACAGTTCTAATGTGTCTTTTTCTAAACCACAATTAATGTACTTCTTATACCAAAAACAGGCGAACAAAGCCTTAAAAATCTCGCATCCAGGAAGCCAAATCCTCGAGTCAATAATACGACCCCGGAAGTGATAATATTACACACGTTCAGTTTTTTTGTACTGCTGATAAGGTCAGCATCGTCAAGTTTTTTCCCGCAACTTATTAGTGACCTAAATATCAAATAGGAACTCCGCCCTGTTGGTTTGGTCAACAAATCTAGAAGAGCAGGCTGAAAAGCCGCTGCCTGTGCAAAATTAATTGGAAAGATTAAAAAATAAAAATTAATATGTAATATATTCACCGTTTTCTAAACTGCATCGATGATCCTCGCCGATGATACGGAGTTCGTGCGCTGCCGCTGAGATGTTCCGGTATAAAAAAAGAGATCGGGGCACATATAGTTACTCACCGAAGTGCAATGAGGATGGTCCAATCAATCATTGAGAATATGAGGCAGTAATCGTAGGAAAACGTAGTTGAACCATTTGTAAACTAGGAGTACCACTAATTTGCTTATCAGAACACACGATACACATTTTGTTTATATGCACAGCGTGTGTTAATTAAGTCTTCTTTCTGAAGCGTCTACGCAGAATGATGGGGGTAACAAAAAGAGACCGGATTAGAACTAAAGACATCAGGAAAAAGTGGGTACAACATCAGTACTGAAATTCATCAAGAAACAACAAATTAAATGGTTAGGCCACATAAGCAGATTACCAACAGGCAGTGCACCTCAAAGAACAATGTTGCTCCGATACAATGGATACAAATCAAAAGGTCGACCACACAAACGGTGGACTCAGAGATAACAGATGCGACGAAATGCACTATTTATGAATCGCACACAAGGGCTCGTTCTAGAAATCTCGTCTTATTCTGACGCTGTGCGAGCAAAATAGGATTGTAGAAAAAAAAAATCAATTTCTTTGAGATATTTTCTAAAAACTTAATGGAATATATCTTCTTCTTTGCGTTCATTCTTTACGACCAATTTTAATCACTCTTTGTAATGTTTGATCTTTGCCAAGAATGTGTATACGTTGCACATTGGTTTGGTAGGCCCCTAAACGCATAGACTTCTACACGTTTAGGACATGACATCCACTTTCAGCCAAACCTCCTTACGACATGCGTGGCAGGTAACAGTGGTTCTATTCTTTACACCCCAAATTTGGGTCCCGGTAACCACTCGGGTGAATGGAATATATAAATTATAAGTAAAAACAAAAAGTAAAGGAGCCTGTTTTCATAAGATGAGATATATCAGAGTCAACTATAAACTATAAAGTTATCTAGAGTTGGCTGTGGGTATATCTCTCTCTCTCGCGATCACCGCCCATACCGATGTACCAGATCTCTCCATAAATTCTATTCATGTGGAAATCTGATTCATGCAGCCTTAGCATTGGTGTTTTTTACGTCACATCTTCAGAACCATTTGGAGCTCTGTTGCTTATCCGTCGGCGATGTGTCCGGTTTCAACCAGCGTTTACTCAGTTCGCTATCCGTTCTGTAGCCATCTAGTGTTTTTACGGTGTGTGGTAGCTAGCCCCACGCCCACCTCCTTAGCCGCCTCTTACGACATGCGTGGCAGGTAACAGTGGTTCTATTCTTTACATCTCAATTTGGGCCCCGGGAACCACTCGGGCGTGGGTATATCTAATACAACGCTAGGCCCATATGTTTCTTTGAGTTACGACACACGGTGAGTGATGCTGTCAATATCACGCCAGCCATCTTTCCTTTCCAGTGTTTCTCTGCTAGCCAATTGAAGATCCGTCGACTTGAGAGCCTTTACAGTCGGACAAAATTCCACACATAAATCCCATGCAAAACTAGGTAGTCAAGATTTTGTTTGCGTGTTATATAGGGATTAACCCTTCACACTATGGAGCCGACATACTGGCTCACAATATTTTTTTAAGATGACGTAAAGCTTCTATTCGGGCTGATTCAGTATACATTACATTATAAATGCTTCCGAGAGTAAAGATAAATTACGGAGTGAAAAGGTTAAAGGCCCAGTAAGCCGAGGCACGCCTTTGTTGTCAACCTAAGGACGAGCCTTTTATTGGTAATATCAGAGCATGAAGACCAACAAATATGAAAAATAAGAATTAACTCCTTTCGGAGAATCCAACCATATATATATATTCAGTGGCGGCTCGTCATTAGGGGCTTGTGGTGCCGGGCCCCACCAAAAATAATATGTAACCTGTGTTTAATATTTTATAAATTAAAATATAACCCAACACACAACCATGATTGTTCCATAATATTTTGTCTGGCCCCACCAACAAAAATGATCAAGAGCCGCCACTGTATACATTCCTTATTTTTTCTCTAATAAATAACTAAAAACCTTTCTGTATATAAAACACTTGTATATTTTAGTTAGACCTATGGTTCGTCTCATTATATGGAGTTGTGGCGTAGAGGTTAGGTGCTCGCCTCTCGTTCTAAAAGTACTCAGAATCGCTCCCTGGTAGAGCCATGAAGGATAGTTTTCCAGGAATACCTTATCTCAGTGCAGGTGAGATCGAGTTTCTAGTCATATGGGCGACGGACGATAAAACGTAGGTCCTGTTTTCAAATTTAGCACGCAAAAGAACCAATGGCAGTTCAAAAATTGAGCAGATCATGCTGGAAAGCCGCTGGCGTAGCAAGATTCGTTAGAAAAATTAAATAATAAAATTCCTACAAAATATTTTCACCCTCTTCTAAATTACATCGGGACCTTAGTGGGTGCTACGGAGTTCGTGCACTGTCGCTGAGATCTTCCTGTGTAAGAAAGAGATCGGAGTACACATGGTTACTCGCCGAAGTGCAATGATTATAGTCCTATCAATCGATCAACCTTTTTATAATTTCTGCAACTTATAAATGGCATGAATTAGCATATTCTATTTTTTATATTTATTATTAAATGTGGCCGGATGTGGACAACCTAGGATTATTTAAAGATAATGATTTTTTTAAAAATGCAAGCAAGAATTAGAAAGGCGAAATATCTGGCGTTTCCGGACAAACAAAATGTGCAATATGCTAGCGAATAGCGGGTAGATGTGTGCGTTTAAAACTATATGTTACTCGTTACTTTTACAAGTATTCGTTAGTTAGTTAGTTTTGTGTTACCAGGGCCAAAGATGACCAAAAAAAAATGAGCAAAGCGCAGTCGCAAAAAATAATTTTTAGCCTATTTGAAATGGCAGTAACTTTTTCATACTATTAAAGTTAATCTTGGCCATTCCTATTATCTTTTAAATTTCTGATATACATCTGCCATCATCTGTTATCATCTAACCAAAATATAAGAAACTTTTTACTTGATGTAGTAATTATCCATGTATTTTTATATTCATTTTAGGTTTCTCCATTTCCTTGTTGATCACCATAGTATTTGTTTTCTGTATGTTAATGTCTAATCCACATTCCTTGCTAGTTTTGTTCATTTGGTCCACTAGTTCTTGTAATTCTTGTTCACTTTTTGCTACCTTCTTCTTCTTCTTCTTTGCGTTCGTTCTTTACGACCAATTTTAATCACTCTTTGTGATATGTTTGATCTTTGCCAAGAACGTGAATACGTTGCACATTGGTTTGGTAGGTCCCTAAACGCATAGACTTCTACACGTTTAGGACACATGCATCCGATTTCAGCCAAACATCCTTAGTCGGCTCTTACGACATGCGTGGCAGGTAACAGTGGTTCTATTCTTTACACCCCAAATTTGGGCCCAGGTAACCACTCGGGAGACTTTTTGCTACCAATACTGTGTCATCTGCATATCTTAAGTTGTTTATTATTTTCCCATTGGTTTTGAGTCCTGGCATTCCTTCTAGTTGTTCTAAACTGCCCGTTTTAATTCATCATCATCAGGTGTCGTCTCCACATCGAAGGTTGGCTGCAATGAATCTCCAGCATCCTCTGTCTTTCGCCTTGGTGTTGCACACTGCCAGACTGTAACCTGTCCATTTCTTAAAGTTTCCCCTCCCACTTATCTCTCGGTCTTCCTCTTGCTCTTTTCCCCTCAACTTTCCCCTCTAGTAAATGTTTTATCATGGTGTCATGCCTTTTATGTGCCCAAAATACTTTACTTGTCTGAATTTTATTTCTCTTAATAATTGTTTCTTCATGCCTAGTTTTCCTAAAACTTGTTTATTTGTCTGTTTTTCTGTCCATGAAACTCTGCTTATTCTTCTATATATCCACATCTCAAATGCATCAATTCTGTCTTCTAACTGCTTGTTCATTGTCCATGTTTCGAGCCATACATTAATATAGGATATATATAGCATTTGATCATTCTAATTTTTAGCCTGTTTGTGATTTGTTTGGATGTCAGTAACTTCTCATACTATTGAAATTATCCTTGGCCATTCCTATTCTCTTTTAATTTCTGTTATACATCTGCATCATCTGTTATCATCTGACCGAGATAGGAGTAGCTTTTACTTGATGTAGTAATTCTCCATGTATTTTTATATTCATTTTAGGTTTTTCCATTTCCTTGTTGATTACCATAGTTTTTGTTTTCTGTATGTTAATGTCTAATCCATATTCCTTGCTAGTTCTGTCCAATTGGTCCACTAATTCTTGTAGATCTTGTTCATTTTCTGCTACCAATACTGTGTCATCTGCATATCTTAAGTTATTTATTATTTTTCCATTGATCTTGAGTCCTGGCATTCCCTCTAGTTGTTTGAAGATTTTCTCTGTGTAGATGTTAAATAGGCTTGGTGACAGTATGCATCCTTGTCTCACTCCTCTCTTTATGTCTATGTATGGAGAGTAGCTATTTTCATATTTTATTATTGCTGTCTGTTCCCAGTATATGTTACTTATTAGTCTGATATCATCCCCATCTAGGCCTATTTCTTGTAGACATATGATTAGCTTTTCATGTTGGACTCTGTCAAAGCTTTGCTATAATCGATGAAACACAAGTAGATACTTTTTGCACTTCTATATACTTGTCAGCGAGTAGTCTTATACAAAGTATTGCCTCTCTTGTTCCTCTGTTCTTTCTAAAGCCAAACTGTTCTTCTCCTACTTCTATGTCTATCTTGTTTTTAATTCTTTCATGTATGATCTTGAGTAGTATTTTTGTTATGTGGCTCATCAGGCTAATTGTCCTATTAATTATAATCCCGTTTTAATTATATGTCAGAAAAACCTTATTATCTGTTCTTATTTGATTGATTGGATTACTCGTTTCCTCAACGCCACTGACAAAGATTTATTGCATAGTATGTTTTTCATCTATAGAGCTATTCTGCTTTATATTTAGTTGTTAACATTTTTTAAAGCCATATTTAAAAAAAAAAAAATTCATTCCATTTTTATCTCTTGTTAGCAGTGAACTGAGATATTTACAACTTCACATTTTCTCTCAGTTGATAAAAATCCCCGTTGTCATTTTTATTTTAACAGTTGTTATTATTTGTCTTTGCTTTACAAACAAAAAATATAATGAGGAATGTAAGAAAAGAGGTTGAGATACATTCTTTTCATGGTTTTCTTTAATGTCAGAGAAAAAAAAAGAAATACGCTAACTTTGGTTCTCAATTTTATTTGAAGTTATTGGTACTAACAATGCTAATCTTTCAACCTGATATGACATAAATATAGTTGGCAAATGAACATCAAGAAGTTCGAGAGAAAGAATGAAAATTCCTTGCAGCCAATATTCAATGGCTCAAGAAGTTGGTAAAATAGAAAGTAACGAGTTATTTTGAATAGGTACTCGTTACCTACATCATCATTGGCCTCTTTGTCTCAGGAGACAATATGTGTTGTGTCACGTAGTATATTCTGTGCTGAATCACAACGTTTCATGTGGCTGTAATGGCCTATTCTGGAGTGGCAATCCTTGTCCTTGCCACAGTTGCTGCAGGTAAAACTGGAGACTAGAGCCGATGCATGGGATGTTCTAAAAATATGGAACGCTTCACGAATTTGCGTGTCATCCTTGCGCAGGGACCTACAAGTTACAGTCGTTACCTACAAGTATCTGATATTCGTGTATCGAATACTTGCTATTCGCACATTTCTCCTAGTAGGTGCTTTTCAAGATGGTTTTCGGTGACAAAGTTATAGCTGCTGTCAAACCAGAAGTGCCAGTGGTAAGAGCTATTTTGTTTATGTACATTGATTATATCTTAAAGGCTGAGACAATTTTATCGACTGTTTATAAAAATATGAAACCTATAAACCCTTTATGTTAGTGAAAAATGTCGATTGCTACATGAACCTTTTCTTTGACCTTGTAATTAATTGTAAGCCTTGTTAAAGTTACGTCAATACTCATACTGAAATACTCGAGTCAATGTTGTTCAATGTTAAGTTCAAGCTTTGAATCACGATCACCCAAATCATAAAACACTACCGTCCGTGTGATGCCGGTGCCCGCAATGCAGCAAAGAATAGTAAATAAGTAATACCTCGACCTACAAGGCGTGTTGATTCAATATCATCATGTTACTTACTGACTAGAGAAGCTACCCTAGTAATTAAAAGTAATAAAAGCATCGCAGAAATCGTATATGGTGGCCTACTTGTAGGCTCATAACAGGCACAACGTACAAGCGCTGTTAAAAGTGTTTAGTGTTAGGCTGAGATCACATACAAATTACACGGAGTGGTCAATATCAATATGTAGTGTTCGAAGAAGAGTAAAACACTACCTGACTGGGTTCCTTATTATTTTTTATTTTAAGATCAAACAAAAAGGATTATAAGCTAAACTAGTTAGTCGACATAACAAAACTGTATACTATCATCTATCATGTTCAATTATTGTTTCTCCATCTCTCAACTTGTCAAGTTATGAACCCTGGGCATGTGTCCTCGGACAGCCAGTGATTAGTATCATGACTCGCTCATGTGGTGCCGGGGCCTGCAAGAGAAGTAGAGAATAGTACCAATGCGACCTACAAAGCATGTCATAGGAGGCGACTGATGTAGGACCTTGGGAAGTTACCCTAGGCCTAGTAAACAAAAAGCACAGCATAAATCAGATGTGCTGGCCTACTTGTAGGTGCATAACTGGCATAATGTACATTCGTTCTTAGGCTCAGATCACATACAAATCACACAGAGTGGTTAACAAGTGGTTGATATCGATAATGGAGCGTTTAAAGAAGTATGCTGAATGTTATAAATAAGTTAGTGATGTAGCACAGGTAATTTTGGCATGTCAGAATAACAATGGGACAATTCAATATTTGCACACAAATTCACTTATTTTGAGAAAGTGCCGTCACTTTTTTGTATGGTTGTCTTTGTAATCCATGTTTCATTTTTTGGAAAGTCACTCACTGCCATGTTAAGGATGTTTTATTACATAACCTGAACAGTTTCGCGGTGACAGTACTAGCCATGTAACCATTAAATTCCTCAGGGTCATACACCAGTCCTAAAAAAGCAATATTGCAGGCAGTAAAGACAGTTAACCATGCAGTTCTGTTTTCATTTTTCATGATTTTGCTACTAACATTGTAAACAAATAATTGATACTGCTATGCATATTTATTGTTTATTAAGAATGATACAATGCAAAGGGGAAAAATATCCACCCTAAGAACACAGCAAAGAATGTTGCTGGGGCTACGGAGTTCGTGCTTTGTGCAATACTCTCAGCAGGTGGCATGCCATTTCTGCAGAGAGGGGCCGAGCCGTATGGGGTAAAACCCAGTGCAATGAAGTCAATCCTTCGACTTTTAAACCCTTTAAACAGCAAAGAATGAATATTACACTACCTCTGAAGTCGAAGAAAGCACGCTAGTGTGGCGGGGATGCTGATAAAAAGGAAAGCAGGCCTTTGGGCAAAAATCAGTCAGAAGAGCCATACCAGGTGTCCTGACTGCCTGAAATTATAGTGGACAAACACAAGAAAAAGAATATTACAGTCTAAAAGATATCGGTATTCACATTTCACCTCAGAATAGGTCACAGCAAAAAGAGACACTACTTGTGCATAAAATTCAAGATAGGAACATGTGGCTATTCATTGTGAATGGACAAATCTGATGACAGAACATATTCTACAACAGTGTCGTCCACTGCAGGCAGATCTGAGGAAAATAAAGTTGCTCACACCCATCACATTTGAAGAGAAGTTGTATGGTGAAACTTGAATCCTGAAGCAGCAGACTACATTGGAAAATGTAGAATTCAAGTATTAAAATGAACAATGATCCCAGACGAACCTGTCTAAATATGAACGTGTATTGTTTAACACATATCTTTATATGGTACCTTGTAACCTCATGAACTACATTCCTATGCTTCTTAATACTGTCTCTTCTCATGCTCCTTAATATATGAGTATATATTTTATTATTATTGTTTTATCTTCTTTTTTAGTTTTCACATTTTGTCATATATTTTCATTTTAGGGTTGTTAGGGATTTATTGTCTGTATATGTTATGTCTGCTGTATTTTTTTATTTATTTTTTCTTTCGTCCGCTTTCAACTCAGGCGAAGTTCCATCTCTGAAACTGATTTTTGCGTGAAAATCTGTTTTCCAATTTCTAACAATGGCAGCAGCGTGCACATAGTAAATTACTTTACACTGGCAGCCGTGTGCTCAATGTACTCGTAATTAGTATTCCTCGCCATACAGGCAGATTTTCTCCGACTTCAGAGGTACTCACGTTATCGTCCTGAGTAAGACCAGGGACTCGAACAAATGCCGGACAGTAGGTTCAAACCCGAGCTATGAGGCGTCTCACAGCTAGCAGGCCGAGCTACTATCAACTACTCTAGGCAGTCCCCCCCTGCTGTATAACAAGTCTGATTTGCTTCGCTTTTGTTGTATACTTTGCTTGATAAAGGCTTTAGGTAGAAACGTCACTGTATATTGTTTTTGTACTTTGTAAAACTACAATACATTGTTTTTACGTGTTTCACCATAGTTTTGACTAAAAGATTGCATATGAGCATTTTAATAAGCCAGTTCTAGTATGAAGGTAGAACGGATTAGGTACGTCTTCTTGTGATTGCTGTTTTGATGATTATATTGTCAGACGCGTTCTTATGATGAAGTCGACTGTTGTCTGGAGCTCATCTCTGGTGCCATGTAGTTTTGAATGTAGTGTGTTGTAGGGCCAGCATCTCTTTATAGGGAGGAAATACAGAGGATAGTCTTGCAGAACCTGTTCTGTGGTTTAATCATAGATGCCACAGGGACACAGAGGGGATGGAGATATTCGTTGCCATTGAAGTGTTTATTCAGTCTGTTATGTCCTGAACGAAGCTGATGGTCTGTCCTATTCTGTCGAGTGTGTGTTAGTGTTGTTGGATAATTTAGGTTTTCTTCTAATGTCCAGAATAACTTTTTTCTTGAAGTATGTTATTTCGTTTTCTACCAGTTGTATTCTCCTCCTTCTTTGCAAGATTGTTTGCTTTCTCATTGCCTAGGACTCCACAGTGTGATGGTACCCACTGGAGTGTAACTTTCTTTTTGGTAGAAACTTTGCTGAGCTCACTCTCAGGGATGGAAGTTTACTCTGGAGGACTTGCAAACGGATAGTGCATAATTCATAAGTCGGTTCCAACTTCACTGCAACGGGTCACCCCATAATTGCTCCGTTCCTGTGCCAATGAAAATCACACGAAATGCTAACAACTGTGAAATGTTTCCTGTGTGAACTAATTCCAGAATGAAACAGCGCTCCCCACAAAAAACAACATGCACCGCATAAAATGCATATGGCCGTCGCTAATGTAGCAACACAAAACTGTTCATCACTTGAATTGCAATTCTTGTCGAAGGGAACATCAATCATGTGATTGTATCCAGCTTTCTGCACTCGCAATATCTTCTTCTTCTTTGCGTTCGTTCTTTACACCAATTTTAATCACTCTTTGTGATATGTTTGATCTTTGCCAAGAACGTGTATACGTTGCACATTGGTTTGGTAGGCCCCTAAACGCATAGACCTCTACACGCTTAGGACAAATGCATCCGATTTCAGCCAAACCTCCTTAGTCGCCTCTTATGACATGCATGGCAGGTAACAGTGGTTCTATTCTTTACACCCCAAATTTGGCCCTGGTAACCACTCGGGCGGCACTCGCAATATAACTGCATACAGCAGATTGAGCTTGTTCGTCATAACCGCTGTTCGCCATTTTCTGAATACACATAACAAACGCACGGTTGACACAGCAAAAAGCATTCCATGTAAGTCATAGCTCACAGCGTTGCTCAAGCACTAACTCAGTAGCTCGACAAACGAAACCGGAAAATATCCGACCAAACATGTCGGAAATGCGCTAGCAAAGTCGTGTTCAGAATCAAACAGTTCTGACTCTGAATGGTCCTCCCGCATTCCGCCATTGCTGGCCAGTGTTTTCACGGATAGTGCATCTGTTGGGCAAGTTTAACGTACCAACTTTTGCATAAATTAAGCACCGATGGCCTCACTTATTATCAATAAAATCTGACACAATATAACTGAGTAAATGTGGTACTTCAAAGTAAGGGTTTTATGTTGATAACATCTGATCGCCCAAGTGATTACCGGGACCCAAATTTGGGGTGTAAAGAATAGAACCACTGTTACCTGCCATGCATGTCGTAAGAGCGACTAAGGAGGTTTGGCTGAAATCGGATGCATGTGTCTTAAACGTGTAGAAGTCTATGCGTTTAGGGGCCTACCAAACCAGTGTGCAACATATACACGTTCTTGGCAAAGATCAAACATATCACAAAGAGTGATTAAAGTTGGTCGTAAAGAGAACGCTAAAGAAGAAGATGATAACATCTGATCATATCTGTGCTATTGGACAGTATTCCCACAGGTCATTCTCACAGGTGGGTGGGTTAGTGTTAACACATTAACTAACAAATTCCATGCCTATTGCCTGTTTGTCTAGTTTGGGCATGGGCTGCAGACTGCGTTATGATTTGTTTCTTTTCTTGTCATATTAGCTCTAACTTGACATCAGATTAAAGTGACTTATATAAGTACATCTGTGTATGTAGCTAAGTTGACTGGATGGAACAGACTAACTTATATAAGTACATCGGTGTATGTAGCTAAGTTGACTGGATGGAACAGACTAACTTATATAAGTACATCGGTGTATGTAGCTACGTTGACTGGATGGAACAGACTAATTTATATAAGTACATCTGTGTTTCAAGTCAAGATGACTGCATGACTTTGTTCTCACTTATTCAGGAGCAGGGTTTGTTTGAGGACTTTGAAGAAGAAAATGAACCTGACGATGATTGCATTTGTATTTGTTTTTGCGATGACGATGAAATAGAAGACGAGGAAGTAGAAGACACAGATCATTCTAGTACTAAGTTAATTAAGGAGGACCAGGAAGCAGTAAAGAAAGGGAAAATTGAAACTGATAACGATGTAAGGCCATTTTGAAATGGTTATCATGTTGGTGTTTATGAGAAAACAAAGTTGTTTTTTTATTTGTTTTTCTGTTAAGATATTTCAGTTCATGTTGGAAGTGTCATTTTTTGGTGTTACTGTTTGTTTCTTATTGAAGTTGATCACTTAATTATGGAATGGGATGACTAAAAGTTACCAATAACACAAGAAAAGACAGTGTCATCAGAAAGAAAGTTGGGATAGAACCTTGCTTGAATTACTTTGAGAAACAAAGAATGGAGTGGTTCTGCCACTTAATAAGAATGCAACCAAACTCCACTGTATACAGAGCCTTCTACAACAGAACTTCAGGAAAGAAGTTGAGAGAAAGACTACGAAAAAGATAAATAAATGGCATAGCAGAATTCTGTCAAAAAGCAAAAATAACTATCACCCAAGCCACTAGAGCAAAGCCAGACATAATCAGAAACCTCGACACTGAGCAACAAACCTGTAGCAGTGTGACGAGAAAAGAAAATTCCTTAATTTTCTGTTGATTTGCCTTCAGTCACTTGATCTTCATTGCCAGCTGGACATGAGCTCTTGCCATTTGGTCCTTCCTTTCATTCGCTTGAAATATTGTACGCTGTCTCTTGTATATACATCACTATTTTGTAGCTCACACAGAGGTCAGCGTAGTTTCCTGTCCAGTACCGTATAGATAGTGTACATGTCATTGAAAAACAACTGGATTGATTGTATTGTGTACCCAGGTTGGACAGGAGTCAGAATTAGACTGTCCTAGCATTAGGTACTCTCTCTCTCTCTCTCTCTCTCTCTCTCTCTCTCTCTCTCTCTCGCATGATCATTCTTAAGGCCGTTTTTATCATTCAAATGTGATATATAAACAGCCTTAATGCCAAGAATGGGTATATGTTCACAACCTTCAGTACCAATTGGAGATCTGGTGCTTATCCTTTGGTGGTGTGTTCAGTTTCAACCAGCGTTTACTGGGTTCGCTCTCTGTTAGCCTTTGCTGTCCCCAGCCAAACTTGCAAGGCAGCAGGTTGCCTGCATTAGGTACAAGGAAGCTCTCTATTGCTGCTCAAGGATTCGGCAGCCAAGTCAGTGTTCATTGTGTTCATCATTCCCTGTTACCAGGTTGCCTGCTGGTCAGGCTGAGTTCTACTATACACTGGCATATGTACGTCTCTGTGGCGTAGAGGTTAGGTGCTCACCTCTTGTTCCAAAGGTATACTCGGTTTGCTCATTCGTGGAGAAATTTGGATATTTTTCTAGAGATCCCTGATCTCAGTGTTTGTGAGATCTGGCTCTTAGTCCTATCGGAGACAGGCGATAAGATGTGGGCTCCACTGTTATGTTGAGCACGTAAAAGAACCCTCGGCTGCTAAAAATCGAGAAGAGCAGGTTGGAAGCCACTGCTCAGGTAAAATTCATTAGAAAGAATATTAATAATCTAAAAAAAAGAAGAAGAGCAGGCTGGAAAACTGAGTTAAGTTTAGACATGTCAGACAGTGTTGTTCATCTTCGGGGTAGAGAGAGAAGGTATACCAATCAACTTCTCATGGGTACAGATAGCAAGTAGACTTTGGAATGGCTGCTGCAGCGGAGGGGGCATGCATAGGAATGCTCAATATGCCATGATGTCGATCGGATAACAAAACTCCTCCTCTACACGTTATCTAATTGGCTTTTGTTTATATTACACCAAGAATTATATCATATTATTATTATTGCCAGATATTAGTTTGTAATTATTCATGTACAATAAACAAAACTACTCTATATGAAGTATTTTATGCTGAAGAGAAATACCTGAACTAAATTATGCTGACTATACAGTTTTACTATCAACATAACAAAAAGGGATTGAGAAATTAATAATGGAAGTCCAAGAGAGAAGCAAAATCTATATTATCTCAGTGTGGTCTAAACAAAAATAATGACAGTGGATAAAATAAACATGATAACAATTTGTATAAGCTGGGAGAAATTAGAAAATGTAAACAGTTTTGAATATTTTCACTGAAACAAGAAATGGAAATGGGATGAAGGAAATTAAAAGTACAAACATGGCCTTACAAACAAAATTTTCAATTAAAAACAATACGGAATGTTACTGATAAGAAAACAAAGATAAAAATACTAAGAGCATGAATATTCCCAGTGACAACGTATGGGTGTGAAGCATGGACATTAACAAGGCAGTGGAAAAATATATATGTGCTTTTGAATATAAGTGTTACAGAAAGGTACCCCGTATATCATGGACAGAGAAGAGAACAAATAGGTCTATTCAGAAAGAATTTAAAAAAAAAAAAAATGACTGATGCTGCAAATAAGAAAATTGAAGTATTTTGGACATCGAAAGAGACACAAAGTGTTGGAGAAGACCATCATGGTAGGAGGTAAAGAGAAGAGGAAAACCTAGGAGAAGATGGATCAAGGATGTAACTGAAGGTTTGAGCATGACAGTTGCAGAGGTGGGACATCTGGCCCATGAGAGAAATTCAGAACTGTTAGGGTGGCAAAGTTCTGCTCAGGACAAGCTATATGATGATTTCTTCACGTAAAATAAACAAAACTATTTTATCTGAAGTAGTTTGTGCCCTGTTTCATCAAACGCATCTTAGAAATAATTACTCCTGTCCTTATATGTATATATATCGCCAGTGTGGTGCAGAGACTCGCAACAGAAGCAAAGAATAGTACCAATGCGACCGTAAGCTGCGACTGATGTGGGACCTAGGGAAGCTACTCTAGTAAAAAAGCATCGCATAAATCGGATGTACTGACCTACTTGTAGACGCATAACTAGGACAACGTACAATCGCTCATAGTCTCAGAACACATACAAATCACACAGAATGGTTAACAAGTGGTCGATATTGAACGTTCAAAGAAGTTATGTATATATATTTTTTGTAGTGTTTGACATCTGATGATAACATTGTATTTGCTATTTCAAATCCACAGAACACGTGTTCCTGCATTTGTATGTGTCCTAATGTAAATCATTATTTCTTTATTTTGATTGTTCTTTGAAGGTTTTTGTTTTGAAACTGATCATTTTTTTGATTTGTTTCCTAGAAGAGCTCAAATTTGATGTTACTGTTTACACATTATCATAATATGATGCCTCCGCAAGATTATAAACATCTTAACACGACGTATCTGTAGCGCTCACTTAGTAATGTCCATTTATTGCGCTTAGATACCCTTTGTTTACATTCCCGGGCAAGGTTATGAAATGGCGACTTTTTGGTCGGTTTATATATCGCTTTGCCTGTCTTCGTAGCGCTTTGGACTACGGGTGACTATCCCTCTATGTGTGCGGGTTCAATTCCCGGGATGGCAGAAAAAGCCACAGATTCCCCAGATTTACGGTGTTCGTGGCACCGAAGAAGCTGATGCACCAGCTGAAAAAAGCTCAAGTGCTTCTGGATCGGGAAAAAAAAATATATATATCGCTTTAAATTTTGGCTTGTTAATGTAAAAACACACTACACTATTGCGTTAAAATATAACCAATTTTCATATGTAGCTCTCGAATTTTGTGCAGTTTCACTGTGTTATTTAATATAATTATGAAGTTACATCTGTATGAACTAGTCACATTCTAACTAACTGACGATGTGCAAATTACCCTGATGGGGTACGTTGTTAATCTTCATTGCAGTAGAAATATCACGCTACAAAAATATAACGTTTAGTTCTTTGACAAGGTTACACATTAGCGATACTAACAATTTTTTAAAAACTGATTGTTGAAAATAATTGTAGTTCATGTGGTTCACTATGTCTGGTCATTTATAATAGCTTAAAACTGTCAAAGACAAAGAGATATTTATAAAATTACTATTAAATTGCATATATATTTAACATATCTCAACATACCAAAATGTTATATATATTTAAATCACAATAACATAAACATACACATCTATTTCCATAAATGCATAAGGATATAGTTTACTTCTTCTTGAAATATGTAATGTTTAACATAATTAATTTATAATTTTACAATAATACTTTCACTTCTAAATATACTGCTAATGGTAGTTCAAACAAAAATACATATCTCCAAACATTGACAATACACATTTGTAATATAATTATACAATTTTACTAACCCACATTAGTCATGATTAAGCAGCCTACAATTTTAATTAATAATTTACTCATACACACTTGCTCATACATACTTACTGACATGTAGAATGCTTACCTAGGACATCTCACAAACACACATTACATATATATGTTCTAAATTGTTATAAAGACAGCTAGACAACACACAATACAGCAGGGGGAAATAAAATTGTACAGCCCAGAGGTCTGCTGTTATTTAAACTTTGTTTTTCACAGTGAACTTGTGTATTTACAGTTGGATAAGTTTGTAGCAGCTGTGTATTTATGATAAATTTTAATTCTGTAGTTTTATTTCTTATACCCCAAGCTCATTTCTCTATACCAGCTACCATTGAATGTACAACTTCTCCTCCTTGTTCTCCTAAAAAGCCCAATCCAAAACCATTAAGTCTGATCCAGTTTGCACAGTGATGTTCTAGTATGTGTTGTTTTGGAATTATTTTATCTGGAAAATACAGTCTGTATATTGTCATGTAATCTTGTATTGCTAATTGTATTTCTGGAACTGTATCAGCATGGATTGGTCTACTGTGTGAGATGTAATTGTGAACTTTTTCAAATGCTGTATTTAATGAATTAAAAATGTCTCTTGTTATCAATGCAATATTTATTATATCCTGATTCTGTATGTACAATTGTGTGTGTGTTATGACATCTTCTGTGAGATCTTTATATACTTTACATGTTAAGTAATTATGACAGTGGTTACCAACAAAAGCTCTACTATGATATGCCTGTGGTGTGATTTTGTGTTTGTCTAATACTTTATCTAAATGTGAACACATTGGACCAGACCTATCACACATTGCTACAAACTCAAGTTCTGATGGGCTTGCTTGTGCTTTCTTAATCTTATTATTGCATTTTATTTTCTCCTCCTCACTTTCACAAACTAATAAATCTGCATGTGACTTGTTTGTTTCTAATTTGAACATTTCTGCCTGATGCTAATTATTACCATGGTGTTTTAAATAGTGTATGGTGTTTTAACTAGTGTGTTCTTATTCTATGTTTTCCATGATATCTCTGTCTATACTGTCAGCTGCTTTTTCTAGTAATGTGTGGTGTTAATGAACAATACCTAACAAAATGTGAAGGTAAGGATTAGCAACTTTGTCAATATCAGTATTTAAAATTGGAGCATGCAAGCAGAAATAAAAATTGTTTGCTGTTACTATATATTATATATAATTTTTCTGTTAATATGGGATGTAATTGAAGTCACATAACTGACTACATATACAGCATTTAGTTAAGAGCAATTTATTTCAATCCTAATAATATGTTCTATTATTTATTTTTGACTCATAACTTGAATAGCATACCATGTTACAGTTCCTAATTAGATCTCCAAAACATAATGTATTTGGTCGTTGATAATATTCAGATGTCTTCTGTCGTCAATGGGATTATTCTATATAGTCACATTCAGCTAGGAATATATAATACTAAACTTGATATTCGATACAAATATCAACAACCCAGCAGAAATACAGCATAACAGAGTTTGGAAATTATGCTTAGAATTAACCGTTTATCGCTTTGTAAATAACAAAACTATTTTTAAAAGGGTCAGAGAAAACATGACATAGTAGTCGGTGAAAGTGACATCGAAACAAAACAGGGTTGTCGCTCTAGCGATCAAAAGTTTGGAGCTTCAAGATAACCCCTGACAATAAAACTTGCACACAAGAGAGAAGAATCATTCATCATTTTGAAAATGTATGATTCAGTGACATTATTTGTATTGATCGTATGAAAATTTGCTGTTTAGTAGATGTACCTGCGCAAAAAGTAGTGATGTACAAAATATTTGCGGTGACCCTTCGAAAATATCTCGTTATATGTAGCTTTCCCTTATGAAATGTTTATAAAATATTCAGGCAATGTGAAATACTTTAAAGTTTATAAAAATTTCAGATTTTCTGAAAAAAACGTGACATACAAGTATACTAACCTTATTTATTGTACACAGTTTCACAGATTCACATTATATTCAAAATAGATGTTATAATGAACATTTTTTTATTACCCAGCATTCAATGCGCGAAGAATGTATTGGATCTTACTAAAAGAGCGCTATCTCAGTGTAAATGGGACACCATGCTTAGAATGTGATTATTCTGATAAGGATATAGAAAGTGAGATAGATGATCATTTAGAAAATGAATTGTTTTAATCTATTTATATTCAAGCTATCTGTTCAATCTAGAGAAAAATCTACATATACTAGAGTATTCGCGACCGTACCCACATATTAAATCAAATCAATTTTAAAGTTAATCTGCAAATAGATAATAAGCAGGAATAACGGAGATGATGGGATAAGTCAATAACAAATTATAGAGCACTTAAGTGTGCTAAATTATTGTGTTTGAATATAACTCTGATATGTGCTGTTTTTGCACAGGAGCTCTGGGGAAGGGATTTTTAAGGTACAGGTGGCCAGGGTTCAAAGGGTTAAGAATGTCATTTGGTCCATTGCTGTTCCTTCTGAAAGACTATCATTGGTGACTCTATACTTTCTAGTCTTACAATCTTCAGTACTATTCTATTACGTTAAAGAAGCTGTCTGCTCAATGGGTATGTCTCACCTCTTATCACTTTCTGGTTATAACTACTATGAACACCCACCCTACCCCAATAGCATTGGTTCTTCTTCTCTTCTTCACCCTTCGCTCCCTAGGGAAGCATAGGTCCGCAACTAAGGCCTTCCAAGCCCGCCTATCCAAGGCCATCTTTTCCAGATCTCGCCACTCTCTCCCCGATTTTTTGCGTTCCATCTCTAACTCCCGTCTCCAGGTGTTTCTGGGTCTTCCCTTCCTTCTATTGCCCTGGGGTTCCATCGGAGAGCCTGTCTCGCGATGCTGTCAGGGGTTTCCTCAGTGTGTGTCCTATCCATCGCCACCTTCTGCTCATTATCTCCTGTTCCACCTGCCGTTGTCCTGCCCTATCCCACAGTTCTCTTTTTGTGGTCTTGTCATACCATCTCAAATGGAGTATCCTGCGTAGGCATCTATTGATGAATGTCTGCAGCTTTTTGGTGTTCACCTTAGTCGTTCTCCATGTCTCCGCTCCATGCAGAAAGACAGACTTGACATTTGAGTTAAATATCATCTTAGTTTTATTCCTGATCATTCTTGAACTCCATATGTTCTTCAGAATGGCAAATGCTGATCTTGCCTTTTGTATTCTAACCCTAACGTCTTCATCTGTGCCACCTTGAATGTTGACGACACTTCCCAGATATGTAAATGGGTAAATGATCACCTCTTTTAGTGGTGATCCTCTCAGTAAAATTGGGTCTCTGGAACCAGCATTTAATCTCATGCTCTTTGTTTTCTCCCCGTGAATAGTCAGGCCTAAATGCTGTGAGACTGTTTCTAGTTTTGTTGTTTTCTCTTGCATCTGCTGATGGTTGTGAGAGAGGAGTGCTAGATCATCAATATAGCATTGGTTGACATAGTAAATTATTTTCTATGACTTTGTAGCTAGCTTGGAAAATATTATCAATTTCATCATATTCACAAGTTTTACCAAATTTTATCTGCTCATATTGTAGAAATATGTCTTGTTACGTATCTTGAATTGAAAAACGTTCCTGTAAGTTTACCACGAAACAATACATGGCACACTGTGCAGCATTTGAGTAATTTTAATGATTTTCATAGTACTACTTACAATCCTTATTGTGTTTAGTTTCATTTTAAATTTCATTATGTTTTTGTTTTCTGGTTAATTGTGTGGTTATTGTTTTATGCAAGAAAATGTTTAAAATTACCTTAAAATTAGACATTTTTCATAAATTTTAGATAATATAATTGATTAAATTATAATATAATTTTATATATCTTATTTGGTTTTTATGTTGAACTTTAAACTTGGTAGTCGACAATTTTAATGATCAGATTCTCAAATAGAATTGTGGATGTGGGGATACAGTGACTGCATTCTATGTCAGTTGTCTCCAGACTTGTAGGGCGAATTAGTGTCATGCATAAGTGTTTGCGTATTGACTCTGGCACAAGAGGGTTTTGGGTTCAGTCCAACACTCGGTCTACCTGTGAGGAAAGGAATTGGCCCTCCTACCTACGGCACACTGGGGAATAGAAATGTGAAGTGAAAGGCACTTGATACTGCAAAGTCTGAAAAAGATACAGGAAATTTTAATTTATATTGTCTCTAGGCTTTACTGAAATCAGGAACATATATATATATATAAACTGGAAACAAGAAAACTAAACCACTTCTACAATAGTTGTCTCCGCAGACTGCTCAAAATAAAATGGCATGACAAAATTCCAGATACAGAACTCCTCACGAGGAGCCAATATTCTAGATATCTATACTCTGTGACAGAATGTGCAAGCGAGATGGGCTGATCATGTTGTGCAGATGCCTGATAAACACATCCAAACATAGCTGTTGTAGGGCTAGCTCTATGGGAGCAAATGACTGGTTGATGGATAGAAAAAAGGCCTCATAGACACCTTGTGCTGGGAATCCTGTGCTAAGCTCGCATAGTTGAGAATTGTTGTGTTGAGGCGCAGAGAAAACAAGCTACGCAAAAAAACTGAATATACAACACCACCAATATGTCCAACACTAATCATGTAACCGTGGTGAGGCGATTGAGCTCCACAGTCTCATCTGTGCACACCAGAGAGGTGCAACAACACATGACTGAGGCTGTTATCATTTCTTGTCACACGTTGACACAACACAGAAAGCAACAGTCGCAGAAGATTTGGGGATGAGATGAAGGGCAAGAGAGATGGGTGCAAATTCGAAGGTTGTTACAGTAAAACACTTGCCAATTGACCGTCTGTAAAGATGAATACGGTCATATATATATTTATAATAAGATGTATAACATTATTTGCTTTTTTATCTGCAGGATGATGATGATGATGAAGAGGAGGAATTAGCTGTAAGTACTTGCTTTTTTCTTCAGACATCTGTTTGTTTTCTCAGACTCTATGTACTGTCTGTGTTGTCTGTTTTACTTCTTTTCTATTTTGATGATCATACAATAGATGCGTTCTTATGATGATCTCCACTTGTCTTGGACTCATCTCTTGTGCTGTGTAGTTTTGAATGTTGTGTTGTAAGGCCAGCATACCTTTCTAGGGAGGACATACGGGGAACAGTCTTGCAGGACATGTTCTGTGGTTTGATCTGAGATGACACAGAGGAAATAGAGACAATCGTAGCCTGTGCAAGTGTTTATTCAGTCAGTTATGTTCTATCCTGAGACAAGATGATGATTAGCCAGTGTGTGATAGTACTATTATATAGTTTATGTTCTTTCTGTTTTACTCATTACCAATTTGTATTTTCATCATTAATTTCTCAGAAAAATACAGATTAGCATAGAGAGAAAAATGGGTGTACTTCGATCTACCTACATTCTAGTCCTTACATTTGAATGGGAGTTACTGCACGACTGCCATTTGTTAACAGGCATAAGAAACGAAACCTGGCCCGATAACACAGAGCTTCGCGAGAAGCTGTACAGAGGGACAGAGTCCCTAAAAACAACAGTACCATTTATGAAAAATGTGGTTGATCAAGATCTACGCGGGATCGAGAGAGAGAGATCTTCTTCTTCTTTGCGTTCGTTCTTACGACCAATTTTAATCACTCTTTGTGATATGTTTGATCTTTGCCAAGAACGTGTATACGTTGCACATTGGTTTGGTAGGCCCCTAAACGCATAGACTTCTACACGCTTAAGACATGTGCATCCGATTTCAGCCAGACCTCCTTAGTCGCCTCTTACGACATGCGTGGCAGGTAACAATGGTTCTATTCTTTACATCCCAAACATGGGCCCCTGTAACCACTCGGGCGAGAGAGAGAGATTATGGGAGTCATTTGATGTGACACCAACAACTCACAAAGTTCAGATTCTACTTCAGAAATAGACAGTGAACAATTATTAGGGTTTCCGAAAAACAAATTACCAAACACAGAATTCGAATCACAAACCTTGATTTCTTACGGCACCCATTACCTAGCCCTACAGATGAGTGTCTTTAAAAACACCACCAGCTAGCTTCACTAAATCGCATCTTTCATTAATAGCATTGACTGTTGAACACTGAACACTGATCGAATCTGATCTAATTATTCTGTGTTCAACAGTCGATACTGTTTATGAAAGACATGATTTAGTGAAGCTCTTTTTTTTGGGAGAGCTAGCTGGTTGTGATCATAAAAATGATTGTCTGTAGGGCTAGGTAATGAGTGCCATAAGAAATAAAGATCTTTTTATTTCAATCCTGTGCTTGGTAGTCATTTTAGTTTTGTTTGATATTTTGCTTCTATATAGTAACTAACACAGACTGTGTAACACTAACGGCAGAATATCTTCTTATTTTCATAGATTTTACTTGAAAGAGTTATTCTATATAATAAAATATTAAACTGTGTATGCTCATATAGTAGTGAAGTTTTGTAACTATAATCAGATTTGTTTCTGCCTTAGGACCCAAATGAGGAGCTGAAAACTGAGTGTTCCCAGAAAAAGGAATGTGCATCTCTGAAGGAAAGACTAGACGAATGCAATGCTCGAGTTGAGAGCAGGTCTAAAACAGCCGAGACCTGCGTAGAGGAGATTATAGATTTCATGCACTGTGTTGACCATTGCGTAAGTTTGAGTGGTGCATTAGGTAGAGCGATGACACCATGTTTTTTGGTAACTTTTCATAGGCATAGCATTTTACATGTAGTTATTTTTGGCACGTCAATGTTTGACTCTGGTAACACAAAGTAGGCATGAAAATATTAAACTCGTAAATTATCACTGGGAATATGCATTCTCTTAGTATTCTGATCTTGACACTTCATACATCATATATCAACCTGCCTGTGTGGTGCCTGGGCCAGCAAGGGAAGCAAAGAATAGTACCACTGCGACCTACAATAACAATGCATGTTGTAAGAGGCGACTGATGTAGGACCTAGGAAGCTACCCTAGTAAATAAAAAGCATCGCAAAAATCGGATGTGTAGGCGCAAAACTGGCACAACATATTATCACTTAGGCTCAGATCACACACAAATCACACAGAGTGGTTGACAAGTGGTCGATATGGAGCATTCGAAGAAGAAGAAATAAAACATCAACTGAGTAACCAATGGAGGGCTGAGATGATATGATAGGGACCCCAAATAAGAAACTTATGAGAGAACAGGACAGATTCCAGTGAACCAAGGGGTTAAAAAAAAAAAAACGCAAGCGCTGGATAGGACACACTTTGAGAAAACCCTAGGGGAATATAACAATAAGGGTCCTTTCCTAGAACCAACAGGGACAGCGTAAAAAAGGGAGGACTAAAAATACATAGAGACAATATTTGGCGGCAGATATCAACAATATAAAGAGGAGATAGCTAGAGATAGGAAGAATTGGCTTGAGTTGGTTGGGGGCCTGTGTCCCAATCCGGGTTAAAAAGACATGAGAGAGATTGTTTGATAGGACCATGATCATTGCACTTCAGTGAGTAATCATGTTTGCTCCGATCTCTTTCTTACACCGGAAGATCTCATCTGCAGTGCACAAACTCTGTGGCATCTGCGAAGGTCCCAGATTTAATTTTGATGATGGTGAAGATATTTTTATCGGAATTAAATTTTTTAAATTTTCTAATGAATTTTGCTAGGAGAGAACAACAAGTAACCATCATTTTTCATTTACTATCATGTATCTGTTTTGTTTTATTTTACAGGCATCAAAGATTTTATTTTCCAAGTTAAAATAAAAAACACAAATAATTATGGATCCGGTGTGTGTGTGTGTCTACAAACCAGAAGCTTCATTTGGTAGTCTTGTGGCAGCAGGCTTATAGTTGTCCCGAGGACCAGAAAAATGTCACCTTCATTGGAAAGCTAAATGTGACTTTCAGAGTGCTGATGACATTTCCTTGCAGGTTAAATGTTGTTGAAACAAAACTACATATGTTGTAAGATTATATTTATTTTCGAAGTCTAGTAGCTGTTCCATCTTGTTCCATCAATTGTGGTGCTGACAACAGTATGTTTTTGCATGTTACAGTCCATCTGGATTCATATCTTCTCTCTTTGAGTTTGTCTTTATTTTTTTTTTTTAATGTAGGATAGTATGAGCATACGAAATACATATGAATTCTCTGAACTTTTATGGTGTTTGTGTAATTTTCAGCCTGTGTTTTGACTGAAGATGTTGTTCTATTGTTGGTTGGCGAAAGTATGGGTTTGATTGTTGGTTGGTGAAGATGTGGATCGAATGTTGGTTGGTGAAGATGTAGACAGATTGTTGGTTGGTGAAGAGGTGGACAGATTGTTGGATGTTGAAGATGTGGATCAAATGTTGGTTGGTGAAGATGTGGATCAAATGTTGGTTGGTGAAGATGTGGATCGATTGTTGGTTGGTGGAGATGTGGATAAAATGTTGGTTGGTGAAGATGGGAATCAAATATTGGTTGGGGAAGATGTGGATCGATTGTTGGTTGGTGGAGATGTGGATAAAATGTTGGTTGGTGAAGATGTGGATCGATTGTTGGTTGGTGAGGATGTGGATTGAATGTTGGTTGGTGAAGGTATGTGTCTGATTGTTGGTTGGTGAAGATGTGGTTTTGATTGTTGGTTGGGGTGAAGACTAGTTTATAACCCTACAACTTACAGCCTTATCTGTTATGAATGTTTTGCTTCGGTTGCTGTTGTGTCCTAGTCAGAACATCGTAATCGTTAGATGATGTTCAACACAAGCTAGACCACATACCCTCACTGAACTAGTACAGAATATTCACTCTCTTTGAATACTATTTGTCAGTGTGTTGCCAGGGCCTGCAAAAGATAGTAACACAGCGACCTACGAGGCATTTCGTAAGAGGCGACTGAGGTAGTGGTCTACAGAAACTGCCGTAGTAAATAAAAATCGTAACAGAAATCAGATGTTCTGGCCTACTTCTATGTGCATAACTGGCACAGCGTACAATCACTCTTAGGCTAGGAAAGAGTGGTTTAACAAGTGGCTGATATGGAGCGTTTGAAGAAGAAGATGAAGATATTCATCACAAACTAGACCCACCTTCACTTAACTTTTACAGAATATTCACTCTCTCTGAATACTATTGCTATACATAGCTACAGCGAAACACGTAATAACAAAGTACTGTAGTTTTACAAAAAATAGTAACAATACACAGCAACGTCTCGATCAAAAGGCCTTTATCAAGCGAAGGAAACAACAGGAGTGACATTTCACTTCTTTCACAGCACACTACATATAGACTACAACAATAACATCTTATTGGCCCATCCATTTTAGAGTACATATAGTAGTGTGCTGTGAAATCCGTCATTCCTGTTGAATCCTTTGCTTTATAAAGGCCTTTTGGCTAAAACGTTGCTGTGTTTTGTATTTGGTAAAACTATAGTACTTTGTTATTACGAGTTTTGCCATTGCTTCAGTTTTACTGCAGTCTTCCCCTATATCGATTATACATAGCTACACCACATTACCTGAAATCATTACCTTGATTGGACCATCATTGCTGCACTTCGGTGAGTAACCATGTGTGCTCTGATCTCTTTCTTACATAGGAAAATCTTCATCGACAGTGCACGTACTTTGTAACACTGGTGAGGCTTCCCGATGTAATTTAGAAGATGATGAAGATATATGTTGTAGGAATTAAATTTTAAAAATTGTTTCGGACATATTTTTTCCAGCCTGCTCTTCTCAATTTTGAACTGCCAAGAGTTTTTTTTTATATGCTCACCTTGAAAGCGAGACCTACGTTTTTATCGTCTGTCTCCAATAGGACTAGGAACTAAATCTCACCTACACAGGGATCTCTGGAACAAAATCCTGATGGCTCCACGAAGGAACGAACAGAGTATCTTTGGAACGAAGACGAACGCCTAACCTCACACCTCAGAGACCCCTGATCATTATTACATTGTCTGGTAGTATGCAGTGGGTACCTTCTTTCCTTTCAAATATTGGACTCACAAAATATGTAACATTTGATTGTCCTCTATCTCTCTCTGCTGTGCCCAGTTATGGCATATCCTTCAACCAACTCAAGCCAAGTCTTCCTGTCTTTACCATATCTTCCAACACTTCCGTATATTGTTATTGTTAATCTCTGCCTCTTTCTTCTTCAAGTGTTCCATATTAACCACTTTTTAAACCACTCTATGTGATTTGTATTTGAACTGAGCCTAATAGCGATTGTACTTTGTTCCAGTTATGCGCCTATAAGTAGGCCAGCACATCCGATTTCTGTGATGCTTTTTACTTATTAGGGTAACTTTACTAGGCCCTCTACCTCAGTCGCCTCTTACGACATGCCTTGTAGGCCGCAGTGTTACTATTCTTTGCGACCCCGGCAACACACGGGTATGTCTCTAGCTCCAAATCTTTTCTTCGTATATTTCTAGTCTTCTTTCACTTTCCTTGTAGGTTTCAGGAAAGAGCCCTACTTGTCATATTTAGTTTTATTAAGATTTTTCTTATCCAGCCCTGGTGTCATTTCTTCACCTCTCGGTTCACTGGTATCTACCTTGTTCTCTCCATAAACACCATATTTGTGACCTATCATCCAATCTCGGTGGAGTAATTATTTCCCTTCTGCAACATATAATTTATTATTTCCTTTGTGTAGTAGTAAGTGTACCTGTTGTTTGCACAAAATGTCTAGCAGAAAGGTATATGTCACAGATGTGTCGAGAAATAATGTAGCGATGTTCTCTTATATGCTCAGCAGTAGAAGACTAAGATGGCTAGGGCATGTGAGAATAATGGACAATAGCCACATACCACAACAAGTGTTGTTCTGTGAACTTTCAGAAGGGTAGAGACACCAAGGCAGACCATTGCTTAGATATAAGGATCGCCCGAGTGGTTACTGGGGCCCAAATTTGGGTTGTAAAGAATAGAACCACTGTTACCTGCCACGCATGTCGTAAGAGGCGACTATGGAGGTTTGACTGAAATCGGATGCACGTGTCCTAAACATGTACAAGTCTATGCGTTTAGGGGCCTAACAAACCAATGTGCAACGTATACACGTTCTTGGCAAAGATCAAACTTATCACAAAGAGTGATTAAAATTGGTCGTAAAGAATGAACGCAAAGAAGGAGAAGATGATATAAGGATGTCTGCAAGACCTCAATGAAGAACTTTTCTATCGGTCCCAACAAATGGGGAAAACTAGCTGATGACCGAGTTATGCTGCGGAAAGCATAAGTGCAGAATCTTTCGAAAAGAGACTTAGAGATGAGCTGAAAGGTAAGAGAGACGAGCGCAAACACAAAGGTTGTCACAGTAAAACGCTTGCCAATTGACAGTCTGTATAAACGAAGAAGGCCCTATATTCTCTTATTCATTTACTGATAGACAGTAACTATTCTATTGTTACTAGACAATAACCGTTCTATTGTTACTAGACAGTAACCATTCTATTGTTACTAGACAGTAACCGTTCTATTGTTACTAGACAGTAACCATTCTATTGTTACTAGACAGTAACCATTCTATTGTTACTAGACAGTAACTCTTCTATTGTTACTAGACAGTAACCGTTCTATTGTTACTAGACAGTAACCGTTCTTTTGTTACTAGACAGTAACCGTTCTATTGTTACTAGACAGTACCCATTCTATTGTTACTAGGCAGTAACTCTTCTATTGTTACTAGGCAGTAACCGTTCTATTGTTACTAGACAGTACCCATTCTATTGTTACTAGGCAGTAACCGTTCTATTGTTACTAGACAGTAACCGTTCTATTGTTACTAGACAGTAACCGTTCTATTGTTACTAGACAGTAACCGTTCTTTTGTTACTAGACAGTAACCGTTCTATTGTTACTAGGCAGTAACCGTTCTATTGTTACTAGACAGTAACCGTTCTTTTGTTACTAGACAGTAACCGTTCTATTGTTACTAGACAGTAACCGTTCTATTGTTACTAGACAGTAACTATTCTATTGTTACCAGTGAAGCCGTCAGCGTTTCTGATAATATAAACATTAACTAGAAATAGGGAGTCTCTGTGGCATAGTGGTTTGGTGTTCTTCTCTTGTGTCAAAGTTACCAGGTTCGCTCCTCGTGGAGCCATCTGGATATTTTTACACATATCCTGACTTCTCTGTCTCTCTTTTGCCTTTTACCCCGGATTGTCGCATAGACCCTCAGCTATGTCTTGCTATCTCCTGCAGCTCTTCTTTATATTGTTGATCTCCGCCTCCAAATCTCGTCTTCATGTATTTCTCTGCCTCCCTTCTTTCGCTGTCCCTGCGGGTTCCGGGCAAGGACCCTTCTTGTTATATTCCCCTCCGGTTTTCGCAAAGTGTGTCCGTGTTCAAATTGAGCACATAAAAGAACCATTGGCAGCTCAAAATCGAGGTCAGGCTGGAAAGCCGCTGCCACCGCAAAATTCATTAGAAAAATTAATTAAATAAAATTCCTACAAAAATATCTTAAAATTACACAGGGACTCTCGCCGGTGCTGCCGAGTTCATGCACTGCAGCTGAGATCTTCCTCTGTAAAAAAGAGAGCAGAGAATTCATGGTTACTACTAAAGTGCAGTGATGGTCTAATCTATCTGAGCCATCAGGAAAACTCGATGCTGTGGTCTTTTGTCTTTAGACATATTTTTTTAAAACTATGATTGAATCAATCATAAAGCCTCCAATGCTAGCAAAGGATATTCTTCTACTTCGCCCCTAGGGAAGCATAGGTCCGCAACCAAGGCCTTCCAAGCCCGCCTATCCAAGGCCATCTTTTCCAGATCTCTCTCCCCATTTTTTGCATTCCATCTCTAACTCCCGTCTCCAAGTGTTTCTGGTCTTCCTTACTTCTATTACCCTGGGGGTTCCATCGGAGAGCCTGTCTCATGATGCTGTCATGGGGTTTCCTCAGTGTGTGTCCTATCCATCGCCACTTTCTGCTCATTATCTCCTGTTCCACCTGCCGTTGTCCTGTCCTATCCCACAGTTCTTTGTTTGTGGTCTTGTCATACCATCTCAAATGGAGTATCCTGCGTAGGCATCTATTGATGAATGTCTGCAGCTTTTTGGCAAAGGATATTTGGTGGGCAAATATTAATTGGGTAAGTCAACTAGTGAAACAAGAAAACTAGTCTTGATAGAGATTGTCAACGCAGAATGTTTGGGAGTTCAAGAATATAGTAATGAAGACATCAGTACTGAACTTCGTCAAGAAACAACAAATTAAGTGATTCAGCCACAAAAACATTACTAAACCACAGCTCTCTTCTTTTTCAACCACTTGTTTACCACTCTGTGTAATTTGAATGTGATCTGAGCCTAAGAGCGATTGTATGTCGTGCCAGTTATGCGCCTACAAGTAGACCAGCACATCCTATTTCTACGATGCTTTTTATTTACTAGGGTAGCTTTCTTGGGTCCTACATAAGTCGTCTCTTACGACATGCCTTCTAGGTCGCAGTATTACTATTCTTTGCTTCCATTGCCGGCACCACACAGGTGACAGCGCTCCTCAAAGGGTAACGCTTTTAAGGGTAAAATATGAACCACAGAAACATCTGAGGCAGTGAAAGTCACCATTTATGAAGAGCACACAAGAACCCGTTCTTTTTCTTCCTCCTTCGTTCTCATACTTCCGTTGGTTATAGCAGAATACAGTCCGGAGAACGGAATGCGTTTTGTGGAAGTTTTCAGCATAGCCTTTTATGGGTACCGAGTTAGCTTCTCCCTCTTCGTTCTCCACAAACTTAGACTACTTGGTAGTCGTCTGCTACCGGGGTCGCCACGGGAAGGTGGAATGTAGTCTTGGTCCGTTGTGTTCTTCCGCTGACGCTTAACAGTCGGCTATGAGTCTCTGACTGCTACAAGCCCATGCAGCTTCTGTGTAGTTACCCGAAGGGGTAAGGAGCGTCAGGTCCACGCTTTCTAGAAATCCGATTTTGCTCTTACAAAGTGAAGCAAAACAGGATTAGAGAAAGACCAACAAAAATTGTTTCGCCCGAGTGGTTACCGGGGCCCATATTTGGGGTGTAAAGAATAGAACCACTGTTACCTGCCACGCATGTCGTAAGAGGTGACTAAGGAGGAATGGTTGAAATCGGATGCACATGTCCTAAACGTGTAGAAGTCTATGCGTTTAGGGACATACCAAACCAATGTGCAACGTATACACGTTCTTGGCAAAATCAAACATATCACAAAGAGTGATTAAAATTGGTCGTAAAGAACGAACGTAAAGAAGAAAAATGAACAGATTTGAACAAGTTGTCAACTACGTCCATATGTATACAAGATTGACAGTTCAGCCTTGGGAAACATGCACCTCACACTGCAGAGCATATACTTAAGATTATATCTATCTATATCCGCTTCGTGTCCCGATTGACACATAAGGCTCTACAAAGACCTCCACTGTTGCCGTTCTGCTGCCTTTCTACCAACCGTTTCCCATGTCAAGCCACACTCCTTCAACTCTTTCTCTACTGTTCTTCTCCATGTTTCCTTTAGACGTCCATGCCTTCTCTTCCCATCCGCTGTCCATCTGACAGTTTTCCTAGACAATGCCCCCACTGGCATACGACATATATGTCCAAACCACTTCCATCTTCGTCTCTTACTGATGGTCTCCAAGAATGCACAGTCTGTTGGTTTCATAAGCTCCTCATTTGGCGATCTTGCGCCAGGGACTCCCAGCAAGTGGTGTCTATATCGAAGCATTTCAGAGACACTTTAAGAGTGTCTTTAAAGCGTTTTTTCTGTCCACCGGCTAAACGTCTGCCCTCTTCAAGCTCACCATACATCAACTGTTTTGGGATGCCTTTCTCAGGCATCCGAGCAACGTGACCGGGCCCCTCTCACTTGGGCCTTCTGTAACCGAGTGTTGACGCTTGGAAGCTTTGCTCTTATGAAGACTTCGATATCTGGAATTTTGTCCTGTCAGTTTATTTTTAGTAGTCTGCATAGACAGCTTGTGTGAAAGTGGTTTAGTTTTCTTGCGTGTCTGCTATACCACAGCCAACTATAAACTCATAGGGCTTGCAGACTCGGGTAAAAATTATGGGAAATCAGACCACAACCAGTCACGTGACCTCGCATTCCAGTATTGTTGTATATTGACGAATTCATTTTAAAATCAACACAAAATGCTAAATCAAAGTTACATTATGCAACAAGTTAAGTTTAACAATAAGGAATATCAATATTATGAATATTTTTCACCAATAAATAACCATAGACTCACAGAATTGAGTAAAATTGCAAAAGCTTGCAGTGTTCTATCAAACATATAGAAATCCCCCTGAAACTAGGTCAGGGGTTTTCTCCTGAGTCCGCATGCCCATAAGTTTATAGTTGGCTGTGGCTATACGCTGGCCATGTCTCGCTGGCGTACAGCAGCGTGGTTAGCACTATAGCCCGGTAAACTTTCAGCTTTATGGCTAGGATTATCCCCATCTACTGAGTTATAGTGTAGCATGTTTTCAAATATGATTTGTCATATGGAATGTGGTCAGAGTTGACTCACGCCAATTATAACCGATAATCAATAAATAAACAATGTGAACAAATATTAGGGACTTCCGGAAACAACAAATTACCAAGTAAACCGTTATATCTTACGGCACCTATTGCCTGACCCTACAGACATGCTTTTAAAAAAAGAGCACAACCAGTTAGCCCTCTCTCTCTAAAAGCTCCTTATTCTCTAACTATAACCGATAGACCTTCGTCTGTTCTAAAGGTTGCACAAATATTTGACAAACAACAACATTCAGAAAACTGGTATATTTTAAGTTACCAAAAATAGCCATGACGTCCGCTGAGTCAACCTCTGGGGTTTCCCAGGCTGTGAGTCGCAAATTTTGATTGATTTCTTATTCTTTGCGTTCGTGGTATCCATCAGTTAGTCCTTCTTTGTGAATATGTGCGGTTTAAACCAAGAACAGTTTATTTGTTATGTAGGGAATTTAAGCCGATGCACGCCTTTTCAACCTAATGCCTTGTCTTGTTTTGGTTATATGAGAGCGTGTAGGTAAACAATCATGAAACATAAGAATGAACCCCTTTAGGAGAATCTAAAAGTTGGGAAATGCGTTGTGCCGCATTTTATATATTCACAAATGTCGGCCTAATGAAATGTTTGGGTTTGTTTGACCTGACAATCCTTTACAATTTTGGCCTTTTTTTTTGCATGGAATATCCAAAAACTCACTATTGATTTTTACGTCAAGAAACATTTCATGCGTTGATTGGTTTAAAATAATACATGTGGTTGGACGGATTAGCGCCATGCATAAGCGTTCGATTCAGACATAAGAGGGTTATGGGTTTTTTCCGATCCAGAAGCACTTGAGCTTTCATCTCTTCGGCTCGGTGCCATGGACATCGTAACCCTTCGTTTCGGTGCCACGAAAACCATGAATCTGGGGAACCTGTGGCTTTTCTGCCAGCCCGCGGAATTGAACCCGCACACACAGAGGGCTAGTCATCCTCAGTCCAACGCGCTACGAACACGCTGTACAGGCGGGCAAGGGTTCAATCCCACACTCGACTTTCCACAGGTTTTGAAAGGAATTGACCCTCCTACCTCTTGTACACTAGGGTCTAATACGAAGTGACAGGTACTTCATATCCTAATGTCTGAAAAGGCTACGGAAATTATTATTTTAAAAAAAACATGTACACCAGCGCTATCCAACGTTTTTATATATTGGCGCGCATCTGACTGTTGATTGTTGAGGCGCGGGCGCCATGTGACAACTGCAATAATAATACAGTAATAAAATATATGTCCGGAGTGCTATGATGATAGTCTTCATATAACTGATATAACTGCTAACTGAATATAGTAATATCAATTTTTTTTCCTGATCCAGAAGCACTTGAGCCTTTAGCTCTTCGGCTCGGCGCCATGGACATCGTAACCCTTCGGTTCGGTGCCACGAACACCGTAATTCTGGAGAACCTGTAGCTTTTTTGCTAGGCCGTGGAATTGAACCCGCACTCATAGAGGACTTGTCCAGGGCCGTGCGGTATATGCCGCCCCTCAAATGGTGTTTCCCTTAATATAACCTTCAATTTTAATTGTGTTTTGGTTGCTTATGCCGCCCCTATTTCGGTACCGCCTCTCTTCATCATAGCACGGTACGGCCCTGGACTTGTCGTCCAACGCGCTACGAACACGCTGGGCAGACGGGCAAGTAATATCAATAGTAACATGAATAAATATAATAACAGGTGAAAACTTAATCCTTATTACAAGTTTCATTTTTATTTAAATATGCGCCCGAGTGGTTACCGGAGCCCACATTTGGGATGCAAAGAATAGAACCACTGTTACCTGCCACGCATGTCGTAAGAGGCGGCTGAGGAGGTTTGACTGAAATCGGATGCACATGTCCTAAACGTGTAGAAGTCTACGCGTTTAGGGGCCTACAAACCAATGTGCAACGTATACACGTTCTTGGCAAAGATCAAACATATCACAAAGAGTGATTCTTCTTCTTCTTTGCGTTCGTTCTTTACGACCAATTGTAATCACTCTTTGTGATATGATTTTACACCCAAATTTGGACCCCGGTAACCACTCGGGCGACAAAGAGTGATTAAAATTGGTCGTAAAGAACGAACGCAAGAAGAAGAAGAAGATTTAAATATGCTTACGAAAAAGAAATGAATCGTACTATTTTTCCGAAAAGCATTTCTTTTCTAGATATTCTGTTTAACATTACAACGAGAGGATCAATCATTTCACGTCATAATTGTGTTTTTTAAACCACCGAACACTTATACTGCATTGCAGTGGCGGCTCTTGATAATTTCTATTGGTGGGGCCAGACAAACTTTTTTGGAAAAATCATGGTTCTAGGTTAGGTTATATTTTAATTTATAAAACAATAAATACACGTTCACATTACTTTTGGTGGGCCCGGCCCCACAGGCCCTTAATGACGAGCCGCCACTGCTGCAGTGTATGCTGAATTAACTACTAAAATGGCTTTGTGTTATGTTAAAAAATAACAGGAGCCAGTATATCTGCTCACAAGGACGAATGAGTTATTATAGGGCGCCGGTGATGTATCACACGGGCGCCTGTGGCACCACGTTGGATCACCTCTAATCTGTTTTGTGTTCCAAAATCAGACATTTACCGCTGAGCAGGGTCGTGCGGTATATTTTATCAGTATGATGCAAGTCTTCGAAATGCTGCACCTTAAATGTTTTTTTCCTTAAAATAATCTTGGATTGTGATTTTTAAAAATTGTTGATAAATGGTTCAAATTGTATTTTGATTTCCCTGTTTATGCCGCCCCCCTTACGATCCACCTGATGCGGCCGCCTCTCTGTATCATAGCACGGCCCTGGCTCTGAGGTCGGAGAATGCACGCTTGTATGGCGAGGACACAGTTAATAAGGAAAACAAATATCAGTCAGAAGCGCCATAGCCGGCGTCCTGAATACGCCTAAATTCATAGCAGGTGAACTACATGCATACAAGAAGAAGAAGAAGAAGACATATTTGTAAAGTATGTAGACTCGTGGCCCCCGGCAATATAAGGCCGACTAGCTCAGACAGGAAAATCAAAATTACTGTTTAATGTGGGTTGGATTTTATTAGTGTTTTATAGAACACTGTAATGTTTTCTGCAGTTTTACCCAATTCTACGAGTCCATGGTTATTTATTGATGAAAAGTGTTAATAATATTGATATTCCTTATTGTTAAACTGAACTTGTAACATAATATAACCTTAATTTAACATGTTGTGTTGTTTTTAAAATGAATGCGTCTTTATCTAAGTCTGCCCAGCGTGTTCGTAGCGCGTTGGACTACGGGTGACTATCCCTCTGTGTGTGCGGGTTCAATTCCGCGGGATGGCAGAAAAAGCCACAGATTCCCAGATTTACGGTGTTCGTGGCACCGAACCGAAGGGTTACGATGTCCATGGCACCGAGCCAAAGGGCATTCAGCTCAAGTGCTTCTAGATCGGAAAAAAAAAATCTAACAATAATGGAATGCGAGGTCACGCGACGATTGTAGTCTGATTTCTGAGAATTTGAACCTGAGCCCGCTGGCCTTATGTTATCGGAGGCCACGGTACTCTAAAATATTCTATTGTGAACTCACCGCCACATGATTCTGACAGAAACCTTCTCAAATAACATAACAAAACAACTTAGACAGAGCAATCGATGAGCCATGACAACTCATCGTCACGTGAGCGTGACAGACAAAGAGAAAACAAATAAAGTAGTCCAGACACAGTGATCAATGAATCATATAACATACGCAATTTAATAAGAGGGAAAACTGAATCGAATGGAGCCTTTACAGATACGATAACACGTATAGTAATTATTTCCTGGAGTAAAATGACAAAAATAGAAAGTCGTTTACGTCGTTCAACTGAGCAAGAAAATAATGTGTTAGGCCAGCGTTTCCCAAACTGGGGTACACGGACCCCGAGGGTGCGCGAGGTACTCGCAAGGAAGGGGGTCATCAAACGCTTTAGAAATATTATCTTCTTTTCTTCTTTGCGTTCGTTCTTTACGACCAATTTTAATCACTCTTTGTGATATGTTTGATCTTTGCCAAGAACGTGTATACGTTGCACATTGGTTTGGTAGGCCCCTAAATGCATAGACTTCTTCACGTTTAGGACATGTGCATCCGATTTCAGCCAAACCTCCTTAGTCGCCTCTTACGACATGCGTGGCAGGTAGCAATGGTTCTATTCTTTACAACCCAAATTTGGGCCCCAGTAACCACTCGGGTGAAGAAATATTATGACCTTTGACATTTCAAACAGAAAAATAAAATATAAAACGTATCTTTTTCCAATCCAGAAGCACTTGAGCTTTCAGCTCTTCGGCTCGGTGCCATGGGCATCATAACCCTTCGGTTCCATGCCACGAACATCGTAAATCTGGGGAACATGTGGCTTTTCTGCCAGCCCGCGGAATTGAACCCGCACTCACAGAGGGCGTATCACCCGTCGTCCAACGCGCTACGAACACGCAGGACAGGCGGGCATAAAAACGTATAAAAACAGTGGTAAACTAGTTTCGGTGCGAAAATCGAAGTACCCGGACCAGACTGAAGTCTAAATGTCTCACAGGACAAAATGAAAGATCATTTGAAGTTTCCTCACAGTCTGAGAAATTAGAGCCAGCTTGACTGTTGTTGTGGTGTAATAATAACTCCATCGCTAGAAGAATTAAATTTAAATAAATAATTGGCTGAAACGATCTTGGGAAAGATAGGATAAATAACGTTGACGTGCATTGAATTTTGCTACAATACATTTTGGCTGAGCTTCAGGATGGATTGTTGGCTGAAACTGAAACGCACTGATGATGCTAATGTTGGCGCGTCTTGTTCAAGGCAAAAGGAAACCTCTTCCTGTTTGTTAAATTGCAGACATTGTTTACTATTGTAACACACAGATAATTCATTCCTGTCCGTTTTCATAAAACTTGGATAGAAGAAATGTATTTAAGGAGAAGTTTGGGAACCGCTAGTTTACGTCGTTCAATTGAGCAAGAAAATAATGTGCATGATTACTGTACGTCCAGAATTGTTATATATTGGTGCGCATATGGCAGAGCGTGGGCGTATGGGGCTTAGCGGTAGTGGGCAACCCAAGAGTTCTTGGTTCATTCAAACACCGTTTAGGGCCTGCCAAACCAATGTGCAACGTATGCACGTTCTTGGCAAAGATCAAACCTATCACAAAAAGTGATTAAAATTGGTCGTAAAGAACGAACGCAAAGAGAGAAGAGATTCAAACACCGCGACGGGAAATTTTGAAGCATATTTGTTCCTTGGATTTTTACGAACGGTAAAAATAGACCTCACCGTTCAGAAAGCAATTGCAAACTAATGAACAATGAAAATCAACGACTCGTTTACTGGCGACGTCCTGCAAGGGAAATGCCATGATTTGTCATCTGACTGAAGGCGCAGACGCCGTATGGCGATTCCAATAATAAAGTTATATTAAGAACAAATAATAACTGGCGAGGCACTAAATTTCATCTTGTACGAAGCGCATAGGAAGGTTGGCTCCATATGGCTATTTGTTTTACCTGATACCGAAAGATAAAAACATGGATAGACAAAAGATCAACACAATAAACACACAAATGTTCCTTTGTATTGAGTGCGATATTTGCACCTTTCGGCTCATCGACCCACCCAGGTTTCGGTACTTGATGGCATTCGGCGCTTTCCCTCTAACAGACTTCTCGCTGCCTGCTAGGCACCACCTTTTCATACAGGCATCCAGATTGCCTTTAATTGACCACTTTTTAAATACTCCTTGTCTCGCCCGAGTGGTTACCGGTGCCCAAATTTGGGGTGTAAAGAATAGAACCACTGTTACCTGCCACGCATGTCGTAAGAGCCGACTAAGGATGTTTGGTTGAAATCGGATGCATGTGTCCTAAACTTGTAGAAGTCTACGAGTTTAGGAGCCTACCAAACTAATGTGCAACGTATACACGTCCTTGGCAAAGATCAACCATATTACAAAGAGTGATTAAAATGGGTTGTAAAGAACAAACGCAAAGAATAAAGAAATACTCCTTGTATATAATCTGAGCCGAAGAGCAGTGACAAGATTGTGACACGACCTTCTCTATAAGGTTAAATATAGTTGGCTGTGATTGTGCCATGTCGAGACTGTTTCGGTTTAGGAATATGCTCGATCATCCGCTTTGGTGTATGCACATATAGAAAAGTGCAGGCTGGAAAGCTGCTGCCCTGGAAAATTTAATGAATAATAATTATAATAATCCCTCTCGTACCGTTATACATTACATAGGGCCTACAAGTAATTTCTCCATACCGCTCTATCCTAGGAAATTCGCTCAATCTCCTCCATGAAACTGAGACCGATATTTCTTGCCTCTCTCAGCAAAGTTCCAAATTTAATTAGAAAGATTAAAAAACTTAAATTGCTACAAAATATTTGTAGCAATCTTCTAAAATATATCAAAGACCCTCGTCAGTGCGACGGAGCTCATGCGCTGCAGCTGAGATCTTCCTGTGTAAGAAAATGATTGGAGCTCATTGATGATGGTCATCTCAATCAATCTTCTTCTTCTTCTTTGCCTTCGTTTTTTAGGACCAATTTTAATCACTCTTTGTGATATGTCAGTGGTTCTATGCTTTACACCCCAAATTTGGGTCCCGGTAACCACTCGGGCGTGTCAATCAATCAATCAACATATAGAAATTTAGATTTGCTAACCTGTGTTATTTCTCACACTGTGCGTGAATTCACTATCAATGACACTGCGGAAACGAATATTTCAGTCAGGGCTGTGCGGTATATTTTCTCAATATGATGCAAGTCTTTGAAATGCCGCCCTTTAAATATTTTTTTTCTTTAAGATAACATTCAATTTTGATTTTGCTGCTTATACCACCCCCCTTACAGTGTCGCCTGATGCGGCCGCCTCTCTGTATCATAGCACATCACGGCCCTGATTCCAGTGTTATATTGAACCAATACTTATATATGGACAATGAACAAGCAATCAATAAGATCATTGGAAGCCACCGAGATATGGTTTTACAGAATGATGATGAAAATTACATGGGCAGCTAAGAAAACAAATAAGGTTTTAAAACACGTATGCACACAAATAAATCGTATCAAAAGAATAAGAATCAGACAATCAAGATTTTTTGGGAATATAATGAGAAAAGGAGGCTTACAAAATTTAGTCACAAATGTAAAATTCAGGGAAGAAGAGATCTTGGAAGACAGAGGGAGAAGATGTTGGGTGGTCTGACATCGTGGCTCGACAAAAGATCGACCTCAGAACTTATTAACTGCACCAAGGACAGAGAGTTGTGGAGAGACATTATCGCCTACGCCGTCAGGCATGGCACCTAATTGATTATTTTTCTGTGTAAAGAGCGTAAACGTTGAACCCCAGACAGATATTTTTCCGTTGGCCGTACTGACATGAATTGTTAGTCAGATGTATGTCGCATAGTTGCGTTTGACGAAGGTAAGAAATTGTTTGCGCCGCCACTCCCCCGTCCCTCCTCAACACCCCCTTACCTCCAAGTTTCTAGGTTGGGTTACGTAAACATACCAGAATTGAAAGTATTTACCGAGACAATTCTGGAAATATCAACAACTTGGACTGTCATGTCGACCTGGCATTTCTACAGGCTTTCTGACTTCCTGTCTTGGAAGTTGCAACGGTGTTTGTGTCTTTTTCTGATCTAGGACGTCGGACAAAGAATTTGTGGCATGCATCATCGAGAGATTCGCTCGTCTAGTGCGCAGGTCGATCTATTATTATACGCTGCAACGCATACACTACCAAAACATCATGTGGATGACTTTTCCTTTCGTTGTCTACCGACTTTGTCAGACTTCAGTACAGCACTATGTTTCCAGGATCACTAATGGTTATTGGTTACTAAACTCGCCCGAGTGGTTACCGGGGCCCAAATTTGGGGTGTAAAGAATAGAACCACTGTTACCTGCCATGCATGTCGTAAGAGGCGACTAAGGAGGTTTGGCTGAAATCGGATGCACATGTCCTAAGCGTATAGAAGTTTATTCGTTTAGGGGCCTACCAAACCAATGTGCAACGTATACACGATCTTGGCAAAGATCAAACATATCACAAAGAGTGATTAAAATTGGTCGTAAAGAACGAACGCAAAGAAGAAGAAAGAAGAAGGTTACTAAACTGACGTCCTTGCACTCCTGGCAGACCCATAGGTGCTCAGTCTCCCCCAACAGATGTTGAAGTTTAGTTACTTTAGTTTAGTCGTCGGATCATCATCACTGCACTCGAACCAATTAGTCTATAAGTGCTCAGATCTCCTTCTCAGTATGTCTCCCAGCGTGTGGCGACTACGACACCGGTTCTGTGTTGGTTTACTATTCTTCTTTGGCTACTAACATAGAGTATGCATACTGATGGTGCTTGTGGCTCGCTGGTTAGACACACTCCTCACCTGCCTCTCGGGCATCCAGTTCTACCCGTAGAACGGGTAATTACAAACTGCTGAAATCGGTGGCTTCGATTCAACATTTATTTTAGTGTCTTCATCCAACAGTCTGTCGCGAAGACACCGAAGAACATCCCCCTTATCCATCTTCAACTTGCCAACAATCGATGCTGTTGATTGTTGATGTAAGTCTGTCCGCTCTCTCATTGTCGCAAATACCCGCATGCCCAGGACAGTAGATCCACGTAAGCCTCTGGTACCACTTATGGAAGTGGGGTGAGGTCTTATCAATGCCAGCTCCTCTGCACTGCATTGTCCCCTTATTTTCCTGCACCTTTGGTCCCGTTCAGTATCTGATATATGCACTTGAAGTAACATATTATTGTAAACAAGTTGTTGACATGCACATGATGATGATGATAATATAAGTACTTGTTCGCTAACTATGAAACACATTAAACTCACATAAAACCTATTTGTTTCGCATCACACATTTCGTGTCTTCTGCTTTGCATTTTTCATTTTCTCAGAGGTCAATTATCTACGGACAATAACTCTCACAATTGACGTCTGTCGGCTTCAATAGACAGAAATTAATTGTGAACCCGTCATCACAATGCTGGTAGTTACATTGTTACTTCTCAATCTTACATTTAGATTTGAAGCCATGTCATAAAATACAAGCATTATTATTGACAATCGTTATATTTGTTTCCAATATTGAATCACTCAAAAAAAAAAAGTATGTCGTAACAAAGGAAGCATAGCCAGTTTTCAATGAATCAATAAATGTGCAAAGTCATCGTGTGACGCGTCTATTGTCTTGTTATCACAATACCCTGTCTGCCTCACGCTCATTGTCTAATTTCGCGCTTTCCCCGTCTTGAGCGATTTATTTTAAATAATACTTCTCAAGTCATACATCATGCTAACTAGCAACGGGTGCATTGCCCCTTAGCACAATAGCTAGATTGATTGATAGAACGCATCATTGCACTTCGGTGAGTAACCCTGTGTGCTTTGACCTTTTTTATACAGGAAGATCTCAGCGGCAGTGCACGAACTCCATACCACCGGCGAGGGTCCCGATGTTAGATGGTGAAAACCTTTTGCAGGAATTCTATTTTCAAAAATCTTTCTAATGAATTTTGTCTAGACAGCGGCGTCCAGCCTGATCTTCTCCATTTTAAACTGCCAAGGGTTCCTTTACGTGCTCAACTTGAACACGGGGCCTGAGTTTTATCGTCCGTCTCCGATAGGACTAAGAACTCGATTTCACCTACACTGAGATCATGGATCTCTTTAAAACTATCCGATCGCTCCACGAGGCAGCGAACCGAGTACCGTTGAAATGAGAGGCGAGCCCCTAACCTAGAAGGATATACCATTGAAGAACTGGGGACGGCATGCGTCCGCTCTGACAGCCTCCTCTTACCAATCAGATCTGATACTATGCTACAGTATAGCTTCAGATTGATACTTTTTTTTTTTTTTCGTCCGCTTTCAACTCAGACGAGTTCCATCTCTGAAACTGATTTTTGCGTGAAAATCTGTTTTTCCAATTTCTTACAATGGCAGTAGCGTGCACATTGTAAATTACTTTACACTGGCAGCCGTGCTCAATGTACTCGTAATTAGTATTCCCTCGCCATACAGGCAGATTTTTTCCGACTTCAGAGGTACTCACGTTATCGTCCTGAGTAAGACCAGGGACTCGAACAAATGCCGGACAGTAGGTTCGAACCCGAGCTATGAGGCGTCTCACAGCTAGCAGGCCGAGCTACTATCAACTACTCTAGGCAGTCCCCCTATGTGATACTTTAAACTGTGGGGTTTTTGTTTGTTTGTAAAATCGTTTAGGTACTCGTCTGTACAAATATGTGTTACGTTCAGTGGCGGCTCGTGATCCTTTTTGTTGGTGGGGCCAGACACAATTTTCGGAACAGTCATGGTTTTGTATTAGGTTGGATTTTAATTTATTAAATAATAAATGCACGTTACATTATTTTTATGAGTCCTGGCGCCACTGGCCCTTAATGACGAGCCGCCACTGGTTACGTTGGATAATATTCATACACTTTAACTGAAATTAGAATGTGCATGTCCTACATACTGTATGGGTTTTAGCGGTGGCGCAATATACTCACGTTCCTGGCGCAAACCACATATAAAGGGTCTCTGTGACGTAGAAGTTTGGTGATCGTCTCTCTTACCAAATGTACCAGGTTCGCTCCCTCGTAAAGCAATCTGGATATTTTTCCAGATATCCCTGATCTCAGTGTAGGTGAGATCAAGTGCATAGACCTGTCGGAGACGGTCGATAAAACGTAGGTCCGTGTTTAATTTGAGCACGTAAAGAGCCCTGACAGCTCAAAATCGAAAGAACAGGCTGGAAAGCCGCTGCTTGAGCTGAACTAATTAGAAAAGATTAAAAATAAAATTTCTACAACAATATCTTCACCATCTTCAAAGTTACACCGGGTACCCTCGCCGGTACTACGGAGTTCGTGCACTGCTACTGATATCTTTCTGTGTAAGAAAACGATCAGAGCACACATGGTTACTCACCGAAGTGCAATGCTGATGGTCATATCAATAAATCAAACACAGATTTTAAAAAAGTGGTTAAATTGGTTAGTAAAAACTAACGTTAAAAAAGTGGTTAAATTGGTTAGTAAGAATTAACGTAAATAAACAAAGAAACAAACAATAAACAAACGAAGATTGCGATGTACAAGGATTTTCTACCTAGCACGGACATATGACTAATGAAGAAACAATTGGAAAGCAGAATTAATTCTTTGATATAGAGCATAAATTCCCAAACTTTTTCGGTCCACCGCCCACTTTGCACGACATAAACTTTGTAACTCCCTCCTCATTATAACAGTTTGCCAACGCCCCCACATATATATAGTTAGTTTGTTCATTTCGTGCCAAAGGCGGCACATAGGGCGGAGGTTTTAGATCTCCATGTGATACGGTTCTTTGTTAGCAGTTGGAGATCTTGTATGGTTTTACATCCCAATAGTTTACTTTCTTGTTGGATGGTTCTTCGAAGAGTGGTCTTTGGTCTTCCACGTTTTCTTTTCCCAACTGGTGACCACATAAGGACTTGTCGATTTAATCATATATATATATATATATATATATATATATATATATATATATATATATATATATATATATATATATATATATATATATATATATATTACACATATATATACATAAGAAAGGAGACCTAACAGATTGCAATAACTGTAGAGGAATCACGTTGCTTTCAATCCCAAGTAAGATATTCTGCAAAATTGTCATAATGCGAATATAAGAAGCAGTAGACAAGTGTCTACGAATGGAGCAAGCAGGATTTAGGAAAGGAAGAGGAACAAATGAACATATATTTACCCTGCGTAACATTTTAGAACAATGTAGCGAGTGGCAAAGGACTATATATATCAACTTCATAGATTTTGAAAAGGCATTTGACAGCGTCCACAGAGACAGCCTATGGAAGATACTGAGACAATACGGCGTACCGCAGAAGCTTGTCAACATCATAGCCCTCTTCTATAAAGATTTCTCCTGCAACCTAAAGAATTCCAACAAAACATTTCCAGTAAAATCTGGTGTAAGACAGGGATGCGCAATGTCCTCTCTTTTGTTTAGTATTACAATTGACTGGGTGCTAAAAATGCCATAAAACAACAAGCACCAAGAGGAATAAGATGGACCCTTTCGAGATGCTTGAGGACCTGGACTTTGCAGACGATATAGGCCTGGTGTCACACAAATATGAACATATACAAGAGAAAAGTACAATACTTCACAGCACGGCAAAGACAGTAGGCCTCAAAACAAACACAGGAAAAACAAAAATTATGACAAACAGTGAAATCCAACAACCAGTAATGTTAGAAAATGAAACACTGGAAAGGGTTGAGCAGTTTACATATCTTGGTAGCGTACTGACACTAAATGGTGGCACAGAGGAAGATATAAAATCACGTCTAAGTAAGGCCAGAACCGCTTTTGCCAGAATGAAACCAGTATGGAAGTCCAAAATCTACAATAGGACCACAAAGCTTAAACTCTATAAAAGCATTGTTTTGCCAGTTTTTCTCTACGGATCGGAGTGTTGGAGGATGACCAAAGGAGATACTAGCAGGCTGTCAGTTTTCCACCACTCTTGTCTTCGCAGAATCTTGGGAATCTTTTGGCCAGTAAAAATATCCAATAACCAACTACTCCAAGACACAAGACAAGAGGCAATGAATGACATACTCAAAAGAGAAGATGGAAATGGCTCGGACATGTTATGAGAATGAGACAAGAAATGCCTGCAAGGATAGCCCTCACTTGGACACCAGAGGGAAAGAGAAAGAAAGGCAGACCACGGACAACATGGAGGCGCATGATGGAAGAGGAACTGGACACCGCATCTCTGACGTGGGGCTCTGCGCTGAAGGTTGCACGGACAGGAGAGCATGGAAAGTCCTTTCTGAAGCCCCATGTGTCACTAGGCATGACGGGATTAAGTAAGTAAGTAATATATATACATGCTCTTTTTCACTTTGACATAGAAAATTGATATATATTTCTGTCATGCATGGTCAACTTTCAAATGATTATATACATGAAATATAAAATTGATGAAAAAATGGATCGTGTAAGATGGGCATAAGATTAATTAAAATGCAGAATTCAAATTTTTATGATTATTCAATCGCAAAATCACGAAAATAATTTATTTTAAAATATTTATTATTAATTTCTTCTTTAAGGAGCCACCGACCCCTAACACCCCGCTTGAACACCCCCAATTCTTCTGAACCCACTATCGCCTCAGATACGCTTCAGCGCCCACTGGGAGGGGCCCTGATACCTTCTACTTTGGGAATCGCTGATATTTTTATTTTTTTCGATTCAGAAGCACTTGAGTTTTTCAGCTCTTCGGCTCGGTGACATGGACATCGTAACCCTTCGGTTCGGTGCCACGAACACCGTAAATCTGGGGAATCTGTGGCTTTTTCTGCCATCCCGCGGAATTGAACCCGCACACACAGAGGGATAGTCACCCGTAGTCCAACGCGCTCCGAACACGCTGGGCAGACGGGCGAATCGCCCGAGTGATTACCGGGGCCCAAATTTGGGGTGTAAAGAATAGATTCACTGTTTCCTGCCACTCATGTCGTAAGAGGCGACTAAGGAGGTTTGGCTGAAATCGGATGCACATGTCCTAAACATGTATAAGTCTATGCGTTTAGGGCCTACCAAACCAATGTGCAACGTATACACGTTCTTGGCAAAGGTCAAACTTATCACAAAGAGTGATTAAAATTGGTTGTAAAGAATGAACGCAAAGAAGAAGAAGAAGACGGGCGAATCGCTGATATAGAGGAACATAGATCGTATTTCAAAGAGGAAAAAAAAGATATAGAAAAAACAAAGAGTGAAGAAAGAATTATTACAGGAAATAAAAATCCAACAAAATATTTCGGACATAAAAGAACATGACAAAACCTTATTGGGGGGAATAAGTTTCGCCAATGTGGAGATAGCATCTGATGATGATCACATGCCAAAAGTGCTTAAATGTCAAATGTAATTGAATCGCATCTGTAATGAAGGTTAAAGCGAGACATGACCACGTAAAACCAAGTATGTCATCAGATGTTTTCATTGAAAGTCATACTCCGCGAAGCAAATGTTTCCCAGTAGTTATATATATTTTAAACCGCGAAGCAAATGTTCACCCGAAGTTATGTACATTTCCGTTACTTTAAAATATTTAAACATTTTGTTACTCTGTACTCGTTACGTTTTAATCGTTACTTCATGATTATTGCCCTTTTTCTTTCTTTCTATCCTTCTTTCACCTTCGTCGATGTCTCCGCAAGATTATGAACATCAGGTGGTACGACAAGATAACCAATACTGAAGTACTACAACGTGCAAATCTGCCTTCCATCATGGGCATGCTCAGCAGTAGACGATTAAGATGGTTGGGACATGTGAGAAGAATGGAAACTTATCGCATACCAAAACAAATGTTGTTCTGTGAACTTTCGGAGGAAGAGGCACCAGGGCAGACCACTGCTCAGATATAAAGATGTCTGCAAAACCTCAATGAAAACTTTTCTATAGATCAGAGGGACTCCAGCACATGGGAGGGACTAGCTGATGACAGAGTTGTGTGGAAAGCCAAATTACGGAAGGGCGCAGAGTCTTTTGAGAAGAGACTTATGTACGAGCTGAACAACAAGAGAGAAAAGCGAAAACTCAGAAGTTGTCACAGTAAAACACTTGCCTATTGACCGTCTGTAAAGATGAAAAGGGCCATATATCCTTCTTTCTTATATGCTGTTTTGTCTCACATGGTCTTGATAAGAAGATTTCTATAATATTCTCTTGTGCGTGCTTCGTAGATGGTACCTTATACGTCCTCCGTTATTTATGTGAGACACCTTTTGTATTAACAACCTTTTCTTTGTTTCCACTGTATCGGAGTTGAAACTAAATGCTACAGAAAGATCCTACGAATACCATGGACAGAAAAAGAAAGAACACTGATGTCCTGAAAGAACTAAATGTTAAAGAGAATTTGCTGATAAACAACATACTATACAGTAAAATTGCATACTTTGGTCACATCAAGCGTCACAATGGCCTGGAAAGAACAATACTAGAAGGCAGGGTCCCAGGACGCAGATGGCTACAAGATATTAAAGAAACCATGAACATGACCATCGACGAAGTGGGTGAACTGGCAAGAGACAGAGTGAATTTCAGATGTGCTGAAAAGAGAGCAACGTCCTATAAAGGATACGCACCTTGATGATGATGAGTCTGTTTATGTGACTGAACCATTTAATTAGTTGTTTTGTCGGGACGTTTAGTACTGATACTGTAACAATTTTTTGCCTTATGTTTTCATTTCTAAACTGGTTTTTTCTTGATACTATCATTATTCTGTGTAGAAACTTCATCTCTGTAGTGACTAGTTTTATTATATCGTTTAATATCGACATTCAAGTTTCTTCTTCTTCTTCTTCTTTGCGTTCGTTCTTTACGATCAATTTTAATCACTCTTTGTGATATGTTTGATCTTGCCAAGAACGTGTATACGTTGCACATTGGTTTGGTAGGCCCTAAACGCATAGACTTGTACATGTTTAGGACATGTGCATCCGATTTCAGCCAAACCTCCTTAGTCGCCTCTTACGACATGCGTGGTAGGTAACAGTGGTTCTATTCTTTACACCCCAAATTTGGGCCCGGTAACCACTCGGGCGTCACACATTCAAGTTTGACATTGATATCATAATGTCGGGAGAACGATCGTGTTGTACAATGCTCTTTTAATATTCATGCTTGATGGGAGTAGACGATTGGTTGGTGGGCAGAAAAAAACTCATTAAAGACACTCTTAAATTGACTCTAAAATTTTTCTGATGTAGATATAAGTGCTGGAAATTCATTGAGCAAGGTCGCCAAATATGGCTCTGTAACAACACAAGAGGAACTCTAATAGCTGAGAATCGTCGTATTGCTAGAATATGCAAGGGATATAATATGAGAATAAACATCAGCAAAACCGAAGTAATGACATTCGCTAGAGAGGAAAACGCTACCAATATCTACATTGACAAACACCCACAAAACAAGTCAAATACGTTAGATACATAGGGAGAATTTTTCAGCAAATGGATGAATAACTAACACAATCCAACATTGATGCAATAAAGTAAATTATCTTCTATAACAAATGGCGCCCTTTTAAAATGCAAAAAGTGAACCTTTGAGATAATAGAGGCGGATCAATGTTTATGAAGCGTACAAAAGCCCGTACTAGAAATCTATTCATATCTTGACGATGTGAGGCAAAACATGATTTGAGAAAGAAAGGATACAGCGACACTAATCTGTCTACCTGATATGACAGATATTACTGGAAGGTGAGCATAAATATGCTAATACGTAGCTAGCAGTCTCTTAGAATGTATGATTATGACAAGAAGGATATTTTTTTGGAGATTCTTTGCAGGCAACTTTCCTGGTGAGAACGACGCAGACTGATGATCTGGTAGCGATTATCATGTAGTGAATACTTTTTCTAGGTTTAATGGCGTTTTAATGGTCAAGGATATATTTCTTTGCACTGAGCTTCCCCGCATGGTTCGGTTCCTCTCAGCAAAAATGGCACATCATCTGTCAAAAGTATTGCACAAACATAAACTCCTACAATAGCCAAAGACTGGAAAAAATGCACGTGTGAACCGAATAGCGCGGTTATTCGAGTAACGATTAGTTACTATTCGTACATCAATATCCAACGTGTTGCGTGCAGTCTTTAAGTCTAGTTATTAACCGCATCTTGTGTATAACACAGAAAGAAAGACATCCCATAAATTCACACTCATAAGAACACATACACATCTATACATGTAATTGTATATAATAAGTTTCCACTCATAGAAGACAGAGAAATACAATTTACTAAACAGATAAAATAAAGAATGAAGTCACAAGCTTGATTACTAACTGGGCGTGGCTTAACGCTATTTTTAACGCATGACTAAGTGAATCAACCAGAATGAAACGTAGCCAGTAGCCATGTTTACACCACGTGATGTAACGTCTGCGCAGAATTGCTGAATGGTGTCCGCCGTGTCACTGGTTTATAAATATATACTCCACCAGGAGGCTTGTCTTGTCATTCACGCAGTTTGTATCGCGTGGTGTACAGTATTCACTATTCCAACAATCCGTTCTGAGCAACATCGCAGAAAATCACAGTAAATTTATCATAAAAACGTAAATATGAACCTAAATTTGTAAACTGAGGTGGTCGTTTACTTAAGTTAATTACTCATTTCTGCTCATACAACTCGACAATTGTCAACTGGATTCCACGTGGATTAGCTTGCACACGCCTTCTGGAATATTCTCTAGTTATTTGTAATTGTACGTTGCCGACTTTGACAAACAACACAGAATCGGTAAGGAACTAGCTTTGTTGTAATTTACATACATATCTGATATCATATATAATTATTATAATAAAGTGAAACGTGTCATTATCCATTATTATTTATATGTTTAGAAATATTTATTTTTAAGTGCTTTGATTTTGTTAAATTTAGCCTAATTTAGAGCACATCATAAATATAAAATAACGAATTATCCGAGAATAGTGCGGTGCATATGATAAATCACGAATGATAATTCTCTTCTGTCTAACAGTAGCTAACATGCAATAAATTTCATGCATGTTATAATATTCATTTTGCATTTATTAATCAATGCATATTAAATTATTAATTTATTATGTCTTTTCGCTCAAATGTAAATACTCGAATAATTGATTTGTTATACAATGATGTGAATGATACATTTTCATTGTGATTTTACAATACTACTGTCAATACAATTGAACTGTATACACACTAAACTAGTTTAGTTATCGTTGACGTTACATTCGGTACTTCTACAATACCTACGATGATTAACATACATACTACAGTTATCTTACTATGATTATGATACACTGTCAGTGTCGTCAGTGAGTGACTCAGTCACATACACCACATAACTTGTTACATAATATTAATTCTAATACCAGAAAACCAGTTTTTAATTGTATAATCACGATTAGTCATAAAACTACGTCGTGTAACTTAAGTCTGTAACTGCATCGTCATCATCTGCTTTACCATAGTCATCGTTCTGTATTCTGTACTTATGGTGAATCATACTATTAGTATTTATATACATAAAACAAGGTACATCCCTGATAAATACCAAGTAACTTTATTTTCATAGTTTACTTTTCTGTTTATTTGCACAAACTACACGATATATAAATATTATTATTATACTTGTATTTACATTTTTTCTTGTTTATACACTTATAGTTTATAGTCCGTCATCATCATGTGTCGGCTGGCGTAGGCGATCATGGATCTCCACAAATCTCTGGTCTTTGCTATCATCTCAGATGTTGATGCTCTATTCCGTGCCATGAAGTCAGGCTATCCAAAATTGTCTCTTTCTGTCTCGACTACCCTCGATTTTACAGGTTGTTACAATGTGTTCTAAACCTCCCTTCCTCATCACATGTCCGAAAAATAATGACTGCTTCTTTATTATATTCATGATAAATAGCAGTCCATGGGATTCTCATCATTATTCTGTAAATTAAGACTACAGTACATAAATACAATATGATTAATTGTTATTTTATCTATCACAGATTTAACAATCAACAAGAGCAAGGTATAGACTATATTATCACCATGACATCACAAAAGAGATATCGACATCAGCAGGAAAGTGGCAACAGTGGAGCAAGGTTCCGAGATATTCCACCTCGCTTCAAGCGCCAGAAGTCGTCATCATCTCCAACTCGTCCTTCTTCACCAACAAACCCTCACCAAAGTGGTCAAACTGCAGACACACAGCGAGCAGACTCTCCAAAGTTAAGTCCAGCAATTGTACAAAATCAAATCTCTTCCAACAGTTCCATGTGTTACCAATTTGAAGACAAACTTGTGAACCAGGTTCAACTAGAAACAGATATCAAGCAAACACCTGAAGCTGCAACATCCGATTCTGACACATATCTTCATAAAGCTGACAGTAGTTTTGTTTCATCACCATGGGAACATATGTATCAATCCGGTATAAGCCACCAACATCCCTCTCATTTTCCACCTGGAGCACAGTATGGCTATAAAATTGTCAGTCCACCATTAGCTTCGTGGACTTCTAACAGCAGTGCACAAATTTCTGACCAGGGTGTTGCATTAGGTAGCCAAATGTGGACAAACAAAGTGAATAATTCATTCTCCGACCCAAGAATACAATACTATCCTAGCTATGTCATTGACAATGGAATGACCAATCAGCATTTGATGCCTCAATCTATGCCAGATGTTATGTGGGGCATGCCAGCATCCACAACTGAATGTTATCCAGTTTCATCTTCACCAACCGTGAAGCGTTCTGAATCACCCCTTGCAACGAAGACTATTGAAAAAGTAGCAAAAAACAAAGTGACGGCAAAGACGATGAATCAAAGAGTGATTGACTATTCAGATCCAGATGTGCGAACCATTGAAATGCTGCGGGAACTAGAGAGAGTTGCAGACCAGAAAGAGAATGAACTTGATGGATTTAAAACTGACAGAAAATCTCTTGTATCACACCACCTTCGAATGCTTATGTGTGCTGTGGACAGGTATACAGAAGGAATTGACGATGAGTTAACCACCTCATCTCGACATGATGAAGTCACACTATCATCTGACAGTCGTGGATCTACTCCAGGAATTGCAACAGATCCGTGTAAAAACTGGAACAATGAACATAGCACCGTTATCACTGGAAATAAGCCAGAGGAACTGGTGTGGTCTCCAAGAAAACAAATGCAGTCACCTGTCAAAAGTATCACAGATGGACAAAAATATGAGTCATTCTTGCCTACCTCATCACAGACTTCTTTGGTGGTTAATGCTGAGAAAAGTGTTGGTCAGGACATAGCTGCATGGGACTTGTGGTCCAGTCCAACCTTTGATTTAGGTGGAGTGCTGATGAACCAAAGCACAGTGAACTCGAATGGAGATGCAGCAAAAGAAAGAAAACCACTGTACCAAAGACAGACGCAATATTTTTAGATTGATATTATTCTTTATGCTTATATCAGCTTTAAACCCATATTTTAAATTTTTTAAATGGCTTGTTCATGGGTAAAATGGATGATTTTAGGATATAAATTTTGTTTGAGTAAAATGAATGATTCTAGGGTAGAAATTTTGTTTATGGGTAAAATGGATGATTCTAGGGTAGAAATTTTGTTTATGGGTAAAATGGATGATTTTAGGGTAGAAATTTTGTTTATGGGTGAAATGGATGATTCTAGGGTAGAAATTTTGTTAATGGATGATTCTAGGGTAGAAATTTTGTTTATGGGTAAAATGGATGATTCTAACTCTTTCTATGCCAATTGTCGCACACTGCGCCACAGCTTATTTCCATTGAACGCCATTCACCGCACACTGCGCCATTCGAGTTGTTTCCTTACACATCATCTGCTTTTAGCATCTCATAAAAAACCATGTTTGCCTCCCTCTTTGATCCTCGCTTAGCCAGAGTGCTTTCTGTTACTAGGACACCTATTTGCTCGTAGAGTAGAGTCTAGGTCAGTGAGAATCGAGGTTGAGACAGTTACTGGCACCCTCTAAGACTCCATTTACTAGGCCAATTATCATGTCCTACTCTCAACCTGTTTGTAAAAACCCAAACTGGTGACCATTGTCTGAGTGAGTGGATTACATTTATTGATGCTTCCATCATCCAGGATTTAACAGATATCCACAGTAATGGATACACATGTCTTTGCTATAATGAAACACAGACAGATTTGTAACAAAAACGATTATGTGTGTTTATTGTTCTTAATGTACAAAAAAAGTTTTTGTAATACACTGTACAGTGGCCGTCTGTATCCTAAGCGGTAGTGAGCTCGATCACAGCTAAAGTCTACCTGGTTCAAACTCCCGGCGGGCAATTTGGAAGTAAATTTGTTCCCATGGTAACAAACAGTAAAAATAGACCTCACCGCTCAGTAAGCAATGGAAAACTACTGAACGTATAAGTGATGCCTAGAAAATTGACTACTTGTTTACTGTGGTTAATGGCAACATCCTGTAATGATTTTCAACTGCACGGTATAAAATTATAATGAATTTTCAATATAAAATGTGCATCGTGCAGAATTTAATTTTAATGATGATTTCTTTAGTTCCAATACTCTCTACAGTTTCATATAAATATGAACTTTGTTGCATGTATATAAGTGTGTATGTATGTATAATATATAATATATGTTTTCAATTATTTTGCCAAACAATCTTTTGTGATAATTTGTAAATTAGAAAAGAAAAACCATTTTATAAGAAAACAAATATTATTTATAGTAATATACCTGTTGCTATATGGTTATCTACTCATGTGCAATTTATAAATAATTTGTTATATGTGATACGTTTACCGGTATTGGTATGGATTTTAATGAACAATTGTTGAATAAATAATATCAAATCTCAATTTGTAGTGCCATTAGTATGATGATAGTTATTAATATAGTGTAGACGTACTCGCGAAGATCATATAGCCCAAATATACGGCGAAAAATGATCGTTAAAGAGCAATGAATACATGAAGTGTGTGGGAGACTGACTTCAGCGAGACAAGACTCAAAACATTTCCTGTAGGACAGAAACGGAAGCTCTGCCATATACGTGTATGGTACCATACACAAGTGGTCGGGGGGGGGCTATGAACTGGGGTGCAACGTGCAGCCATTTTTTGTCAAAGAAATTATATATTGCAATAAGAAAGATCAAATTGGGCGCAAAGAACAATCACAAAGAAGAGATTAATATAGTGTGTCTCAGTATATGTCCCTTTGTATGTGCATATTTGAATTGCCCATTCGCCTGTTGGTTGCTGTGACTCTAAGGAGCAAAGAATAGTAATAGTATGACAGACAAGGCATATCGTAAGAGGTGACTGAGGTAGGGGTCCTAGGAAAGCTACCCTAGTAAATAAAAAGCGTCACAGAAATTGGATGTGTTGACCTACTTGTAGGCGTGTAACTGGCACAACATAAATCGCACTAGGCTTAGATCACATACAAATCACAAAGAGTGGTCGATATGGAGCGTGAGAAGAAGAAGAAGCCGAGATCCTCAAGAAAGAGCACCTGATACTGCATGGAGACTCTCGCGATCACACTTAGACTGATGTACCAGATTTCCCATAAATCTCATTCATGTGGAAATCTGATTCATGCAACCTTAGCATGGGTGTGTTTCATCACATCTTCAGCGCCATTTGGAGTTCTGATGCTTATCCTTCAGCGATGTGTCCGGTCTTAGCCAGCATTTACTGGGTTCGCTCTCCATCAGCCTTTGGCTGTCCCCAGCCGACCTGCAAGGCAACAGGTTGCTATTTTCTTTTGGGGAGCTACCCTTAGACAACCTTTCCTCCTGGGATGTTGAGCGTCATCTGCCCAGGTTACCATTCTTTTTTATGTGACTACTTGGTTTGCCTGCCGTTCAGTTTTGTGTAGGTTTGCTCTGCTAGCCTTTGATTGTCCCCAATCAAACTACAAGGCAGTTGTAGTTCTCTGTGATGATAAACACAATTATTGTTTGCTGGATGGAGACCCGCTTGAGCCCCTGCTGGGCTTTCCAGTTTTTCTGCACATTTGGGTGGTTCGCTCACCCTTACGTTTGCCATGCCTTTTCGTCGCTCCACCAGCAGCACCGCGCATGTCTGCCCCACCGGTGGGCTCACCCGTGTGTCGTCCGTATGCGTGTTCGCTCTACCTTGGTGCCCGCTCCACATTCCTATCAGGCCTCTCACCGTGCTAGCATTTACTATGCCTCGAGACTGTCAGGACATGCCGCTCAATTCATGTCCCCCACCTCAGGGCTCAGAGTTTCGCCCCATGTGAGCCCACATCTCTTCTCTGGATGCACCCCTCATCCCTTTATGTTTATTTATTTCGTTTTTCCCATCGGCTGGGAGAGATCTGCAGAGACATCTTGCGAGTAGATCTTGTATAATGTAACTGCTCTTGCATCACCACTTAAACCAGAGTAGCTCTCCCTCAATCCCTACCTACTTAGCCAGACAGTATCCTCTATCTGCTTCCAGGGTCACCACGTGGAGGTGGGAAGGATCTTGATTAGTGCCAGCTCACTAATCCTGGTGTGCTGTTGTCCCTAGAATTGACCCCTTGGAGACAAAGGGAATAAATGGAGATTACAACAACTACATAGGAATTTTTTTAATGTTCATCTTTTAACTTAAAAGTATACATTACCATATTATGCATCAATTTTTGTGAAAATAACACTACAGCATATTTGTACATAAAAGTAAGATAGAAGTGAGAAAAACAATTAATTCTAACATCATATTTTTCAAATAGGATAATAGAAGTTAGGTGCTGTCTTGTGTCAAAGATACCAGGTGAAGTCTACCTCAAAGAGTCATCTGAATATTTTCCAGACATCCCTGATAGTGTAGGGAGATCGAATCGATAGTCCTATCGTAAAACGTAGGTCCCGTGTTCAATTTGAGCTCGTAAAAGAACCAGTGGCAGTTCAAAATCTAGAAGAGCAGACTGGAAAGCTGCTGCCCTGGCAAAATTTATTAGAAAAGATTAAAAATAAATATTCCTACAAAAATATTTTCATCATCTTCAGAATTACATCAGGACACTCGCGGTCCTACGGAGTTCGCGCACTGCCACTGAGATCTTCCTTTATAAGAAAGAGACCAGAGTACACATGGTTACTCACCGAAGTGCGATGAAGTGCAATGAGGAAGATTCAGTCAATCAATATGTAAACACATGGTTACTCACCGGAGTGCAATGATGATGGTGCAATCAATTGATCAATATATAAAGGAAAGGAACCATTTTTCATACCTTGGGGTATATTGAGTAATACAGTGTTAGGCATATATTTTTCATTGACCGTCAGCCAGTGATGGAGTTAATATAACGCTGACAAATGATTGCACAATGTACCTAATTGACATCTGACATGCGCACTGTTGTATGGTATGTTCCATTGTGGAAGCGTCAATGTTTTAGATGACCCAAAACCTGCTGCCTTGCAGTTTAGCTGGGATCAAAGGCTGACGGAGATCGAACCCAATAAACGCAGGTTGAAATCGGACACATTGCCGAAGGACAAGCACTAGAGCTCCAAATGGTATTGAAGGTTCTGACGTAAAACAAACGTTCTTGGCAAAGGCTGTTTATATATCACAATAAGAGTGATAAAAATGGCTGAAAAAGAACTATCGAGAGATGACCCGTTAAGAGAAAATAGCGATGGTTGGGAATACAGTCGACTGTCACTAGACAAGCAATTGAGTGGAACTCGCAAGGAAATTGGACATCCTAAACAGAAGAGTCGTCCGTATATCTTGGACAGAGAAGAGAATAAATAGATCTCTCCAGAAAGAACTCAAAATCAAAGAAAACTGGCTGGTGCTACACATAAGAAAGAGAAAATTGAGATATTTTGGATATATAAAGACATGAAGGGCTGGAGAAGACCATCATGGAAGGAGGCATACCACAGAGAAGATGGATTCAGGATGTATCTGATGGTTTGAACATGACGGCTTCAGAGGCAGGACATCTGGCCTGTGAGAGAGAGAAATTCTGGAGGACTGTTGGGGTGGAAAAGTTCTGCTCAGGACAAGCTATTTGATGATGAAACAGACCTGGAGTCGTCTTGTGGAACTGAAATATGCAGAAATGTCGAGCACTCATGTAGAGCAAATGAAGAAGATACCCCATACAAAATAAGTGAGACTGTCAACCATATAGTTCAAATTTAGACAAGTTCATATTTTAGGCTTGATAGGCAGGTTACATGTTCTTGATGAAGGGTCATTGTATCTTGAATATGTATCAGGTATTGCAGGATAGGAGCAGCGGGTAGCTTAGCTGTTAGTGAACTCGCTTCTTAAGCTAGTTGTCCTGGTTCAATTTCAAAGTGGGTGTGGAATACTTTTCTGACCGTAACAGCTCTCAGGTCGATCCAGACTTAATTGATAACCAGCAAAAGCACTGGGAAGTAAAGACAGCTGGCATGATGTTGACCAAATCACCCATCGTGTGGCGACTGTAATGAAAAATACATGCCTAACACTTTCACCCAATGTAACTCGATGTATTTTTTTTTCCCGATCCAGAAGCACTTGAGCTGAAAGCTCTTTGGCTCGGTATCATGGACATCGTAACCCTTCGGCTCGGTGCCACGAACACCGTAAATCTGGGGAACCTGTAGCTTTTCTGCCAGTCGCGGAGTTGAACCCGCACTTACAGAGGACTAGTCACCCGTAGTCCAACGCGCTACGGCACGTGGTGAACTCGATGTATAAAAAGGGTTTCTTAACTTTTATTTTTTATTGCAGCATAAGATACTCTTGTTAAATGATTTGTGATAACTTGTTTGAAATGCTTTGTAGAGGAGCTAATTGCGATGTTGTATGTCAGAAAAAGCTAGATTAATTTCCTCCTATCTCTGAACAGAGCTAGGGTTCGTACATTCAGCTTTAGGGTCACAAATTGTTGGTGAATCATGTGTTCCTGTCATTTTAAAAATGTCACATCAGTGCTCCTGGTTATGCCAGAATTATAGGAGAATGTGATCCTAAGAATAAGCAAAGTTGGTATGTGGATGAATAATAGTGCCATGTTATTGACTAGAAAATATTCTCAGGACAACCAGGCATACTGGATACAAAGTGTATTAAGGTATTCAACCACAATTTAGTTTTTGTTATTATTAATTAAACATCGTTAAGGGGTTATAGTAGAGGATTTCTCAACTTTCTTATCTCTCAATAAAATTATGTGATACATAGCAGTTACTACTAGAGTGGTCTAAAATGAAAATTTAGATATCTTTCGCATTAATAAATTATCGGGTTGCCATGGAAACGGCAGCCATGTTGGATTATAAACAACATCGTACAGTCTCCAAACAGAGTGAAATAAATAACACTTGCAATTTTTTTGACTGCACAACCTAAATATACCAATATTCTGGCCGCTGACAACTTTAAATTGTTCTGTAACATGTAATTGATCTCTGGGGGTGCAACGAATAAGACATACCCAATTTTCAGCCCAAAATAGGACCCTTGGTTCATAAAAAATTCATATAAATTTATTTGTTAGAGAAAGGTGCATTTTCTGTTGTCTAAGGGCTTCAATATTAATATATATATGTCAGGGTCAAATCTCATATTGCTATCTTGAGGATTTCTTTCATGGTGGAAACAGTACATTACCACGTTAACGAAATTTACAAATGGGAGAAAACTGTGTTTTAAAAATATAATGTGAATTTAGTCTAAAGTGTCAGGAAATCGTCGTTACAGTATACAGTCATTGCCTAGCCTAATTAAATCTAATATATCTGTTAGTACTCAGATCAAGCTTTACAATGATACATGACTCGATTGGGTTAATTGAATGTCATACACTGTATCTAGGGACAAAAGAAAGATAATTGAAGACATTTTCTATAGCGAATTTTTAGAGGGTAGGGCTGTTGAAAAATAATTTTGAAGCATTTTTCGGGATCATAAATAAAAACACTTTGCATAATTTGATTGTAGAGATGCAATACTAACATAATATGATGAATTTGAAAAATCGATATCTATAAGCTATATACCCAACTGTCAGTAGTATAAACCTTAATCTGTTTATTAGTGTAGGTGGATCGTCTGGCCGAATGAATTAGAGTGTCGGAGACTCGGTTCAATCCCCAGTTTGACTAATGAGTTTTTATGTCAGGGCATAAAGAAAAACCATAGCCTGAAGTTTCACGGCGGATGCACTAGCCAAGCAGTCATTAAATTTCGGCGGCATATGTCCTTTGTCCTGCACAGCCCTAAAAAAGCGGTATTACAGGCAGTAACAACAGTTTTAAAAAAATTGTCTGTTTCAAGATGATTTTAAAAAAAAGTTAAGGCATGCAAATCTCAGGATGTCTTCATATCAATTTTTATTTTGTGAAATATTTTATTATGTTTATGTATGATTTGTGAGGGATATCTATCTCCAACCATCCATGCCAGTTGATTTTGGATCTCCGCAAACACACATAGGCGGTATAACTATCAGTTCTTCTTCGAACGCTTCTTTATTGACCACTTTTTAACCCTTTCGCTGCTACATACTTTCTGAAGGCTGAGCTAAAAATAGCTACTCTTGTTTCTAGGTCACAAACAGGAATGTACGCCTATAGCAGTGACAGTAGCAATGTATAACGTGTTAACATGTCTTTAACCCACAGAGGAGAGATAATAACAGACGTGTTAATGCGTCCTTAGAAGTGAATGGGAAAAACGTATATATACGTCCTAAGCAGCTAAAGGGTTAAACCACTCCTTGTGATTTGTATGTGATCTGAGCAGAAGAGTGATTGTGCAAGTTATACGCATACAAGTAGGCCAGCACATCTGAATCATGTGGCGCTTTTATTTACTAGGTAACTTCCCCAGGCCCTTAGTCTGATATGCCTTGTAGATTGCAGTGTTACTATTCTGCTTGTAACAAATACAATTTCCCATAGCTTTTCAGACCGTAGAATATAGTCACTTCTTCTGTGTGTTCGTTCTTACGATCAATTTTAATCACTCTTTGTGATATGTTTGATCTTTGTCAAGAACGCGTATACGTTGCACATTGGTTTGGTAGGCACCTAAACGCATAGTCTTGTAAACATTTAAGACATGTGCATCCGATTTCAGCCAAACCTCCTTTGTCGCCTCTTATGACATGTGTGGCAGGTAACAGTGGTTCTGTTCTTTACACCCCAAATTTGGGTCCCGGTAACCACTCGGGCAATAGTCACTTCACATTTCTATGCCTTAGTTTGCAGGAGGTGGGATGGCCAGCATCAGGATCACTTATCCTCAGAATATATCCAACTTGATGCTTGAGAGTAAACAAATAATATTTCTTTCTTTCTTGTCTTTAATCCTGTTTTGTCTCACATGCATTATCAGGATAAGAACATATTTCTAGAATGAACTTTTGTGTGTACTTCATCAATAGTATTCTTCACTACCTGTTATTTCTGATGTCCACCTATTTCGTACAGTTGATAAAAGCAATACAAGTTTGTGATTTAGTTTCATGTGATAATTCTTCATTTAATAAAAATAAATGCAGCAGATGCTGTAAAATTGTCAGATTCTGCTGTTTTGTCACAATTGTATTATGTAGTAAATACTGTAGAGATTTCTGTATAAACTTCATATTGTCACATTTTGTACATATATGTAGTGCTTTGTTGAATTGACCATGTATTTATTGAACTATATAATGTATCTTATATCAGGAATCTGACATTTTATTCAATTTCTATTTATGTCTTGATCAATAAATAAATACAATGGTTATGAAGTTGTGTTGTGATTAGTTTCTTTGATTGCACAAGGTTCTGTTTTTATATTATATTCCTCCAGTGTGTTGTCAGGGCTCGCAAAGGAGCAAAGAATAGTGACACTACGACCACAAGGCATGTCATAAGAGGCGACCGAGGTAGGGCCATAGGGAAGCTACCATAGTAAATAAAAAGCGTTGCAGAAATCGGATGTGCTAGCCTACTTGTAGGCACATAACTGGCACAACGTACAATCGCTCTTAGGCTTGGATCACATACAAATCACAAAGAGTGGTCAACAAGTGGTAGATATAGAACGTTCGAAGAAGAAGATTGATAGTACCACCATCAATGCACTTCGGTGAGTAACCATGTGTGCTCCGATCTCTTTCGTACACAGGAAGATCTCCTGCGGATACTGAATGGGGTTGGGGACTGCCTAAATGTTGATAGTAGCCTCGCCTGCTAGTGAGACGCCTCATACCTCGGTTCGAACCTACTTCCGGCATTTGTTCAGTCCCTGGTCTTACTCAGGACGATAACGTGAGTACTTGAAGTCGGGAAAATTCTGCCTGTATGGCGAGAGAATACTAATTACGAGTACATTGAGCACACGGCTGCCAGTGTAAAGTAATTTACAATGTGCACGCTGCTGCCATTGTAAGAAATTGAAAAACAGATTTTCACGAAAAAATCAGTTACAGAGATGGAACTTCGTCTGAGTTGAAAGCGGACGAAAAAAAAAAAAAAAGAATGGGGTTGTACTATACGCTAAATTTCGCGCTGCAACGACCCCATCGTGCGTAGGAAAGCCCAGCCTGAATTCTCACCATTCACGAGCTACAGACTATACTATCATTCAATCAATTGTAACGAATTTATATTTAGAAACAAAATCCCAGAGCTTCGGTGTGCAATATTGTCCAAGCACTTCGCATATGGGGAAATGTTCACCATTTTACTAACTTGTTGCGCTTTAGACAACCATGTGACGTCACCAGTATCTGTGCTTTCCGCCATTTATACTGATAATTGTGGAATCCATCGATAAAACCCAGCATCTGCTATATATTTCTTATTGCGTAGTGAATATGTAACTACAAGAATGTAGGAAAACCCTTATTTGAATAGAAAACATTGATTAAATCTGAAATCCTATTTGCTACCGAAAAGTAGAACTGCGCTGATGTGTATATTATGACAATCTAACATAAATGGACAGAGAGGGACTTGTCTGTCCTCTGCTGAAACGGATGATCTCACAGTATAACTAACAATGTGTCATAATAAGGTTGTAGGTCATACATACTGATAATTTTGTTTCGTTAAATAAGATTTTAGTTTCTTCTTTGCGTTCGTTCTTTACGACCAATTTTAATCATTCTTTGTGATATGTTTGATCTTTGCCAAGAACGTGTATACATAATACTTTGCACATTGGTTTGGTAGGCCCCTAAATGCATAGACTTCTACACGTTTAGGGCACGTGCATCAGATTTCTGCTAAACCTCCTAAGTCGCCTCTTACGACATGCGTGGCAGGTAACAGTGGTTCTATTCTTTACACCTCAAATTTGGGCCCCAGGAACAACTCGGGCGAGATTTTAGTTTTACATATATGCTATTAAGCACGGGTTTATTAAAGAATGAAGTGGTTTCGCCACTTAATAAGAATGCATCCGAACTCCACAGTATACATAGTCTTCTACAACAGAACATCAGGGAAGAAGACGAGAGGAAGACCACAAAAAAGATGGTTAGATGGCGTAGCAGAATCCTGTCAAAGAACAAAAATAACAATCACCTAAGCCAGCAGAACAGCGCAAGACAAAAACAGAAAACCACGACACTGGGTAACAATGTGAGTGACGACAAAAGAAGTCCACATTATTTTTTCCGAGTGAGAAATGAATTTAAAAAAATGATTCGCCCGAGTGGTTACCGGGGCCCAAATTTAGGGTGTAAAGAATAGAACCACTGTTACCTGCCGAGCATGTCGTAAGAGGCAACTAAGGAGGTTTGGCTGAAATCGGATGCACATGTCATAAACCTGTAGAAGTCTATGCGTTTAGGGGCCTACCAAACCAATGTGCATCGTATAGACGTTCTTGACAAAGATCAAACATATCACAAAGAGTGATTAAAATTGGCCGTAAAGAACGAACGCAAAGAAGAAGGAGAAGAAAAAAATGATTGTAGTTGGTAGTCTACTACGCTGAACTGGAGAAGACCACATTTTGATTGCGAGCTTAACGTATAGAAATATCATCATCATAAGGTGCCGTGCCGGCTGGCATAGGCGATCATGGATCTCCACAAAGCTCTGTCGTTTGCTATCAACTCAGATGTTGACGCTCTACCGTTCCATGAAGTTAGGCTATCCAAAATTTTCTCTCTCGGTCTTCCTCTGTCTCGTCTACCCTCGATTTTACCGGTTGTCACAATGTGTTCTAAACCTCCCGTCGTCATCACATGCCCGAATAATGATGACTGCCTCTTTCTTATATTAATGATAAGTTTCTCTGTGTCTTGACCTCATTCAACACCTCAACATTAATCATTTTAGCAGTACAATAGATTCTCATCATTCTTTTGTAAAACCACATTTCTGTGGTCCTCAGAGATTTTTCGATCTGTGTGTTCATTGTCCATAACTCGCATCCGTATGTCAGTATTGGTTCTATGTAGCACTGAATAACTCGCATTCTGATCGGGATTGACAAGGACTTGTTGCAGATAATGCTTCTCATTTTCAGGAAAGATGTTTTCGCTTGTCCTAGTCTGCTCTTTATTTCTGATCGGCATCTGCCATCTGATGTTACCAGGACTCCGAGGTATTTAAATTGTTGCACTTGTCTTAGATCAGTTCCATTTGCTTTGATGGTGTATTTTGGTAAAATCTGCTTTTTTGATATGATCATAACTTGTGTCTTCTTAATATTCAAACTGAGTCCTTTGTTGTTACTTTCTGTCACAATCTTATCAACTAATTTCTGGAGCTCCATTTCATTTCTTGCTATTAAGACAGTGTCATCAGCGTATCGCAGGTTATTTATGATAGAAATATAAACTTTTTATAAATGTTGAAACCATAGCTAGTTAGCAACAGTTAGTCACATATTTCCAACTATCATGCACAATGCAGCGAATGCACTAGGCATTCAGCCATTGCATTCTTCAGACTCTTGTCCTACCTGTCCTACACCGCCCTAAAAAGCGATACTTCATGCAGTAGCGACAGTTTTTATATTTATGTACAATTCAGATGCATTGTGTGTAAGAACAACCAATGAACCAATTTTAAGAAAGCCAAAAACAAAAACACACACACATAATTTTACAGAGGGGAGAGGGCTTCTCTTAACCCTTCCACCCTCATTTTTTCGGTCGGTCTCCAAACGCTATTTATATTGCAATACATACCGAAGTAGTCGGCACACTGGCTTTGCTTTATTTTTTCATCTTAAAAAAACACTGCGAGTTGGTACACTGGCTTTGTTTCATCTTAAAAAACACTGCTAGCCAGTACACTGCTTGATCGTCACCGGAGTTACCATGCAAGCGTTTTGTCGCATACACTTTCTGATATAGGCCCTACTGATTGATGGCGATGTTTGAGAGTGAGCGAGTTTGCACTCAGTATTCCAATGTGCATTGCTCACTATCATGAAGTAGCTTGTCCTGAACAGAACTTTGCCACTTTAACAGTCCTTCGGGATTTCTCTCATAAGTCAAATATCTCGTCTCTGCCGCCGCTGCCATGCTCAAATAATCAGTTACATTCTGAATCCATCTTATCTGTGGTCTTCCTTTTTTCCTCTTTGTCGGGATGCCTCCTTTCGTGAAGGTATTTTTCAACCATTCGTGTCTCTTTATATGTTCAAAATACTTCAATTTTCTCTTTCCTATCTGTAGCACTAGCCAGTTTTCTTTGATTTTGAGTTCTTTCTGTTTCTTCTCTTTCCATGATGCATGCAGGGTTCTTATGTAACACTTATATTAAAAAAGCAAATTTCCCCATTTCCTTATTAAATGTCCATGTTTCACACCCATACGTTAAGATTCGACACAGTATTCGACGTAGTTGTTAATGAGCTTGCTACTTAGTCACGTGGTCAGGGTTGAATATCGCAGTGAACGTGGAATATATATGGAATATATTTCCGACCGTAACGGCTCTCTGGTCTACTCAGACTCAATTGGGTACCACAAAAAGCACTGGGAAATAAAGGTGGTCGGCGTGTTGTTGACCACATCCCTATCGTGTATCGACGGTCAATTAAAAATACTGACCTCCGTATAACCCAAAATATCTCGAGTTATGAGAAATGGTTCTTTTACTTACGCTCTCGCTGCTATCTAGCGTGAAATGTTGTACTGCTGAATGTCAAACATCTTTTACGAGCGTTGAATGGCAGTAGTGCATAATACCATTCGCATTTTAAGTATTTGAAATTTTATACCAGCACATTTGACCTCGTTTATTATTATTTCAAAACAGAAACCATCAGAATCTAGCTCAGAGAACAACCTTCCACTGTCGCGGGTACACCATTGGCAACCAGGTGCACAATGGGATAAGTCTGATGTCACCAGTGATGAGGTATCACTGCGTGAAAACCTACTTCGACGTTCTTTATTGAGTCCGCAAGCTGACAAAAAATATGACAAACTTGGTTTTAGTGAAGGAAAAACCTGGAAAGAATGTTGTCAAGATGAAATAAATTCCGACGCTGTACCTGGCCCATCATTAACGAATCGTGATCAAAGACTTTCAGGTGTTAACTACCATAAGACACACGTTACAGTTGTGCCAGCTTGCAATGGAAATGATATGAAACATTCTGAGCGTTCTGTCCTTCAGTCACCGTCGAAATCAATAATAAAAAATCCAACAGAGCCCAAAATCGTCGCGAAAGAAGAGCGCCCCATCAGTAATTATTCCAACACAAACATCATATTGCTGCCAGATACGGCTTTGAAATATTATTCTGTATTCGGAGACAAAACTGGTTCTGCGGATGACCAGCACCAAGCAGCTGCTTTCACAGAGTCTAGTCACCTTGAACCTAAGGTATTGTCTTACGAGCCCACACTTCCGGAAGGTATTGCTTGTCAGACTATAACACAATCTTTCGATATAGCAGATTTTGGTACCACTTTACAACCCATGGAGAAATCCACACAGCATCCTCTAGCAGAAGAACTTGGTTCTCAATCAGTTAAAGAATTACAGTATCAGACACTGCCGGTCTATCGAGGAGCTTCCACAGTTTTACACGCATCGTCTCAGAAAGAAACAGAGACACAAAATGAGTTGGTTCTAAACCCATCTAATCTACAGAAGAGGCTAGCACAGCCTGGTCACGAAGCTAGTATGTCACTGCTACAGTCTGTACATGCAGCAAGTCTGTCACAACGTCAGCCAGAACATACAGTCAATCTGTCGCAGCCACAGTCTGCCCGTAGTACTAATCTGTCGCAGCCTGGACATATAGTCGGTCTATCACCGCCTCTACCTGATCATGCAGCCAACCTGTCTCTGGAACCAGTTTCGGGGTGTCTGGATGCAGACAAATATGAAAGCTTCTATTACAACACCTCAGCATTTCTTCCATATGAAGGTAACGTACATATTCTTCTATTTCACCATTCACACCTAGGGAAACATAGATAAAAAAAAGTAAAGGAACCCTTTCATAACTCGTTATATATAGGTCAATACAGTGTTAGGCCTGTATTTTTTCATTGACCGTCGGCACACAATGGGTGATGTGGTCAGCATCACGCCCCGCGCCTTTACTTTCCCAGAGCATGTCTGGTACCCAGTTGAGGCTGGGTCGACCTGAGAACCGTCGTGGTCGGGAAAAATTCCACTCGCATTGCGGGAGCTGAACCCAGACCACCAGCCTTGCGAAGCGAGTTCACTAACAACTACGCTACAGCGGCTCTCAGGAAACATAGATACGCAACCAATTTTTCAAGCCCTCCTATTCAATGCCATCTTTTCCAGATCTTTCTACTCTCTCCCCATTTTCTTGCATTCTGTTTCCAATTTTCACCTCCAGCTGTTCCTGTGTCTCCCCGTACCTCTATTTTATTGGAGGGGCTGTCTCGTAGTGGCGGCTCGTTATTAAGGGCCTGTGGGGCCGGCCCCACCAAAAATAATGTATAACGTGCATTTATTATTTTATAAATTAAAATATAGCAACCCAAAACCATGATTTATCTAGAAAAGATATCTGGCCCACCAACAAAAATGATCAAGAGCCGCCACTGCTGTCTCGTATGTATATATATATAAATATATATATATATATATATATATATATATATATATATATATATATATATATATATATAAAGATGTCAAGATAAGAATACAAAAGCAAGGGAAACTGATTATTGCATTGAGTGAGATATGGAAGTCAAAGGAGATCAAAACAAACACAAAGCTGAGAATCTTTCAATAAAATGTGAAGTCAGTGCTGTTCTATGGCTCGGAAACATGGAAGACAACAAAAGAAACCAAAAGAAAACTGCAGACCTTCATAAATAGATGTTTACGTAGAATAGAGGGGCTGAGATGGTATCATACGATTACGAACGAGGAACTTGAGAAAGAATTAAGCAGGTACCAGTGGAGAAAGAGCTCAGGAAAAGACGCTGGCGATGGATAGGACATACATTAAGAAGACCGACCGGAAGCATTGCAAGACAGGCACTGTTTTGGAACCCGCAGGGAAAGATGAGTAGGGGAAGGCCTAGGCAGACCTGGAGAAGAGAGCTGGAGGCTGATATCAAAAAGATAGGTTAAACATGGAAAGAGTTGGAAGGGATGGCAAGAGAGAGGAAGAGTTGGAAGGGATGGCAAGAGAGAGGAAGAGTTGGAAGAAGTTTGTTTGAAGACTTGTGCTACGTTGGGAGTTGAAAGGTGAAGAAGGAGATATATATATATATATGTATATCTTGATTTCAGCCCCAAGTTGGAGCATAGGCTCTCAACCAACTCATTCTAGTTGGTGGTTAACTGGACTTTTGTAGCTAACTTTTTTTTTACCGTATGGGGTAGCCAGCCCTAAGCTGAACCCGACAGCACGCGGGAGAATCTTGGCTACATTAACCAGTCAATCTGTAGTGGCCACCTGCCGATAATTCTCTTATTATGCACACAAACGCATATACTAATACCACATCGTGTTTGAAAGGTAGCCCCTTCGATCCCTACCCGATCTAAAAATGGCCTACCGCCGAAGGAATAACTTCATTGCTCCAGTTTTACCCCATGATTCGGTCCCTCTCCGCAGAAATTGTACGTCACCTGCCGAGAGTACTACACAAAGCACTACTCCATAGCTCCGGCAACAATCCTAGGATTCTGAAGAAAAAATGCACTTCTGAACAAAACTGCACGGTCCGGATTCGGATCCACGACTTTCGGAACGCAAGTCAAAGGCTTAGCCACAGAGACCCTAAACCTAATCGTCAGACTTCACTCTGTTTCCAGAGCCACCGCCTGGGGGTGGAATAGGGTCTTGATCAATGCTATAAATAACGTATCGTACTCTTAAATTTACTTTCGCATGCTTCTTGTCTGGAATGTTACATGATCGACTACTTCTATTTTGCTGCATGATTTTCTCCATCTCTTTCTCGCTACTCTCTTTCATGTTATCATTCTTGTTTTGATATATTTGAGATCTTCAATGAGCGCTTTAAACAACGTATGTTCAATTGCATTTTAATGCCAACTTTGCGTTACTAGAGCCAAATATTAACAATAAGCAAAGCACAGTCACAAAACATAACTATATATAAAATGCGATGTCTACGAACATTTTTTAACAACACCAGAAAAGACAGAGTCACCAACATAGCATTTGAAAGAAAGTTTGGACAGACAGAAGCTTGCTTGAGTTACATTGAGAAACAAAGAATGAAGTGGTTCGGCCACTTAATAAGAATGCAATCAAACTCCACTGTATACATAGTGTTTCACAACAGGAAAGAAGGCGAGAGCATCATTGTTACCCTGCGGTGAGTTACCATATGTGCTCCAATCTCTTTCTTACACAGGAAGATCTCAGTGGCAGTGCACGAACTCCGTAGCACCGGCGAGGGTCCCGATGTAATTTAGAAGATGGTGAAAATATTTTGTAGAAATTTTATTTTTAATCTTTCTAATGAATTTTACCCAGGCAGCGGCTTTCCAGCCTGCTCTTCTCGATTTTGAACTGTCAACGTGTACTTTTACGTGCTGGACTTGAACATGAGACCTACGTTTTATCGTCCGCCTCCGATAGACTAGAAATTCGATCTCACCTACACTGAGATCAGGGATCTCTGGAAAGATGACTCCACGAGGGAGCGAGCCAAGTACCTTATGAACGAGAGGCTAGCACCTAACCGTTACTCCACAGAGACCCTCGAAGAGAGACAGAGAGAGAGAGAGATTGATACTATATGCCCCCCTCATTGGTTTAATCCTATACTAGGGGGAACAGGATCAATTTTATTTATAAAACCTAATCATAAGCACGTCTTATTGACAGGTCACATGGCTCAGAACCAATCTCCACCCCCACCACCTTACTCTGAGTGTGTACCGGATACTTCGCCACCAAATTTCCAGATTATGAGAAAACCGCTCAATACAGGCTTAAGAGGGCCCCGACCACTGTCAGGCCTGAATTTAGGAGTTCCACACTCACTGCTTGACCTTGAAGTGGACAATGCTAATCTTTTTAAGACATGCTCACAGTTCAAACCAATACAATTTGAATACAATACACTCCAGAACAGCAGGACCAGTATTCTAGAGGAGAGCATGGCGTCCATGGCCAAAAGCAGGTCGGATATTAAGGTTTGTTAGCTCTTCTTCTTTTTCTTTCTAGAATTACAGTTCATAAACAATTCCTTGTGATTTCGAGGTGTCTATGTGGCCTGGCGGTAAGATGCTCGCATCTCGCTTCAAAGGTAGTCAGTTCGTTCCCAGCGTCACCCGTGTGTTGCCGAGGCTCTCAATTGGAGCAAAGAATAGGAACATTGTGACCTACATGTCATGTTGTAAGAGGTGATTGAGGTAGGGACCCACCGAGTGGTTACCGGGGCCCAAATTTGGGGTGTAAAGAATAGAACCACTGTTACCTGCCACGCATGTCGTAATAGGCGACTAATGAGGTTTGGCTGAAATCGGATGCATGTGTCCTAAGCGTGTAGAAGTCTATGCGTTTAGGGGCCTACCAAACCAATGTGCAACGTATACACGTTCTTGACAAAGATCAAACATATCACAAAGAGTGATTAAAATTGGTTGTAAAGAACGAACGCAAAGAAGAAGTAGAAGGTAGGGGCCTAAGGAAGCCCTTAGTAAATAAAAAGCGTTGCATAAATCTGATGTGCTGGCCTACTTGTAGGTTCTTCTCTCCAATGACGATTGTAGATCTTATCTTTTCATATCTTCCTTAACATTAACTGAAACTCGGTAGTTTTGGCAGCTTAAACCTGCGTTTCAAGATTGACATTTCTGAAACTGGCACATTTCAGTTTCACTAAGGGAAATAACAAGTAATTTTGTACTTTTTATATTGTACATGTGTAACAGAGAGACAGACCAAGGGTATTTGAAATAATGACGCTGTTCGTTAGATGAATCTAGTAAGTTCTAAAATCTTATAGAAGCCGGAAGTACGTGTAAACGGGTCACCTTAGCATCTAGTTAGACCAATGAAATTCGTAGATTAGTGTTAGGCGTAGTATTTTGAGAAAAACAACCCTGATCTAGAACTTTCAGGAGGATGATAGATTACATAACGACAGCCTGGTATAAATACGGTGGGTATAATTCGAGGACAGGCAGAGGCTAGGACAGCTGCTTAATCAGAGCCTACCTTGTACATCTCTGTGGAGGAGCTCAAGCAGAGCAGACCGGTGTTATTTGTAGAGAGATCCAGTAGATAGGGGAAACAGATCTGACAGACCAGTAGGACGGTTCTGGTAGACATATCTAGATATTTAAATAGAGTCGGTTATTGAGGAGGATAATAATCTCGATATAGAGAAAATATAGTCGTAGCAGCGGAGACCGTGGAATTGTGAGTTGGGTTGAGTTGGATTTTGTCTTCATGGGACAGGGTACCTTTCTGTAAAGCCCTGAGATCTATCGAGAACCATTGATTTCTGTACGATTGTATCAATTCATGCTAATGATGAAGTTCTCAGTAAGAATAGCTGAGAGAGGAATACAAATTTGATTGATATTTATCAGGTATTTGGTGAATTTATAATTGATTTGGAGAGAGAGAGAGATTCTCTTGTTTTTATAGCAGCAGAAATAAATAATCTTCAAGACATCTACAGAGAATCTTATTCTACAGGGTGTTCACAATAATTGCAGCCCGTGAATGGAGCTAATCTGGCATATATGTATGGAAATGGAAAGGTTCAGTTATGACGTAGTATAGGTCAAGGTTGTGTGACGGTGTGTAATTGTAGTGCGGGAAGGGCGATGAACAAATGTGACGTAGGACGAGCTAGTCAGAACCGGTTTAGATAGTAAATAAATACAACTAAATTTGTACCTGACAACTTTCGAATTGTCAATGGGGCTGAAATTATCTTAAACACCCTGTAGTATAGATACCAGCTGTGCCGTGGTCAACTAGATAACGAAGATCTAGTACAGAGATCAGAATAGTTATAGATAGACAATGATGGAGGCTGTGTAACATGTCCAGGTCAGTATAATGACAACAGGCCGGTTACAGACTCATCATTCTCGGTGCCGTGCCCAGTTTTAGAGGCATAAGAAGGACACTCTCACAACCGACAACAGCTCATCGTTTTAATGTGCCGTGCCCAGGATAGGACAGGATGACAGCCACACGTTAACACATGGTCTCATTTCCATAACTGGATAAATATACGAATGATATAACGTCGGACGGATTAGCTCAGTGACGGCTCGTCATAATTTTTGTTGGTGGGGCGAGACAACAATTTTCGAAAAAATCATGGTTTTGGTTAGGTCATATTTTAGTATCTACTATGACAAACGTAGGGATAAGCGGACCACCCAAATGTGCTGAAAAACTGGACAGCCCAGCAGAGGCTTGAATAAAGTGCAAACGCTCCTACCGAATGGTGATAAACTGTGCACAGTGAGATAGAAATGGGTAAGGTGTCGCCTAGTACAACAATGTGAGCACAAGTGACAGAGAGAAAAGGGGGAGGATCCCAGTCGGTGGGTCCAGAAATGGATAAAGGGCACCCAAAGAAAAGCGAGGTGGACAAAACGGTGGCGAGTCTCAACGATGAGGTCTCCATCCAGAGAACAATAACCACACTTCCCCTCGTAGGGAACTACTACTGCCTTGTAGTTCGATTGCGGACAATGAAAGGCTAGCGGAGCAAACCGTACACAAAACTGGATGGCAGACAAACCAAGTAGTCCAAAAAGACTGGTAACCTGGGCAGATGACGCTCAACAACCCGGAAGGGAAAGTTGTCTAAGGGTAGCTACCATAAAAGAAAATAGCAACCTACTGCCTTGCAGGTCGGCTGGGGACAGCCAAAGGCTGGTGGAGAGCGAACCCAGTAAATACTGGCTAAGACCGGACACATCACCGAAGGATAAGCACCAGAGCTCCAAATAGCGCTTAAGATGTGACAAACCCACCCATGTTAAGGTTGCATGAATCAGATTTCCACATGAATGATATTTGTGGGAAATCTGGTACACCGGTCTAAGCGGTGATCAGCGAGCGAGCGAGAGAGAGAGAGAGAGAGAGAGAGAGAGAAGAGAGAGAGAGAGAGAGAGAGAGAATCTACTATTATTTGTTTGGGGGACTGCCTAGAGTAGTTGATAGTAGCTCGGCCTGCTAGCTGTGAGACGCCTCATAGCTCGGGTTCGAACCTACTGTCCGGCATTTGTTCCGAGTCCCTGGTCTTACTCAGGACGATAACGTGAGTACCTCTGAAGTCGGAGAAAATCTGCCTGTATGGCGAGGAATACTAATTACGAGTACATTGAGCATACGGCTGCCAGTGTAAAGTAATTTACAATGTGCACGCTGCTGCCATTGTAAGAAATTGGTAAAACGGATTTTCACGCAAAATCAGTTTCAGAGATGAAACTTCGTCTGAGTTGAAAGCGGGCGAAAAAAAAAAAAAAAAAATTATTTGTTTATTCCGGGAAGTTAGCTCCCTTTACTAGAACGTACATGGTCGTACACAGAAGATGGAACGGGCGATCATCATTCTATGATGGTTAATTGAATGAAAATCGTGGCATATCCCAAAGGACGTAGCCATCAACCACAGTAAACAAGTCGTTGATTTTCTAGGCACCACTTATACGTTCAGTAGAAAAAAAATATATATCATTCCGCCTGTGTGTTGCCGAGGCTAGCAAGGAGAGCAAAGAATAGCAGCACTGCCACCTACAAGGCATATCGTAAAAGGCAACTAAGGTAGGGGCTTAAGGAATCTACCATGTCCGTCTGCCCAACGTGTTCGTAGCGCGTTGGACTACGGGTGACTATTCCTCTGTGTGTGCTGGTTCAATTCCGCGGGATGGCAGAAAAAGCCACAGATTCCCCAGATTTACGGTGTTCGTGGCACCGAACGAAGAGTTACGATGTCCATGGCACCGAGCGAAGGCTAAAGCCGGCTTCGGATCGGAAAATCACCTAGATAGTAATAAATCGTCGCATGCTTGCCTACATGTAGGCGCGTAACTAGGCAACGTCAATCTCTTAGGCTCAGACCATACAAATAACAAGTGGTTAACAAATGGTCGATATGGACTTGAAGAAGAAGATATATCAATCAATATTACACACAAAAACAGTTTACACACACGACATTTCTTTTACACACACACAGAGAAATATTTACACACACACACAGACAATATTACAACACACACAGACAATTTACACACACACAGACAATATTTACACACACACAGACAATATTTACACACACACAGACAATATTTACACGACACACAGACATATTTACACACACACACAGACAATATTTACACACACACAGACAATATTTACACACTACACACATGACAATATTTACAACACACACATGACAATTTTACACAACACACAACAAATTTACACACACAAGACAATATTTACACACACACAATGACAATATTTAACACAACACACAGATCAATATTTACACACACACACACAGACAATATTTACACACACACACAGACAATATTTACACACACACAGACAATATTTACACACACACACAGACAATATTTACACAACACAGACAATATTTCACACACACGAGACAATATTTACACACACACAGACACTATTTACACACACACACAGACAATATTTACACACACACACAGACAAATAGGTGAAGTAATGTTAATTTTGTCAATCTCAGAGCGATATGCATTGCTTGTCATATTATTTGTATGTCATGTCATTGTATTGATTATATTTGTACATTTCCATTGATTGTGTTTTAATAACAGTTTCCACTAATTACTTCTTTAAACCCCACAGGCGAGGCTGGATGATGGCAAGTCGGAGATAATAGACAGCGACCATCAGCTATTGGCATTCATTTCTTGTCTCTTCTGTTGGCCGATTGGTCTAGTGGCCATATACTATTCAAATATGGTGAGTAGCGGGTAGCCAGTGACGGCTCGTGATCATTTTTGTTTGGTGGGGCCGGACAAAATGTTTCGGAAAAATCATTGTTTTGGATTAGGTTATATATTAGTTATAATGATTGTTGTGGGGCCTGGCCCTACTGGCCCCTAATGACGAGCCGCCCCTGGGTGAAGCACCTCCATCTGCACCGCTGCAACGTATACACGTTCTTGGCAAAGATCAAACAAATCACAAAGAGTGATTAAAATTGGTAGTAAAGAACGAACGCAAAGAAGAAGATTTATAGTTTTAATTCTAGTTTTGTCGAGTCAATGACTAACTTCTCTCACTCAGGTCGACCCAACTTCAACTGGGTACTAGGAAATGCACTGGCAAGTAAAGGTGGCCGGCGTGATGTTGATCACATCACCAATACTGTGCCGACGGTCAATGAAAAGTACTGGCATATTGGTTATTGGTTACTAACCTGACGTCATTGCACTCCGGGCAGACCCATAGGTGCTGAGTCTCCTCCTATAGATATCGAAGAGTAGGCATTCTGATTGTTCCCGTGGCGCGCTGATTAAACGCACACCTCATTCTGTCCCTCAGGCATCCAATTCTACTTGTGCAATGGGTAACTCCAAACTGCTTAAATCGCTGGATCGATTCTTTCTCTCTCTCTCTCAATCGATCGATCGTTATTTTTCGGCCGTTTTGGTCATTCTTATTGTTATATATAAACAGCCTTTGCCAAGAACGTTTGTTTTACATCACATCTTCAGTACCATTTGGAGCTCTGGTGCTTGTCCTTCGGCGACGTTCTCACCAAGTGGCCAAACCATTTGAGTCTCTGTTTTTCAATGAATCTAATAGCAGGTGTCAATTTCAACTAGCGTTTACTGGGTTCCCTCTCCGTTAGCCTTTGACTGTTTCCAACCGATCTGCAAGGCAGCAGGTTGCTATTTTCTTTAAGGGTAGCGACCCTTAGACGACCTACCATCCCGGGTTGTTGAGCGTTATCTACCCAGGTTACCAGTCTTTATTTGGACTACTTGGTTTGCCTGCCGTCCAGTTTTGTGTACTGTTTACTCCGCTAGCCTTTGATTGTCCCCAATCAAACTACAAGGCAGTAGTAGTTTCCTGGCTGGTTCGATTCAGCATCGATTTTAGTGTCCTCGTCCAACAGGCAGTCGCGAAGAGACCGAATAGCATCCACATTATCCATCTTCAACTACCCAATAATTGATGTTGCCCTAGATAACAACACAATACCCAGTTTACCCAATATACAGGGTGTTCAACTTAAAAGCAGCCTATGAATGGAGCTAATCTGGCATATATGTATGGAAATGAGAAGGTTCAGTTATGACGTAGTATAGGTCAAGGTTGTGTGATGGTGTGTAATTGTAGTGCGGAAGGGGCGATGAACAAATGTGACGTAAAACGAGCTAGTCAGAACCGGTTTAAATAGTACATAAACACAACGCGTTAGGTTATCTGGCAACTTTCGATTTGTCAATGGGGCTGCAATTATCTTGAACACCCTTTTTCTGTACCTCTCTAGGTATGAAGAAGGGTTCATTCTCCATTTGTCTAGTCACTTATACTGTAAAGTTTTGTGGGAAGCATTACGTTCTAGTTATTGTGTCAAATGTTACAGAGGTTATTATGGACCCGTGTTGTCGAAGTATTTCTTGAATGTTGCCTACGTCGTTGAGATAAATGTTTAAGAAGAATCCTGCAAATTGTCTGGCCAAACCACCCATGTAGTTCCGGGGTCGCAAGGAAGCAAAGAATAGTGCCACTGCGGCCTAAAAGGCATGTCGTAAGAGGCGACTGATGTAGGACCTAGGAAGCTACCCTAGTAAATAAATAGCATCGCATAAATCGGATGTGTTGGCCTACTTGTAGGCGCATAACTGTCACAGCGTACAATCTCTCTTAGGCTCAGATGACATACAAATCACACAGAGTGGTTAACAAGTGGTCAATATGGAGCGTTCGAAGAAGAAGGTGAAGAAGAAAAAGAAGTCTGGCTAAACACGATAACAAATAAAAATGTTTGAAACGAACAAATTGTGCCTCAATGCAGGGCCGTGCGGTATATTTTCTCAGTATGATGCAAGTCTTCGAAATGCCGCACCTTAAATATTTTTCTTTAAAATCATTTCTCTAAATCAGGGTCTCTGTGGCTGAGTGGTTAAGCCCTTTGCCTTGCGAGTCGAAGGTCGTGGGTTCGAGTCCGGATCGCGGCCTGTTCACGAGTGCAGTTTTTCCAGAGACCCCTAGGATTGTTGCCAGAGCTACGGAGCTCGTGTTTTGTGCAATACTCTCGGCAGGTGGCGTGCCATTTCTGCGGAGAGGGCCGAGCCATATGGGGTAAAACCCGGTGCAGTGAAGTCAATCCTTCGGCTTTAAACCCTTTTTTTAAAACCTTTAAAATAACCTTTAATTGGGATTTTAATTTCGCTGCTTATGTCGCCCCCTCTTACGGTTCCGCCTGATGCGGCCGCCTCTCTACATTATAGCACGAAACGGCCCTACCTCAATGTAAACCATTATTTTTTAAAAAAAACCAAGATGGAGATAAATTTGGCATGTATGTCGTAAGCCAGTAACGACACTGACATATGATAGCTCTCCAGTAGACAATGGATGGGAAAGAGACATGAGGTTCCAAAGGAAACACGGGGAAGAATTGTGGAAAGCGAGTTGAAATACTGTTATGGCATGACATGGAAAACATTTAGTAGAAAGACGGCATAATGGCAACAACGGGAATCTCTTGTGAAAGTCGTATGTGTTAAACGTGACTCGAAGACGATACACGTGTAAATAGATCCACATGCCTCTTGATTTTTCTTGTGATCTTAGAACAAATATTCTACTATTTCTTTCTTTCTTTCTTTCTCGAATCCTGTTTGCCTCATAGCGTCAGGCCAAGAAGAGATTTCTAAAGCGGGCCCTTGTATGTGCTTCGTAGATAGACTCTTTCGTCGCCTCTGTTATCTCTGATGTCCATCTTTTGCGTGGCCGGCCTTTTGTTTTGTACCCTTTGTATCGGAGCAGCTTTGCTCTTTGAGTTCACTGTCTGTTGGTAATCTTCTTACGTGGCCAAACCATTTAATTTGTTGTTTCTTGATGAAGTCTAGTACTGATGTTGTACACACTTTTTTCCTGATGTCTTCATTTCTCAATCGGTCTCTTCTTGTTACACCCAGCATTCTGCGTCGACACTTCATCTCTGTCGTGACTAGTTTTCTTCTATCATTTGTTGTCAGTGTCCAGGTTTGGCACTGGTAGCATAATGTGGGGAGAAAGATTGTGTTGAGCATTGCTCTTTTTCTACTATTGTATTTTTCTACAATTGAACATATTCTTCTATTGTTGCCGCAAAGTAATAATTTAACTTGGCCTCATTCTCACAAGATTTTGTAAACGATTATATTTTTACTTTCCTCCCACTTACTTTTTGGCAGATGTTCTTGATACAATTTGTGTGATGTCTGCTCAACTTATTATGTGATGTCTGCAACTTATGTCCTGACAACATTAGACACTTCTTAAAATTGTAAAATTTAACGTGCTGCGATCTTCTCTTTCTCTCTCCTTCTCTCTGCGCGATCACCGCCCAGACCGATGTACCAGATCTCCCCATAAATTATATTCATGTACAAATCTGATTCATGCAGCCTTAGTATTGGTGTGTTTTACGTCACATCACATTTGGAGCTCTGGTGCTTATCCTTCGGCGATGTGTCCGGTTTCAGTCAGCGTTTTTTCGGTTCGCTTTCCGTTCTGTAGCCATCTAGTGTTTTTACGGTGTGGGGTAGCTAGCCCCACGCTCAACCTCCTTAGTCTCCTCTTACGACATGCGTGGCAGGTAACAGTGGTTCTATTCTTTACACCCCAATTTGGGCCCCGGCAACCACTCGGGCTCTGTGAGCTTCTTCTCCTGTTTCTTAGACGAGAGGCCTTGTTTTAAAATTGGTAGTAGTGTGGTTCCATATTACATGCATATTCCAAGTGGAAACGTATGGGTGTGAAGCATGGGCATTTAACAATGCAGTGGAAAAACATATATGTTCTTTTGAAGATAAGTGTTACAGAAGAGTCCTTCGTATATAATGGACAGAGAAGAGAACTAAAAGATCTAAAGAGAAAGAACTCAAAATCAAAGAAAACTGGCTGATGCTACAAATGAGAAAATTAAAGTATTTTGGACATTTAAAGAGACACGAAGGGTTAGAGAAGACCAACAGGAATGAGGTATCCCGCAAAGAGGAAAGAGGAAGACCACGGATACGATGGATTCAGTGTGTAACTGATGGTTCGAGCATGACGTCTGTAGAGGCGGAATATCTAGCTTATGAGAGAGAGAAATTCCGAAGGGCTGTTAGGGTGGCAACGTTCTACTCAGGACAAGCTATTTGATGATAATCATATTGGTTGGTATGAATATGATATTAATAATCTGCCCTTTAACTTGTATTCCAATATTTAGAAGTTTGAGTAATGGTGTCTGTTGGACTTTCTACCACCACCATCATCATCAGGTGCTGTGCTGACTGTTGTATGCGATCATGGATCTCCACAAATCTCTGCCTTTGGTGTTTGTTATCAACTCAGACGTTGACGTTCTACCATCTGGCATCTTGTTGAAATATTTATATCAAATTTGCCACTCACTGTCAAGTGTACATCTATTAAATCTGTCCTCCTCTATCTGAATGATCCATAATATATTTGCTTTTCCATTTGTGTACAGTGTCAGATGCTGAAAGCTGATGGAAACTACATTCAGGCTCAAATTTATGCTCGCCAGACGTTCATCATTTCTATGCTGGGACTGTGCTCTGGGAGTTTTACTTATATAGTCGTCTTTATTTATCAAAGAATGGTATAGATGTTTTGTCTTAACCAAAAAGTACTGCAAACTTTCCAGTAATATTGGCACATGCTATTTCCCATTACTTGTTTCATTGTAAAAGTTATTCACCTCCTCTTTTTCTGAGAAAAGATTTGTCAGTGATGTCCTTCGGTAAACAAAAAATATATCAGATATATTGTGTATTTTTATTATATTTTACTATAATACTATTTATATTTGTACGATTGTATATATATATTTATTGCATGTCCCTGCAGTAATTTTAAAAGCATACAGTATATTTTGTTTCGAGTGATTTTATAAAAATAAAATTAATAGAAGCTCGAGTTATTTGTTTTCGTGTCTTCTTTATACAATTTATTGCGTTCATACACACTTATACTGAAACGAATTTTACCGGGAGAGGCGAGAAATATTGGACTCAAATAGATAGAAGAGGTTGGACAGGTTGTCCAGGATAGAGTGGTATAGAAAATTTGCGTACATGCCCTCTATGAATGTGTGGTCTTTTTCGTCTTTACAGGCGATCAGTAGACCGAAACTAGAATCCAGCAAGCCAACAGCATTGCAACCAACTTACCCCAATCTTGAAACACCCAGCAATTCCAGTAGAGACTAAAAGACAGATTATAATGCAATCTCATACCCCACTGTGCTATCATTGCCAAACATGGGCACTGACAAAAGAACAAGAAAGGAAAATTACCACATGTGAAATGCCCGAGGAAAGCGGTAAATAAAACAAGAAGAGACCATATAAGAAAGAAGCAATTAGAAGAACAGTTGGAACAACACCTGCTATTAGATTCATTGAAAAACAGAGACTCAAATGGTTTGGCCACTTGATGAGAATGAACCCGAATACACCAGTTGCAAGAGTGTACAATCTGAAAATGGAATCATCAAAAGGAAGGGACAGACCAAGAAAAAGATGGGTTGATAGAGAGAGTTACATACATCTTAAAACTCCACAATACCACAGCATATCAAGCGACCGAGAGTGCCCTATCTCGGAAATCGATCATCAGTTAAACCTGCTACGCCTAACTGCAAAAATGCTGAGACGGACAAAAAAAAAAAAAAAACGAAGAAAGATAACAGTTATCATTTGGCATGTATGTTAAGTTACTGTGACAACTTCCGAGTTTGCGCTTGTCTCTCATACTTTTCAGCTCATCCCTAAGTCTATTTTCAAAAGATTCTGTACCTTCTGGTAATGTTGTTTCATTACGCCAAGGTTCACTACGAACTCTGAATTGAAAATGTAATATGAATGTTAGCAATAAGTTGCATCCATACGTTCAAAAGGTAACGGAAAGGAATAGTAACAAGAAAAACGGGTATCTCTACCAAAAATGTGTTTACTGGTTTATAAAAAGAAAAAGGAAAGGACCGCGCAGAGACGAGGAACAAACGGTGTTTTAGATTCAATGCAAGAGAGGACTAGACTCGAAAACACACTGAACAAGACATGACTTTAGGTTCTCGTAGACAAATTCAAGATTGGCATTTAAGTTATGTGAACAGGCAACCCGACGCGGAGCACATACTTCAAGACTGGCCCAAATTTGAGATACTGAGACAAACTCACTGGACTAGTAAACAACACGAAAACTGTAGCGACCAATTGTGAGCTACAAAAATAGTGCGGTTTTTACAAGAGACAACATTACTTATATACAATATCTAAAACGAACGAACGAAAATGAACCAAGGATCAACATGATATATACCACGATGAACGATGCCGGAGAATCAGCTGCTGAAAGATAATCTACAAGTAAAATTCTTTCATCTTCATAATGTCTCGAGACTCTACAGAAGTCACAGATGAGTAGTAGGCTGCCAACTTTATAGCATTGCATCCCCAGACACAAAACAGGTACTCAGTAACAATGCCCGACTCAAGTGGGCAGAAGTATGGACAGAGCCGATATCACCAATGCGGTACGCTCTCAATTGTGTGACATGGGCGGGTCTCAGACACTGGAACGAGTTCGAGAATTAGGCGTTAAGTTTGGACATGCCAGACAGTGTCGTCTTCGTGGTAGAGAGAGAAGATATAGTAATCAACTTCTCATGGGTACTGGGAGCAAATGGACTTTGGGATGGCTGCTGCAACGGAGGACAGAGCACGACTAGGAATGCCCAATGTGCCATGCTGTCGATCGCATAACATAACATAACATAACTCAGTTAAAGTACCCCTTTAGGGTGTATAAGAAATCTCAAGAAATGTGAATGAAAATCGTAGCATATCCTTTACAGGACGTAACCACCAACCACAGTAAACGAGTCGTTGATTTTCTAGGCACCACTTATACATTCTGTAGTTTGCCATTGCTTTCTGAACGGTGAGGTCTGTTTGTACCTTTTTTAAATAAAATCCTACGGAAACGAATTTGCTTCCAAACCTGCATACCGTGGGGTTTGAACCGGGTACGCTTGTGTTTGGGTCTCAACGGGCACGATACAGGAGAGAAGATATAAAGATCGACCGAGGGACAAGATTATAGAAAGCTTAACATCATAGAACGGCGTGAAAACAATAGACGAACTCGTATATAAAAAGCTAGACAAGTGACAGTGAGTTGTGGGAAAACTGTGAAAACATTAGCCAGCTGACACGGCACTTAATGATGATGACGAGAAACTAACTTTGCATGCAGTTAATTTAAAGATAATTTAATATAATTAATATCTAGTAGAAACATTGATACAAAAATCAAACTAATTATATTAACTGAATGCAAATTTATACGATTTGAATTTGATTTATAAATGAATTTTTTTTCATAACAAAGAAGAATTGTTTTGCGAAAAATATTTTGCTCTCGCCTGTACAAGAACTTCCTTTTGTTTGTGTTGAACCTGCTGTTCGAGTAGGAAAATGAACTTACGGACTACTATGTAATCCTGTAGATTTATTTGACTTAAGAGACATGGTTGTTGGTAACAGATTCAGATGTCTAATCGTTAGATTTTATAAACTACTCCTTGCTGTGTCTACGCTGTTAACATTTGCCCCATTCATCATCCACTTTATATCAGGAGAGGAGGTGTCAGACGAGGGCAGCAATAACTTTAAGAAATGTTCACAGCTGTTGATGGGACAGTATCCTTGTTTATTAATATTATTGTGTATACTTAGTTTTGAATATGTGCGCATATGGATATGTAAACAAGTATATTAGTACCAGTATATTTTTATTAGTTTTAGATATGGACTGCTATACATTGTCCATGTTTCACTGGCGTACAACACAGAACTGTGACCTAGTAGGTAGAGTGATCAGTCACCTTGCGCTGATGGAAATGTTGATGAGATCTAAGCAACTATTTACCTGTCTGGAGTTTAATGATGATGGTCCTTACTAATCAAGGTAGTGAGCGCTATGGCTTAGTAAACTTACAGCTTTGTGGCGATGCTCGTCCACTCTGCTCTCCTCGCAGTCTTCCAAATGCAACATTGGCTTTTGATATCCTAATGTCAACATTTGTATCCACTGTATCAAAGAAACATTGCTCTTTGAGGTGCACTGTCTGTTGGTAATCTGCTTATGTGGCGAACCATTTATTTTGTTGTTTCTTAATCCTTTCGTTCATTTGCTTCAAATATTGTCTAAATATTCAATGTTGTCTCTTGTATAAACTTCACTGTCTTTTGTAGCTCACACAGAGGTGCGTGTAGTTTTCTGTTGAGTGTTGTTTTGTTAGGCGAGTGAGTTTGCCTCAGTATATCATATTCGGGCAGTCTTGAAGTATGTGCTCTGCAGTCTGATGTGCCTCTCCACATGTACAGATGGCTAAATTGCCAATCTTGAATTTTGTATACATGTGGCAGCGGAGTCAATTATGTCCTGTTCTAAGGCGCAGAATGACAACTTGTTCCAATCTGCTCATTATAGTGATCGTCTTGTGTTGGTATTTGTGGCTTTCTGATTTATTTAATCATCCTTTTCTTTTGGTTGTAGGTAATTGGCGCATCCGGTTGCTCTCTTGTAGCACTTTCATTGGCCAGTTGATCTGCCGTTTCATTTCCTGGTGTGACACAGTATCCACTGAAAGATGACCCTGCGTTGCTTGCACAGTTTAGACAGTAGGGTCTGTAGACCTGCAATTTTTGGACTGTAGTGCTGATTTTGCACTAACAAATACAACAGGTTGTGGATCAAGTCTGGTTGTTTCTAAATGAATTTTCAGTACTGATGTTGACTACTTTTTTTTACAGGTGTCTTAATTTATTTGTCATCTAGCTTGATACATGATGATGATGAATTTTTTATTTAGAAAACTGACATGCACAACAGAGAACATTTTATAGAAAAGTTGAACTTTTTGGAGGGTATTTTGTTGTGTATTAAAACCAAACAACTCTTATTCCTTAACTTCAAACAAGATATATGTGTTCTGATCCTGAGATTGACCCTAAAACACAGCAACCTAAATACTGCCATAAAGAAAAAGAAGAAGTATCAGGTAAAGTTTTAAACCTTTTTGATCTTTAATGCATCTTTTACTTCTTTTATTTGGGATCTTTATGATAGTGTAGTTAGTACACTTGTTTCCTAGACGGGTGATCACGGGTTTGAAACTTGCTTTGTAGTCTTAGTGTGCTGAAGTCGGCAATATTAGACCAGAAGGTTCATAAGAAACCATAGTATCATGCATCTAACGCTTATACATGGTGATTATACTGTCTGATAAAACTTATGCTCTTGATCGACCTACTTAGCCTCGAGTAGTTACGTCGCTACATTAAAAACCTACACAGCATCAGAGATGAGCTTTACAGACAGCAGTTCACTTCATAATAAGGACACATCTGACATTATAATCATCTAACTAACAATTGCAAGAAGAAGAAGAAGAAGGCATTGTATAAAATTTAAAGTTCAAAATCTGCAGTAGAATTTGAAATTTTTCTCAGGCCGACCCAGTCTCGATTGGGTACCAGACAAACTTCTTCACCTTTCAACTCCCAACAGAACACATGTCTTCAACAAATATCTTCCAGATCTTCCTCTCTCCTGCCATCCCTTCCTCTCTCCTGCCATCCCTTCCAATTCTTTCCATGTTCTACCTATCCTTTTAATATCAGTCTTCAGCCCTCTTCTCCAGGTATGTCTAGGCCTTCCTCTACTCCTCTTTCTCTGCGGGTTCCAAAACAGTGCCTGTCTTGCTATGCTTCCGGTCGGTCTTCTCTATGTGTGTCCTATCCACCACCAGTGTCTCTTCCTTAGCCTTTTCTCCACTGTTATCTGCTTAGTTCTTTCTCTGAGTTCCTCGTTAGTAATCTTATCATACTATCCCAGTCCCTCTATTCTATGTAAACATCCATTTATGAAGGACCAGAGAAACACTGGGAAGTAAAGACAACCAGAGTGACCACACCACCTATCATGTGTTGTTGGTCAGATAAAAATACAGACCTAACACTATATTCCCCAATATACCTAGTACGAAAATGGGTGCGTGATTTTTTTATTTTTGCTTTATTGGGGTCTAAGACATAATGAGCAAGATGATATCAATCTGGCGAGAATATGAGTGAACCAGAGCTGACAAGACCCTACTCAAGTGTTGGCCATGGTGACAAACTGCATTATTACAGCCTGGTTAAGTGAGTAGAGATTGAAGAGCAAACAGCTAACTGGTTTAATAAACTCATTGCTGAAAACAAAATGCACGGTGCAAGATTAAACTACAGGTTTCCTGATCCTTTACTTGGGAATCTAAATTACAAGTACCTCAGAAATCAGAGTAAGACTCGCCTGAATGGCGAGGGACACTGGGGATAAGGAAAGCTAGCCTTCATGCAAAAATAAGTCAGAGGTGTCATATTAGGTGCCATGACTACGTCTGAATTCATAGTGGATGAACAGAAAAAATCCCAAGAGATGAGATGGAAGGTTTTGGCTTGGGACTGTCTACCCCATCCAGTAGAAAACTTTAGCTACAAAATCAACATTATTTTTTTTACAATATCTCACCAACTATGAGCAAGTCTAACTTGACATGAATTAGTTAAGGACCTATGTCTTAACGTGGCCTCCGATAAACATACAGCCACCGGCTTAGGTAAAATTTCTAGGAAAAAAAGACCACAACTGTCATGTGATCCTTGCATTCCAGTGTTGTTGTATGTAGACTAATTCATTTTAAAAACAACACAACATTCTAAATCAAGGTTATATTATGTAACAAGTTCAGTTTAAAGCTAAGAAATATCAGTATTATTAATATTTTTTACCAATAAATAACCATGAACGCATAGAATTTAGCAAAATTGCAAAAAAGTGTACAGTGTTCTATCAAACATATACAAAAACCAGCCCCTATCTAACAGGAATTTCCGATTTGTCGGCTAAGCTATTCAGCTTTATGTTACCAGGGGCTGTAGTCTTAACCAGGGTTAAAAAGACACGAGAGAGAGAGAGAGACAAAACATATGCACACACACAGAAAGACAGAGAGTAATGTGTCAATATTTCTGCAATTCTCTTCCAGTTTGGTGTAGATTAGCACCAGGAATAACTGAATGCGATGGTCTCTTGTCTAATGGAACATTTCAGCGCAGCGTACCTTGCAAATGGACGTAAGTATAAATATAATTTATGCCAGATTGCCAGCATTTTGCATCATTTCTCTGACACACTGGTCTTACTTAATAGAACCACTGTTTCCTGCCACACATGTCGTAAGAGGCGACTATGGAGGTTTGGCTGAAATCAGATGCACATGTCCAAAATGTGTAGAAGTCTGCGTTTAGGGCCTACCAAACCAATGTGCAACATATACACGTTCTTGGCAAAGATCAAACATATCACAAAGAGTGATTTAAATTGGTCGTAAGAACGACGAAAGAAGAAGAAGAGAGTGGTTAAGGGTTATAAGTAATATGTTTTTGTGAAAGTTGTTGTGTAAATATGGCCTTACAAAAAATTAAGCAGCTAAAAACAGTGTGGAATTGAACTGATAGGAAAACAAAGGTCAGAATACTAAATTTTGTGTATATTCCCAGTGGTAATATATGTGTGTGAAGCATGGACATTTAACTTGGCACTAGAAAAACATATATGTGCTATCGAATATAAGTGTTACCAAAGAGTTTTTTCGTCATTTGCTGTTAGTGTCCAAGTGTGGTACGGGTAGCACTAAGCATACATGTGCTTTTAAATGTAAGTATTCATCATTATCAAATAGCTTGTCCTGAGCAGAACTTTGCCACCTCAACAGTCCTCTGGAATTTCTCCCTCTCATAGGCCAGATACCCTGCCTCTGCAGCCGTCATATTCAAACCATTAGTTACATCCTGAATCCATCTTCTCCATGGTCTTCCTCTTCTTTTCTTTGCCAGTATGCCTCCTTTCATGACGATCTTCTCTAGCCCTTATGTCTTTTTATGTCCAAAATATCTCAATTTTCTCTTTCTTATTTGTAGCATCAGCCAGTTTTCTTTGATTTTGAATTCTTTCTGGATATATCTATTTGTTCTCTTCTCTGTCCAAGATATACTGAGGATTCGTTTGATCTGTTGTCATTATTTTTGTAAGTATTACAGAATAATTCTCTGTATATCATAGACAGAGAAGAATGATTGTTCATTTGTTTTTGTATCTTGCAGGAATGGTAATTCATTTGAAACAGCTTTGCTGCTGTCTGTGTTCCTGGGTATGTTTGGTGTAGACAGATTCTATCTAGGTTACCCAGCCATAGGTAAGATATACTTGATTCAAACTAGTATCACCCAGGTCATGAGAAAGATGATGCATACTATTAACTCAATAGAGAAGAACAGGTTGTCATTTTCCGGCTACAAACAGGGTACAGTAGGCTGAGATATCATCTGTTTAACAGGTATAAAAGCAGAACCCTGTGAGTGCGGGTTCAATTCTGCGGGCTGGCAGAAAAGCCACAGGTTCACCAGATTCACGGTGTTCGTGGCACCGAACCGAAGGGTTACGATGTCCACGGCACCGGACCGAAGTGCTGAAAGCTCAAGTGCTTCTGGATCGGTTAAAAAAAAAAAAAAACAGGTATAAAATAGGCACTTCTGACATATACACATGTGACACCAGCAAGTTGACAGAGACACACATACTGAAAGAGTGTCCAATATACAATGTACAGAGAAAACACACATATCCAATCCCCATGTCAGTCCAAGACAATCTATATGGAGATGTACATGGACTCTGGTTGACCACTAACGACTTTAGAAGTATACAAGTCAATGTTAGTCCAAGATAAGCTATATGAAGATGTACATGGACTCCGGTTGACCACTAGCTACTTTAGAAGTATATAAGTCAATGTCAGTCCAAGATAAACTATATGAAGATGTACATGGACTCCAGTTGACCACTAGCTACTTTAGAAGTATACAAGTCAATGTTAGTCCAAGATAAGCTATATGAAGATGTACATGGACTCCGTTGACCACTAGCTGCTTTAGAAGGATACAAAACAATGTTTGAAAATGTTATAAGAATAAGAGATTCAAACTAGTTCATGCATTGACAGTATCAACCATTCAAAGAGACTGTGAAATGGTTGGCATCTCATAACTACTCTCAGTGACTATGCAGCATGATTCGAAAGTTGCCAGAAATTGGGATACTATTAACGGCTGATGGAGTAATTGCTGATACAGACAGTGATCAGAAATCAACTTCATTTTTGTTCCTGAGTTAGCCCACGGGGTTGGTAGTAAGAATGAGCTGATAGATTGGCTGACTTGGCTACAATATCAGAGGGAGCTGCATGGATCGAAATGACATTCTTTAGCATTGAGAGAGTCTTTCCGAACAGCGAAGTTTCACATGAATCCCACTCACTGATCAGATTGAGAGAGTCTTTCCGAACAGACGAGTTTCACGTGAATCCCACTCACTGACCAGATTGAGAGAGATAGGTGTCAATATTGGTGTAGCCCGAAAAGAACAACATACCAAATATTCAAAGAGATTGATTAATCAACATCAAGCTAGCATGTTGTTCAGATGCCCGCTGCTGGATTTGTTGAGACGGAGATCGGAGCACCTATGGACGTGTCCGGACTGCTATGATGATAGTCCTCATATAACTGATAACCGTACAAACCACCAAACAGATTCTTCATTGTTACCTTTGAACTGATATCGTATACATTGTGTCACAGTTTATAGAGTTATCTGTATCCTTTCACCTGGCACAAGTTTTGACCGTTGTTTGCTGTCCCTTTTGCTACATTTTGTGATCTCTATTTAGATAATTATACCAAATGTGCAAAAAAACTGAAATCCCAGCAGAGGCTTGAATCCAGTGAGTGCTTCCGCTCGCTGGGAACTACTACTGCTTTGTAGTTAGATTGGGGACAATCAATGGCTAGCGGAGCAAACTGTACATAAAACTGGACGGTAGGCAAACCAAGGGCCCAAAAAGACAGGTAACCTGGGCAAATGACGCTAAACAACCCGGGAGTGCAGGTTGTCTAAGGGTCGCTATCTTAAAAGAAAATAGCAACCTGCTGCCTTGCAGGTAGGCTGGGGACAGCCAAAGGCTGATGGAGAGCGAACCCAGTAAACACTGGCTTAAACCGGACACTCGCCGAAGATAAGCACCAGAACTCCAAATGACGCTGAATGATGTGATGTAAAAAATACGTTCTTGGCAGAGGCCGTTTATATATCGCAATAAGAATGATCAAAATGGCAAAAAGAACGATCAAGAGAGATAACTATACCGTTATATGAGTTCTGGAGCTCATCTCTTATGCTGTGTAGTTTTAAATGTAGTGACATAGCTACGCTAGACTCAGTAAGTCAATGAACAATCTAAGTTTTATCGGACGGTATAAGTATTATGCGTCTCACGCTTATATATGATGATTATACTGTCCTATAAAACTTAGATTGTTGATTGACTTACTGAGCCTATAAGCGTGATCATATATAGCGTGAGACGCATAATACTTCTTCTTGACGCTCCATATCGACCACTTGTTAAACCACTCTTTGTGATTTTTATGTGATCTGAGCCTAAGAGTGAGTGTACATTGTGACAGTTATGCGCCTACAAGTAGGCCAGCACATCTGATTTCTGCGACGTTTTTATTTACTAGGGTAGCTACCTAGGCCCCTACCCAATCGCCTCTTATGACATGCCTTGTAGGTAGCATATTTACTATTCTTTGCGAGCCCCGACAACACACAGGCGGCTTGTTTCATAAACAATGATTACCATATATTATAAAACGTCTGTTAGTTATCGGGACTCACAATGTGAGCAAAACATAGATCACATACAAATCACAAAGAGTAGTTTAACAAGTGGTCGATATGGAGTGTTCGAAGAAGAAGTAAGTTTGTTATAACATGTGAACAAGCTACATGTAACGCACACACTAGATAAAATGTATTGATTTTACTGATCATTTGTATTTTTGCAGGTCTTTTGAAATTTGCAACACTTGGTTTTATGTTCCTAGGACAATTGATTGATATATTATTGATAGCAACTCAGGTAAGTTTGATATATTTTTCACTGATAGCAGTTCAGGTAAATTTTAATTGTTGTTGAGTTTTGTCTTGATTAAAGACATGAAAATATGCAATAACCGGATCCCTCTGGAAAACACTAGATGATCAACATCATCATCAGGTGCCATGCCGGCTAGCGTAGGAGATCATGGATCTCCACAGATCTCTGTCTCTTGTGTTTGCTATCATCTCAGATGTTGACGCTCTTCCGTGCCATGAAGTCAGGCTATTCAAAATTTCCTCTGTCTTTCTCTGTCTCGTGATAGAAGTTAAGTTTGGACATGCCAGACAGTGTCGTCTTTGTGGTATAGAGAGAAAGTATATTAATCGACTTCTCATGGGAACAGTGAGCAAATGGACTTTAGGATGGCTGCTGCAGAGGAGGACAGAGCATGCATGGGAGTGCCCAATGTGTCATGACGTTGATCGCATAACATAACTAGATGATAGTTATACATGCTGATTCAACATCTCTGATGCACACACACACAGACATATACAATGTATCTTTTATCGGAAGCCCACACACACTGTATCCTTTACCTGACACTCTGACGTACACACACATACTGTATTCTGACACGCCGATGTACACACACACACACACAGTATCAGTTACCTGACACACTGACGCACACATGAACTATATTCTGACACTCTGAAGCACCACACGCACTGTATCCGTTACTTAACACTCTGATGCATACACACACTGTATTCTGACACTCTGATGCACACACACACGCACTGTATCCGTTACTTAACACTCTGATGCATACACACACTGTATTCTAACACTCTGACGCACACACACACTATATCATGACACTGATACACACACACACACACACTTTATCCGTACCTAACACTCTGACGCACACACACACAGTATTCTGCCAATGATGCGCTCACATACTATCCGTTACCTGACACTGACTGACACCCACACACACTGTATTCTGATACACACCCACTCTGACTATATCTTTTGACTGACATATAAATGTATTTCTCTGTTTATTATTCAACAGGTATTAACTCCATCTGATGGATCAGCGTATGTCTTGGACTACTACGGAGCATCTAGTTTGAGAATAGTGAAAGATAATGAAACATATATATTACCTGGCATATGATAACATTCCAACAATTGTTGTGTGTTGTAAACAACCAAAGTTGTGGTCAGCTGTATACTTGTCCTGTTCTGTTGACTGCAATACCGTTCCATAAACAGTGATAGTAGTGACCGATGGTGCAGTGAGGATCTAGTATTTGGCAACAAGGGATAGATGTTCATTTGAGGATCATCTTCATCACTTGTTGGTTGATGTATTTGCTGGGATTCATTGTTCATTTGATGATCATCGCACATAGGACATGTCCATAATTGCTCCGATCTCCTCCCAAGCATGTATTTCAGTGTGTTTAGACTAAAAGCTCTCGTTCTGTGCTGGTTGATGTATCTACTGGGGTTTCTCTAATGATTTTCCCATCTTCGTAAGGGATAGATGTACTTTGTTCAATAATATATATTGTCATAGATACTGTAGAGAGCGATGTATGTGACTTCTTATTTGCAATGGCTATTTTGATGATTATACTGTTAGACGCGTTCTTATGATGGAGTTGACTGTTATCTGGATCTCATCTCTAGTGCCATGTAGTGTTGAGTTGTAGGGCCAGCATTCCTTTCTAGGGAGGACATACAGGGGACAGTCTTGCAGGACATGTTCTGTGGTTTTGATCCGCGGTGCCACAGGGACACAGGGGATAGGGACAATTGCATCCTTTGTAGGTGTTTGTTCAGTCTGTTATGTCCTATCCTGAGTTGGAACATGATAGTCTGTCCTTGTCTGTCGAGTGAGTGGTAGTCAACGTTGAATAGTTAGGTTCTTTTCTAATGTCCACGATAGCTCTTTTTTCAAAGTATGTGATTTCGTTTTCTACTTGTTCACATTCTGCTTCCTTTTTTTCAAGTTTGTCTACCTTCTCGTTACCTGGCACTCCACAGTGTGATGGTACCCACTGGAGTGTAACTCTCTTGTTACCTGGCACTCCACAGTGTGATGGTACCCACTGGAGTGTAACTCTCTTGTTACCTGGCACACCATAGTGTGATGGTATCCACTGGAGTGTAACTCTCTTGTTACCTGGCACCCCACAGTGTGATGGTACCCACTGGAGTGTAACTCTCTTGTTACCTGGCACTCCACAGTGTGATAGTACCCACTGAAGTGTAACTCTCTTGTTACCTGGCACTCCACAGTGTGATAGTACTCACTGGAGTGTAACTCTCTTGTTGGCAGAAATCTTGCTGATCTCCTTTCTCAGGGAGTGTATGTGACTAGTAGCTTGATTTTTGTATAAGAAATGTGTACAGAACACTTCACTATATTAGCATGTGCTGGACTTTGGTGCATGTTTCCATTGTTTATTGTTGGTGCGCCATGCTCCATTAGGGGCAAGTAGAAACAAGAAGTTAACCCTTTTAGGACAAAACAAAATTGAGCTTTCCCTCCGAAGACAGAACCACTTTTTTTAGAAAAGAAATGACTAATGACAGCTTTGTTCTCTCTAATCCTGTTTTGTCTCACAGCATCGGGATAAGAAGAGATTTATAGAACAGGTTTTTGTGTGCGCTTCATAAATAGTGTTTTTCACAGCCTCTGTTATTAGTGAAGTCCACATATTGCGTGGACAGCCTTTTGTTTTGTATTCACTGTATCGGAGTAACATTGCTCTTTGAAAATTGATAGTAGGTCACTGCAGGATCAACCATCACATGCACAGAATAAATCCTGCTCAGTATGCATGTCAGACAGGAACACAGATTTCAGAGCATATCCTGCAGTCATGTCCATCATACATACACCAACGAAACGAAACATGGCCTCATGAGCGAAGCTTACAGAGCAAGCTACGGGGAATTCTCCAGGAACTCCAACCGACATGCAGCTTCATAGAGGCAACCCATCTCATGGTTTAGATGAGCATACAAAACCGAATGCAAAGGAGAAGAATTGTGATAGTAAGGGTAAGAATAATCACAATGCAGTTTGGTGACATGCACTCTTCTTCTTCTTTGCGTTCGTTCTTCGACCAATTTGAATCACTCTTTGTGATATGTTTGATCTTTGCCAAGAACATGCACATTGGTTTGGTAGGCCCCTAAACGCATAGAATTCTACACGTTTAGGACATGTGCATTGATTTCAGCCAAACCTCCTTAGTCGCCTCTTACGACATGCGTGGCAGGTAACAGTGGTTCTATTCTTTACACCTCAAATTTGGGCCCCAGTAACCACTCGGGCATACATGCACTCTGAACCATGGAAAAACTATTTCAGAATGTTATTTTTCACTTTCACTAGTCATTAGCTAGTTCTGAACTATCCAAGTTCACATCAGAGCCACTAAAGCCTACCTTATTAAACTCAACACTGGCCATTATTGAATGATTCGATATTCACAGAAAAATTTTCCCAAAAATTCCACCAAATGTAATTCAAACCAGCCAGGTAGTTTCCAAAATGTATGACTAAACACACTAGGAATAAATCTGATCTTTTATCTGGGATATTAACAAAACTAGCCATTCGGATCACTTGTATTCTCCTTCACCCGTAGGGAGGCATAAGTCAGCAACCAATGTTTTCCAAGTCCTCTTATCCAAGGCCATCTTTTCCAGATCTCTCATCTATCGCCATTTTCTTGCGAGATGTTTCTTCTTTCTTTGGGCTATGCATTTCCTTGGTTGTGGTTTCTGTAGCTATCTACTGTTTTTGACAGGGTGGTATGCTAGCCCCACATCCAATCTCTTTAGTCGCCTCTTACGACATTTGTGGCAGGTAACAATGATTATATTCTTTACACCCCTGATTTGGGCCCTGGTAACCACTTCTGCGATCACTTGTATTATTGGGTCTATATTTGGCCAACCTGGCTTTCTGAAGAGTAATAGCGACCAAAATTTTGGCCTTATCATTCTAAAAGTGTTAAATCTTGAAGGAAAAATGAGATTTTGTAAATGTAAAACTGGGAAAGGATGTATAAAATAATGTTGTTAATGATTCAATTCTATTTGTACATACTAGAGAGAAATAATTAATTTTTGGTGAAATATTAATTTTATTTGTAATTTCTGTTTAAATTTCTCATTTGTTGTCAATACATAAATTTGTCATATAGTGATTTATCATTTTGATTTAAATCTGTAATAGTCTAGCCTATGTTACAACCTGTCTAAATGGTTAGTTGTACTACGATCTCTGATTGGTTGACTTCAATACAATCAGGTTTGCTGGGTTACTAGTGGTTAAGCCTTTGCCATGCGTTCTGAAGATCGCGGGTTTAAATCTGGATTACGTCATTCTGTTAAAGAGTGCTTTTTATTCTCATGAGAACCCTAGGATTGTTGTAGGAGTTCATGTTTTGTGCAATACTCTAATGTGGGGGTGGGGTGTGTGCCCTTTCTGCAGAGAGGACTGAGTCATATGGGGTAAAACCCGGTGCAATGAAGTTAATCTTTCGGAGTTAGACCCTTTAGAGATCAAAAGAAGAACAAGTATAGCCTTACAAAAACGTAACTAAAACAGTTATGTAATAGAACTGATAGGAGAACAAAGATTAGAATACTAAGAGCATGCATATTCCCAGTGGCAACGTATGGGTGTGAAGCATGGACATTTAACAAGGCAGTGGAAAAGTTTATATATGCTTTTGAATATAAGTGTCGCATGTGTTGTGTCGGGGCCCGCAAGGTAGCAAAGAATAGTACCACTGCGACCTACAAGACATGTCTAAGAAGTGACTGATGTAGGACCTAAGGAGGCTACCTAGTAAATAAAAGAATTGCAGAAATTGGATGTTGCTGGCCTACTTCTAGGCGCATAACTAGGCACAGCATACAATCGCTCTTAGGCTAAGATCACATATAAATCACACATTCATTTTTGTCCCTGGGACGCAGGAGTTAGGGGTAATAACGGCTGATAGATTAACTGGCTTGGCTAGAGCAAAAGAGGAGCCTGCAGGATCGTAAATAGAATTCTTCAACAGATTGAGTCTTTCCAAACAGAGAGTTTCCCAGGGCTGTGAATCACTGTTGACTAGGATGGGAAAGAGATGGGGCTTAAAATTGGTGCAGCCCGAAAAAGAACGACATACTAAATATGCAAGAGAATATTAATCAACATTGAACTGGCTGCTGGATTTGCTATAGGCGGAGATCGGAGTACCATGGACATGTCCGGAGTGCTATGATGATAGTCCTCTGATAACTAACACACAGAGTGGTTAACAAGTGGTCGATATGGAGCGTTCCAAGAAGAAGAAGAATATAAATGTCACAGTCTTCCGTATATCATGGGCAGAGAAGAGAACAAATACACTTGTTTCGACGCCCGAGTGGTTACGGGCCCAAATTTGGGGTGTAAAGAATAGAACCACTGTTACCTGCCATGCATGTCGTAAGAGGCGACTTAGGAGGTTTGGCTGAAATCGGATGCATGTGTCCTAAACGTGTAGAAGTCTATGCGTTTAGGGACCTACCAAACCAATGTGCAACGTATACACGTTCTTGGCAAAGATCAAACATGTCACAAAGAGTGATTAAAATTGGTCGTAGAGAACGAACGTAAAGAAAGAAAGAAGACTTGTTTCGAAGGAACTAAACAAAAATTGAAGAACACTGGTTGATGCTACAAATGAGAAAATTAAAGTATTTTGAACACATAAAAAGACATGAAGTGCTAGAAACTACCATTATGTCCAGCAAAGAGGAGAAGAGGAAGATAAGTATTCAGGAGGTGGCTGATGATTTGAGCATGACAGCAGTAGAGTACATCGGACCTATGAGAGAAATTCAGAAGGATTGTTTGGGTGGCAAACCTCTGAAGTTGAGAAGGCTCGCTGAATGGCGAGGACACATATAAAGGAAAGCATGCCTTCACGCAAAAATCAGTCAGACGCGCATCACTGGACCCCTGACTACACTGAATTCATAGCAGGAGAAGAAGAAGATGGGTGGCAAAGTTGTGTTCAGGACATTATTGGATGATGTTAGGATGGTAAAGTTCTGTTCAGGACATTATTGGATGATGTTAGAGTAGCAAAGTTAAGCATGTAAAAGAAGACGTGCAGGTTCAAACCAATAAGGGTAGACTGGAAAGTTGCTGCCCGGGCAAACTCAATTAAAAAGTTTAATACAATTAAAATTGCTACACATTTTTTACCATCTTCAAAATTATATTAAGGGACTTTGCCAGTGCAACAGAGTTTGTGTACTACCAATGAGGTCTTCATGTGTAATAAAGAGATTGCAGAACACATGGTTATTCACCGAAGTGCAATGATGATGGTTCACTCAATCAATTGATGAGTAAACTTGTTGTGACAGTTTGTCTATATGTGGACTTTCTGAGTTGGAAAAATTAGCAATTGTCAGTGCTGCTGTGTTTTTTTCCATACATCGAGTCAATCCAGTTTTTAAAAAAACAACCTGTAGGCATATGAAAATTATATTTCCATGATCAAACACTGACTGGCGACTTTACATTTTCTTTCTCGCATTTAAAACACATTTATAACAAACTAGTCTGCATGTCAGTCCTCCAGGTCAAACAAGGAACACAAGATATAGAGAGAGGATTTCAGTAAAGCTCGAACACAAGATAATATGGAGAGAGAGCTGACATTTCAGCTAAACAAGTCTCAGAACACAGATATATGAAGAGCTGACATTTCAGCTAACAGCTCAGAACACAACCAAACTAACAACACCAATAGTGGAGATGGAAAGAGTGGGGGAATACAAGCACTGAGAGAACGCAGAGACACAAAAGTGATGACGCAGGCAGAAAAGTTTCTGAGTATGCCAAGCCACCCAATGGAAAACAGATTCCAAAATTTAGCATTGGGGCGGCTGAAAAGAAGCAGCTTTATTCACCAGGCCAAAAGACTGAATAGGCAAACCTCAGACCTACCAAAAGTTGGCATTCCCCTTGAGAGAGGAGACTGAACCAGAAGTATGTATCCAGACAGAAGTGAAAGGAATATTCGACAAGGATGAGCAGAACAGCATACAACGCAAGACAATCACTCTCAGTTTACTTGATGAAGAATACCCACATGATCTCTGGGTCGGGTATACACGGATGGGTCAGCAGAAAATGCAGTGAAGAATGGAGGAGCAGGAGTGTACATAGAATACCCAAACAACGCTAGAGATGCGATTAAAGTACCAACATGGAAATTCTGTCACAACTATGATGCAGAAATTCAGGCAATCAAGGTGGCAACTGAAAACTGTTGAATACCAGATCCGATCCTCAACCTGTTGTATTTTTGACTGATGCAAAATCAGCACTCCAAGCACTTCAGTCCAGAAAATTGCCAGGTCTACAGACCCTACTGTCTAAATTGTCCAAGCATCGCAGGGTCGTCTTGCAGTGGATACCCTCTCACTGTGGAATACCAGGAAATGAAACAGCAGACCGATTGGCCAAGGAAGGTGCTGCAGGAGAGCAGCCGGATGTGCCAGTTACCTACCACCAAAAGAAAAGGATGATTAAATCAATGAGAAAGCCACAAATACCAACACAAGACGATTACTATAATATGAGCAGATTGGAACAAGTTGTGATTCTGCGCCTTAGAACAGGACACAATCGGCTCCGCAGCCACATGTATACAAAATTCAAGATTGGCAATTCAGCCATGTGGACAGGCAAACCAGACTGCAGAGCACATACTTCAAGACTGCCCCAAATATGATACACTGAGGCAAACTCACTGGCCTAACGAAACAACACTCGACATAAAACTACACGGACCTCTGTGTGAGCTACAAAAGACAGTGAAGTTCATACAAGAGACAACATTGAATATATAGACATATTTCAAGCGAACGAAAGGAAGGAAGGACAACCAAACTATTCTCAAGTGGATACCAGCTCAATGTGACATATCAGGAAATGAGAAAGCAGACAAGCTGGCTAAGGAGGGAACAAAATTAATACAACACAAACACACAGCAGTGTTACTACCAGAAATCAAGACACGTATCAAACAAAAATACAAAGAGTTGTGGAGGCAACAAACCCACAGCAAACGCCCACAAGATTCTATCAGCAGGCTAAACAGAAAACAGCACACAACAATCTTTCGCCTAAGAACAGGTCACTGCAGGCTCAATCATCACATGCACAAAATAAAGCCTGCTCAAATTGCACAGTGAGTGACAGTGTGTATGTCAGACTGAAACACAGACTCCAGAGCACATGCACCAATGAAACATGACCACAAGAACGAATCTTACAGAGCAAGCTATGGGCAACTCATGAAGAACTCCAAGTAACATGCAGTTTGCTATAGACAACACATGGTTTAGACGAGCATAGGAAACCAAACGCAAAGAAGAATGTAACACTTGCATTTCAAAACAAATATAATTTATTTAAACAATTTCAGTTTGGAACATCTTCATTGCACCATGGACATGTCCATAGGTGCTCCGATCTTCGCCTTATCTCCAACAGCGTCCAGCGACTAACCATACATGTTGATTGTTGAGCATACTCATACGTCGGTTCTGCTGCTTTTTTTCTGGCCACTCCAATCATCAATTCAAACTCTTGTAATCTAGCAGTTGATGTGGTTTGGTTTCGATAAAAGTACTCTTTGCGGCCAAGTGAGGGCATTCAGAATGTCAGCTATATCCATTGACTGACCCCTCGATATGGTGGCAGAGCCAGCCAGCATGTTCGCTCTCTTATTGCAGTCGACACCAACATGTCGTGGCAAGAAAATGAATGTAAGTCTGTTAATTGTTGACCCATGCAGGAATTCAGTCCATTGTCAGCGTCGACCAGCGTCCACTTTCCGGATCATACTCAATGAATCACTCAGAATTGCTTCAACAAGTCGAGGATGATAAATAATGAAAGAGACATCTTATTTGTCACTTATGCACAGTTTTTAGCTGTGCATTTTGGTCCTACTGGTGTACACAAGCACATGTTACAGTCGTCCCAGTACTCATCTCCAGGTTTGAAACGACCGCATAGTTTTGAAGAGTCGTTGATCTCCTGTGGGGCAATTGGGTGGTCTCTCGCCGATACGGGACCAGCCGGGGGGCATTGAACTGGCCGTGGATTAGACTTATCCCCACAATCAGATATAGGTGTTGGAGTGTCCACTGAAATCGGCATTGCTTTAGGGCATCGTCTATCATCACACTCTTTTTTACCATCCTGATTACAAAGACAACGTTTGCAGCCGTCAATCCACCGACTTTTCAGTTTGCACTCTGGTCTGGCCACAGTGACTGTTTCTTTAATGTAGCTTCCTTTATTGTCGCTATCTGCCTGCACGCTATTGCTTTCATATTTTGGATTTAATATTACTGTTACCTTCCTGCGTTTTACTTTTAACACTACCACTCGAACCAGAATTTTCACCCGAATAAACTGAAATATTTACCAGACTTCTAAAATTAGTACTGAGATCTACTGTACTAGTATCACTGCAACAAATCAGTTTGGCTGTGTTTTCCAACATCCAAACTGGCAGTTATTACTTGTGACCTAATTTCTCCAGAACCATCTACCTCGTTAACTATGAATTTGGACTCTGTTAGGTCAACCATGCCTGAAGTTGTATCTCTGTCTAGAACTTCACCATCTCCAGAAATGTCGTCACTGTTTGTATTCTCGAGACTGACAAGTTCAAGGTCTTCTTTCTTATGAGAAAGTAATTTTGTAACTGACTTGTCGCCAGTTCGGTTCAAAATTAAATTCTCTTTTTTCTTCCCTGCAACCTCTGTCTGCCAATCAGAGTGCTGGACTTTCCCGCTGATTTCAACATCTTTGAGGATTGATGTAGTCTCAGACAGTGGTTTGATGAGAAATGGTAAGAGGCAAGATGATGACTGCCAACAGAGAGCTACGCCGCTTATTTGACACTCGCATACTGTACACGAGTCATCCTCCTTCCACGTATGACCTGAGGATGGTGGATAGATGAACTAAGTGTGTTATATAAAATATATATCACAAAATAATAATAATAAATAATAATTCCTCTCGTACCGTTATACGTTACATAGGGTTTGCAAGTAATTTCTCTATACCGCTCTATCCTGAGCAACTCACTCAATCTCTTCCATGGAATTGAAACCGATATTTCTTGCCTCTCTCAGGAAAGTTTGCTTCAGGGTTTCTCTAGGGCGTCCTCTCTTGAACCTTTTGCATCCCACTTCAATGCCTGCTTTGGTATCATTTGATCATTTTTTACGGTATGTCCAACATATCTCCGTCTTCTCCTTCTTATAACAGTTGTTACTAGTGGTTGACCAGACATTTCTCTGATTTCATCACTTCTCCCGAATTCGTTCCATTGTATGTTCATTATTTTTCACAGACATCTATTCTCAAATGCAGTGGCGACTCGTGATCGTTTTTGTTGGTGGGGCCAGACACAAATTTTCGGAAAATCATGGCTTTGAGTTATGTTATATTTTAATTTATTAAATAATAAATACAAGTTAGATATTATTTTTGGTGGGCCCGGTCGTATGTTCATATTTCACGACATCTATTCTCAAATGCATTCAACTTGCTTACTATATCTTTACTCATTTTCCAACTCCTATCAATAAATTGTACCAAAGACATGTTTTAAATTTTTCCATCTAAATAGTCATTTGCAGCCGTAATCAGTGTAGCGAGCAGATGAAGACATTGAGAGAAAATTTTGATCTCTGACTTCAAGAAGTGTAAGCGTCAACATCTGAGTTGATAGCCCTAACGCAAGACTTTAGTTGAGATCATGATGCTCCGCATCGACTTGATGAGACCATATAAATACTTCTGTTTTTCTTCAATAATCTAACAGATTAACTCTCCATTGAATAATACTTATAGCTATTCAATGTTGTACACCGAAAGTACAAACAAGTGTTAGCATAACATGGCAGGCAATTCAGGTTAAGGAAAATTTTGTTAAACAAATTTCCAATGTGACACGGTACAGCTCTACACATGTTCTGAGTTGATGAGGATCACAACACAAGTTGCTGATACATGTCGAGAGTAGACTCGCCTGAGATGAAGGGGCACTGGTGATAAAGACAATTTGACTTCACACAAAAATCAGTTATAGTGTCCCCGAATGGTTACCGATTTTGGTTGTAAAGAATAGAACCACTGTTACCTGCCACGCATGTCGTAAAAGGCGACTTAGGAGGTTTTGGCTGAAATCGGATGTACGTGTCCTAAACGTGTAGAAGTCTATGCGTTTAGGGGCCTACCAAACTAATGTGCAACGTATACACGTTCTTGGCAAAGATCAAACATATCACAAAGAGTGATTCAAATTGGTCGTAAAGACAACGCAAAGAAGAAGTTAGAGTGCTATCTGGCACCCTGACAACACCTGCATTCATAGAGGGCCAACGAAAACAAATAATTGTTGTTATACATAACATTAAAAATCTGGAGTGTCTGGGAATTTTCAATACTTCCGGTCAAGAGCCAGAATTTGGCTCTCTAAGGAGGAGGGGGAAGAAGGGGTTCATGTACTGCTATATTATAAAGCAATCAAGGTAGTAGGGTTCGTTTTGATCATTCAACACCCTCCAGATTCTCTGTTGATCATGCCAAGTTTGACTAGACTGTAGACATGTGAACAAATGTTAGATAGATTATGACATTCTGAGTCGTTGCACTGCACTTAACGGTGGACATCGGTTGGATGAGGACACTTAAAAGTGATGTTGAATCAATCCAGCGATTTAAAAGTATTATATGTACAAGTAGAGCTGGATACTTGAGGGGCAGAGAAAGGAGTGTGGTTAACTAGCGAGTTACAGGAACCATCAGTATGCATACCCTTCTACATCTGTTGGGGGAGACTGAGCATCTATGGGTCTGTCTGGAGTGCTGTGATGTCCATTAACTAACCATAACCGGACATCTTCATTAATCACTGTAAGAAAAGTAGCAATTCGCACTAGACTACCACCAACATTGCAGTAAAGTTGCATGTAATATGAGGTACATACCTTGTGTGCATTCTGATCTGTTGAGTCTGAATCTGTCAATTTCTGTGGCTACAAAACTAGGATCCCCACAAATTATGGAGTTATCCAGGCCACAGTGACACCGAAGACTGCCCCCGTACCACCGTGTTCCGAATCTGAAATTAACAAAAATTGTCATGGCTACTACATCGATGATGGAAACCATATATATCATATTAGACAAGTGGTTCACAAAAAGTGTGCCCAGGAGCACCAGTGTGCCCGGTAACATTCCTATGTGCGCCTAGAAAATCCCAGATCAGGATCGGCAGCTCGTTGCCAGAGGCACCAGGGTAAAAATCGCTTAAACACATCAGGCCTATGCTTCTCATAGGCAGAAATTAAATGATGAATAAATATACGTAGCATTTTCCAATTATTTATATATTTATTTGCTTTTTTGCATCTTTCTTATAAAGTTTTTTTTTATAGTGCGCCTACGATACTCTCCACTAATTTCACTTATCTACTACCACTCTCTACTACCACTCTCTACTAATTTCACTTATCTACTACCACTCTCTACTACTTTCACTTATCTACTACCACTCTCTACCTTTCCCTTATCTACTACCACTCTCTACTACCACTCTCTACTACTTTCACTTCTACTACCTACTTTCCTTATCTACTACCACTCTATACTACTTTCACTTATCTACTACCACTCTCTACTACTTTCCTTATCTACTACCACTCTATACTACTTTCTTATCTACTACACTTTACTACCACTCTCTACTACTTTCCCTTATCTACTACCACTCTCTACTACTTTCACTTATCTACTACCACTCTCTACTACCACTCTCTACTACTTTCCTCTACTACCACTCTACTACCACCTCTACTACTTCCTATCTACACTCTCTACTACCCTTCTACACTTTCTTATCTACACACTCTCTACTACTTTCACTCATCTATACCACTCTATCTACTTTCATATCACTATCTGTACTACTTCTCTTATCTACTACCACTCTACTACCACTCTCACACTTTAATACTACCACTCTCTACTTCACTATCTGTCTCTACTACTTTCCATCACTACCACTCTTATACTTCACTACTTCGTTATTAAGCACCTCTACTACTTCACTATCTACTAGACCTTACTACTTTCACTCTACACCACCTGTACACTTCTATTTACTCACCTATCAACACCTCCTTATGTACACTCCTGCAGTACACACTTTCTACTTCCTTTTACACCCCATATACCATCTCTGCACTCCATCTCAACCACCTCGGTACCCTCTCTACTACCAATCTACTACTTCACTTTCACTTATCTACTACCTCTGACCTTCCATTCCCCACTTCTCATCAATACCACCTTGGTACCTTCTTCTTTGGTGTCTACGCTTTAATCACTCTTGTGATATGTTTGATCTTCAAGACGTATCTGCGTTTGTAGGCAAGCATGGACAGTAAAGCACGATTTCAGCCAAACTCCTGACATCGTGGCAGGTAACAGGGTTCTATTTTCCCAAATTTGGGCCCTGTAAACACAGGCTCTGTACCAATCTCACATCTCTATCACACCACTCTACTACATTACTACCATCTAAATTAATCTAATACCTCTCTTACTGATCATCAAATAGCTTGTCCTGAGCAGAACTTGCCACCCCAACAGTCCTCGATTTCCTCTCTCATAGACCAGATGTCCTGCCTCTGCAGCCGCATGTTCAAACCATCAGTTACATCCTGAATCCATCTTCTCCGTGGTCTTCCTCTTCTTCTCTTTGCCGGTATTCCTCCTTCCATGATGGTCTTCTCCAGTCCTTCATGTCTTTTTATGTTCAAAATATCTCAATTTTCTCTTTCTTATTTGTAGCATCAACCAGTTTTCTTTGATTTTAAGTTCTTTTATACTATTCTCTCTACTACTTTGACTTATCTACTGCAACTCTGTAGGCCTACTACTTTGACTTATCTACTGCAACTCTGTAGGCCTACTACTAGGAGCGTCTGGTCGAATGGATTAATGCGTGCCTCCAATGCGGTAGACCCGGGTTCAATCTATGGTAAGACCAGTGAGTTTCTTCCTTCCGTCGGGGACATAAAGAAAGATCCTAACCTAAACAGTTTCGTGGCAACTGCAACAGCCATTAAATTAAACAGACACATCCCCCTCCCCGTCCTACACGCCAAAAGCGTATTACAGACAGTCACGATAGTTTTTTTTTTTTAAACTCACTACTTTCACTTATTTTAACTAACATATTTTTTTTCCTTCTTCTTAACCCCTAAACTATCAGTCAGGACATCGTCAACTTACCTGCAACTATTAGTACTAGCAATCAAAAATGACTGTGTTGATGTACTGCTGTCAGTTGTAATTTTACGATTTCGATCATCGATGTTTCCCGGAATCTGAAGAGAACTTTCACCAACATTTTTGGAATGGTCGCCCACAGAAACACCCTGCAAGATGTTTTTAACACGTTTGTCTTTAATGGCATCCGTTACCAGTTTTAGAAAGTGACCTACACTGAGATTGGTATGTTCTGGTTGCGTGTTGTTTGTCAAATTAGGTCTGCTGTTGCTGTCTTCTACATTCACGGGATGAAAATAGTTCTGTGCGATACTTCTTTGATCCGACTCTGTAACTAATGGTACATCCGTGACGTCAGATCCTGTTTGTCTATGTGCCTGTGTTCCGTATGTAGTTTCTGTAACAACGGAGTGTTGTTCCGTCGAATATTTGTTGAGATGGTTATCTAATATGTGTGGGTTTACAGTACGGGGGATGTCTTTACTGAGAACTGTAGGATCTGTACTGTAACGTTCTAATCTTTCGACTTGATTGGGTAAATTTTCCTCAAGAGAATTTCTATCTCGTTCATAAGTTCGAGCAGAATTGATAGTTCTTGGTGAAATTACATTTGATGACGATGATAATGATGGAATACGTTGTACGGTTACAGCTGGATATGAATTTGTGTCGATAACTTCAGCGGTACAGGATGGAACTCCATCAATTCCACAAATACATCGTTCATCTTTGGGCGTCACGCATGCGTCGCCTGATGCATAGTCTGCAATAAGTCGCTGACTGCGCATGAGCATCATGCATGATTGATCGGCTGTACACTCTATGCCATTCTGACGACATGTACATAAGTAGCAACCGTCCCACCAGCTGCAAAGATCAAAGATAAAAAAATATATAATTAATGGATATATTTAGCGACATTCATACTAGTGGGTTAGTAAGTAGTACAACTGCTAGATTATGTAAATATAATTTCACCAACAGCTTTTAGAGTTACTCTTATTACTTGAATTCTCTTCATACCTCATGGCGCATAATGCATCAACACGTGTTTTCCCGGTTTCGTGCTGTTTTCTTTTTGGCTTCCAAGGGTAGTCCAGCATTCTTTAGTTCCCCAAGAAGACTCCGTCTCCAGGCCTGTTTAGGACGTTCCCTTTTCGTTTTCTTGCAGGTGCTTCAGAAGTTCTTGATTGATTTATAGGACCATCATTGCACTTCGGTGAGTAACCATGTGTGCTCCGGTCTCTTTCTTACACAAGAAGATCCCCGCAGCAGTGCACGAACTCTGTAGCCCGTCAAGGTTCCTCACTGAAGTTCTTGTCTCGTGACACTCGACCGTATCTTCCTCATGGTATGCTCGAATTTGCGCCCTTTTCTCCTCTTAACCTGGGTCATCGTAGGTTCTTGTCCCGCTCTTAATTAAATGTTTATTTAACGACATTTATGCCAGTTGGTTAGTAGTCAAGCACTTATAACTGTCCATTTACCATCATCTTTTAAATCTGACGTCTTCATCTTGAACATAATTTTCTTACTCTAACAGTCCTTCGAAATGTCTCTAATATGTCAGATACTCAGCTTCCGACATGCTCAACTCATCTAACACACTCTAAATCCATTTATTTTATGGTCTTTTTTTTAAACCCGGGTTTCTTCTTCCCTAATTGTCTTCTCACCCCTCCCCCTTCGATTCTTTCATGCTTTTTTGTGTGTCCTGAAGACATTACTTCAATTCGTTTTTGGTAGCAACAGCCTCTCTGTGTGCCTTTTTTAACCGGGATTGGGGGATAGGCCCTCAACCAACTCACACAAGTCTTGCTATCTCTAGCTATCTCCTGCAGCTCCCTCCAGTTCTTCTTTATATTGTTGATCTCTGCCTTTAAATCCCGTCTCCATGTATTTATCGACCTCCCCTTCTTTCGCTGTCTCTTTGGGTTCCAGGAAATTACCCTTCTTGTTATATTCTCCTCAGGTTTTTGTAAAGTATGTCCTATCCATCGCCTGCATTTTTTTTAACCACTTGGTTTACTGGAATCTGTCTTGTTATCTCCATAAGTTCCTCACTAGTGACTCTATCATACCATCTTAGTTCCTCTATTCTGCTCAAACACCATTGATGAATGTTTGCAGTTTATGCATTATTGTTTTAGTTGTTCTCCATGTTTCTGACTCATACAGTAGAACTGCTGTAACATTAGAGTTAAATATCTCAGTTTTTGTTCTAGATTTGATTCTTTAGATTTCATATGTTTCCCAGTGCAATGAAAGCTCTCTTGCCTATTATTCTTATTTTAACATCTCTATCTGTTCCACCCTCTTTGTCTTCATTGCTGCCCAATTTGTAGCATCAGCTAGTTTTAATTAATTTTGTGTTCTTTCTGGATATATCTATTCCGTTTCTTCTCTGGTCATAATATTCAGAGAACTTTTCTAGAACATTTATATAACAATACAAGAATGTTTTCCCACTAGCTTATTAAATGTCTATTTCTCACTCCCATATATTGCCACTGGGAATATGTATGCTCTTAGTATATGTGCTGTTCTATCAGTCCTATTCCATACAGTTTTTAGTTACGGGTGATAAACCCTCTGTGAGTGCGGGTTCAATTCTGCGGGCTGGCAGAAAAAGCCACAGATTTCCCAGATTTCTGGTGTTCGTGGCACCGAACCGAAGGGTTACGATGTCCATAGCACCGAGCCGAAGAGCTGAAAGCTCAAGTGCTTCTGGATCGAAAACCCACAAAACCCAGTTTTTAGTTAGGTTTCTGTAAGACTATGTTCGTTTTTCGTTTGATTTCCTTCATCCCATTTCCATATCGTATTAGCAAGGAACCAAGATATTCAAAACTTCACATTTTCTACTTTTTTTTCTCTCTCTCATTTGATAAAAATATATATTGTTATGTTTATTTTATCAGTTGTCATTATTTTTGTTGCGTTGAGAAATGTATTTAGTTTTGTTTATTTTCTCTTACACTTCCATAAATAATTTCTCAATCCTTTTTTTTTTGTGATGTTGACAGTAACACATTATCGTCTGCGTATTTTAGATCAGGTATTTCTTTTCCTCCGATTACAAAACGGTCGTATGTTCTTTTTCACCATCTTCTGTAACATTTCTCGTGATATTTTCAGCATATATATTAAACAGATAAGGTGACAGGATACCCTGCATTATGTCAAAACAATTTGATGTATCCTCGCCCGTTCTCACAGTCTGATCATTATACCGTTTTAAAAAAAAAATGATTTGTATTAAAAATAAAAGTTAATTGCATATCCCGCTTTAACAAACTTTTAGCGAATCAACCCCAGTTTTGTAACGCTGTTTGTGGTTTTTCTAGGCATTATTACGTTCAGTAGTTTGCCATTGCTTTCTGAACGGTGGTGCCATCGTCCTTTTGTTAAAATCCACGCGAAACAATTTGAAACCAAACTGTCCGCAGCGTGATTCGAACTCAGAACGTCTAGGTTAATAGACCGAGTCACTAACCCCATTTCTTTAATTATTTCCTATATAGAACACAAACAATAAACACGCCAGAAAATACTTGGAGAATAGAGATGGAGACTGCTATTAAAAGGATAGGCAAGACGTGAAAAGAATGACAAGAGAGAAGAAGGGCTGGAAGAAGTTTGTTGAAGACCTATGCTCCATTGGGAGTTGAAAGATGAAGAAGAAGAAGATGAAGAAGAAGAAGATGAAGAAGATGAAAAAGAAGAAAAATATCTTCTTTGAAAGTGTACGTCATCCCAATATTTAATGCCCGTATCTAAATTTAGAAAACGGAACCAATCTAGAGACAATCAAGGTGTATTTTCTGACAGTGACCTTAAACTTTCTTCCGTACCTCACCTTCACCTGTCGCAGACAAGCGCACCTTACAGGTAAACAACAATGGAATATAATACCATCCCTGATTTCTAAAAAACCCAAAATTCCACAGGTGATCATAATGTCTGTCTACCTGTATGACGTTAACGAACGATTTATGCCATCACCTACGCTCTATGTGGTACCTGCTGGCGATACACGTTTATTTATGCATGGGGGATTATGTACGCAAGTGTGTTACATTGATTACTGTATCATTCTGAAAGTTTGCGTAAGGAAATATATTAAACGATTCCAAACAATGATTCTCAAATTGTACCACATGAAAATAGTTCATTACTTGTTACGCCCCCTCCCCCACCACACACCCGCCCCACCCAACCCACAGTTAATCGTTACATAGAGCATGCAGGATGTCTTCAAGAAGAGACCAGTTTAGAAATGAAAATATCAGGTAAAAAAGTGGGTACAACATCAGTACTGAACTTCATCAAGAAACAACAAATTAAATGATAGATCTACATAAGCAGGTTACCAACAGACAGTGCGCTTCAAAAGCAATGTTACTCCGATACAATGGATACAAAGCAAAAGGACGGCCCCGCAAAAAGTGGACCTAAGAGATAACAGAGACGACGAAAGAAGCTATTTATAAAGCGAAATAGGGGAAGACTGCAGTAAAACTTGGTAAATAGTGAAACACGTACAAACAAAGTACTATAGTTTTACAAAATACAGAAACAGTGACGATATTTTGTAAAACTATAGTACTTTGTTTGTACGTGTTTCACTATTTACCAAGTTTTACTGCAGTCTTCTCCCTATTTCGATATTCGTCGCCATATTGCTGCAACTATTCGTTGTGACGTTGTAGGTAAGATTTAATAGTTTTCGTTATTCGTTTTTATTCCAGATTTTCCTTAGATACGTTTGTATTTGGTCGTCCATTTGTGTTTCATTTTAATTTGTCACTCCTGTTTGTTCGTTTGCTTGATAAAGGCCTTGTTGGTCGAAACGTTGCTGTTTATCGTCACTGTTTCTGTATTTTGTAAAACTATAGTACTTTGTTTGTACGTGTTTCACTATTTATAAAGCGCACACAAAAGCCCGTTCTAGAAATCTCTTATACTGACGCTGTGATGCAAAACAGGATTAGTGAAAAGAAAGAAAGAAAGAAAGAGCATGCAAGCCATTTCTTCACATCGCTATATCCTTGCAAACTCGTAAATCGTTTTCTTTTCCTTAATCATAGGCTGCCTCACATCGTCACGATAAGACGAGATTTATAGAACGTGGTCCTGTCTGCGGTTCATACATGGCGCCTTTCACTGCCTGTTATTTACGCGTTCACCTTTTGCGTTGGAGACTTTTTGTCTTGTATCCACTGTATCTAAATATATTTGCTCGTTGAGGTGCACGTGCACTGTCTGCTGGTAATATGGTTATAAGGTCGAACCAGTTAATTTTCTTTTCTTGATGAAGCCCCCATATTTCTCGCTTTTCTCAGTAAATTAGAGTGGACATGCTTGCATCAACAGCATCCGTGTTGGAGAGTTGAAGATGGATAAGGGGATATTCTTCGGTCTCTTCGCGACTGTCTGTTGGATGAGGACACTAAAATCGATGTTAAATCGATCAAGCGATTTAAGCAGTTTGGAGTTACCGTTGTCAAGTCGAACTGGATGCCTGAGAGGCAGAGGATGTGTTTAATTAGCGAGTCGCGGGAACCATCAAGTATGCATACTCTTCGATATCTGTTGGGAGAGACTGAGCACCTATGGGTCTACCCGGAGTGCAATGACGTCAGTTTAATAACCAATAACCAATTCTCAGTAAATTTCGTTTCAGTGTTTCCATAGTTTTTTAAAGGAATTAGCCCTTGCCGGTCCCAAGCTCTGATGAAAAGGAGAGACTTGTGCCCAAGGTCAGCTAGACTGCATGAAGGCGTATTTTCTTATTGTTACTGACCCTCGCCATTCAGGCGAATCTTTCTCCAACTATTGAGGTACTTGTAATTTAGATCACAATTACGTCCGAGTGGTTACCGGGGCCCAAATTTGGGGTGTAAGAATAAAACCACTGTTACCTGCCATGCATGTCGTAAGAGGCGATTAAGGAGGTTTAGCTGAAATCGGATGCACTGTCCGCTGGGAATGCTAACCCGAAATAAATACTTGCAGAAAACGGATGCATCAGGTCGTTAGGTGCATAACATGGTGCAACGACCCCTCACAATGAGGAATGGAATACCAGATTCTACGGTCGCCAATCTGCCTCGGAGATTTAGCCACGCAGTAAGAATGTCAGACCTACCATCACGCTGGAGGCCAAAACTTACTGCCGGAAGAGGTCGGCACAAACGGGAAGCAGAAATCATAGGAATTGATATCCTACAAATTGAGCCTAATATGCAGACTTGAGAAGAAAGAGGTAGCTCACTTACACTAGCGTCCACGACAAACTGTATGGCGTGGCTGATAATCTGAGGCAGACGGTTGCCTATATTAGAGAATCCGAAATCCCATTCTAGTGAGAACACAGAAGACAAACTGTATGGCATGGCTAATAATCTGAGGCAGACGGTTGCCTTTATTAGAGAATCCGAAATCCCATTCTAGTGAGAACGCAGAAGACAAACTGTATGGCATGGCTAATAATCTGAGGCAGACGGTTGCCTTTATTAGAGAATCCGAAATCCCAATCTAGTGAGAACGCAGAAGACAAATTGTATGGCGTGACTGATAATTGGGGGCCCTATTTAGAGAAGAAATCCCATTCAGTGAGCGCAAAGACAAACTGTATGGCATGGCTAATAATCTGAGGCAGACGGTTGCCTTTATTAGAGAATCCGAAATCCCAATCTAGTGAGAACGCAGAAGACAAACTGTATGGCGTGGCTGATAATCTGAGGCAGACGGCTGTCTGTATTAGAGAATCCGAAATCCCAATCTAGTGAGAACGCAGGAGATAAACTATATGGCGTGGCTGATAATCTGAGACAGACAACTGCCTTTATTAGAGAATCTGAAATCCCAATCTAGTGAGAACGCAGAAGAAGATCCCAATTAAGGGACCAGGAAATGTATAGTCAAACCGTGTGCACATCAAAAATGTTCTTGGGCTCAAGTTAGCCTCAAATAAATAAATTTGCACCAGGTAATAGTTACCAGGGAAACGTGTTAACAACTTTGTTATCGGCTCCTTAATCTAGTGATGGCACAGAAGAAGAAGAAGAGAGAAACACAGAGAGAGAGAGAGAGAGAGAGAAAGAGAGAGCGGAAAAAGTTAGTATACCTGCAGTACATGTTTTGGCAAGGTGGAATATCAGAATTGAGCATACCTGTGCCGCCCGTGTGTTGCTGGTGCTCGCAAAGGGAGCAAAGAATAGTAAGACTGCGGCCTACAATGCATGCCATAAGAAGCGACCCACCTGTGTGTTGTCGGGATCCGCAAGGGAAGCAAACAAATAGTAACACTACGACCTACAAGGTATGTCCTAAGAGGCGACTGAGGTAGGGGCCTAGGAAGGTACCTAGTAAATAAACAGCATCGTAGAAATCGGATGTGCTGGCCTACATGTAGGTACATACTGGCACAATGTACAATCGCTCTTAGACTCAGATCACATATAAATCACAAAGAGTGGTTAACAAGGGGTCGATGTGGAGCGTTTGAAGAAAAAGAAGATCATTAGTGTCCCTTGCCATTCAGGCGAGTCTTACTTCAACTTTTGAGGTACTTGTAATTTAGATTCCCAATTAAGGGATCAGGAAATCTATAGCCTAACCGTGTACTGTGTGCACATCAAACATTTTTGGGCCAAATTGACACCAGATCAAAGAATTAGCACATCACGTAGTTACCAGGGAAGCATGTTAACGATTTTGTTGTCCGCTCCTCAATCTAATGATATTACAGAAAAAGAAGAAGAAGATGAAGAGAGAGAGGAAAAGTGAGTATACCTGCAGTACATGTTTTGACAAGGTGGAATCTCAGAATTGAGCATACCTTAAATACACGTTCAGATAAGAGGGAATATAAAAATTGAATGTACCTGGAGCCAACGTTTTGGCAAGGTGTAATATCTTATCTGATCTGATTATATAAAAATAGGTATATGCAGAAATAACTAAAAAATCAAAGAAAACTGGCTTATGCTACAAATAAGAATGAAAAAATTAAAGCATTTTGGATATATAAAGAGACATGAAGCGATGGAGAAGACCATCGTTGAAGGAGGCATTCAGGCAAAGAGGAGAAGAGGAAGACCACGGAGAAGATGGATTCAGGATGTAAATGATGGTTTGAGTATGACCGCTGCGGAGGTAGGACATCTGGCCTTTGAGAGAGAGAAATTCCGAAAGAATTTTAACTCTTTGTGGACTAAATACCACATTATGGCTTTAGGTTGGACACCTTTTTACCAGGAGCCACACTAAAGGCATTTTTCTTATTCTAAAAAAAATATTGCTTGTAAAAATATGGCTTTTGCCCTGGTCTACTAAGAGAGTAAAAGTGGTAAAGTTCTGCGCAGGAAAAGCTATTCGTTGATAGTGTAATCATCATCATCAGGTGCCGTGCCGGCTGGCGTAGGCGATCATGGATCTCCACAAATCTCTGTCGTTGGTGTTTGCTATCAACTCAGATGTTGACGCTCTACCGTGGCATGAAGTCAGACTATCCAAAATTTTCTCTCTCTGTCTTCCCTGTCTCGTCTACCCTCGATTTTACCGGTTGTCACAATGTGTTCTAAACCTCCTCTCCTCATCACATGCCCGAAAAATGATTGCCTTCTTTCTTATATAAAAACTGATGATGGTGTAATATCTTAAATAAAATATGAACATACCTGGAGTGTACGTTTTGACAAGGTGTAATATCTTAAATAAAATATGAACATACCTGGAGTGTACGTTTTGACAAGGTGTAATATCTTATATAAAATATGAACATACCTGGAGTGTACGTTTTGACAAGGTGATACTTTAAATAACAAATGTGGGAACATACCTGGAGTGTACGTTTTGACAAGGTGTAATATCTTATATAAAATATGAACATACCTGGAGTGAACGTTTTGACAAGGTGTAATATCTTTTATAAAATATGAACATACCTGGAGTGAACGTTTTGACAAGGTGGGATGTTTGAGATCAAAGGAGAACAATCATTTGATGTACAAACTGGTCCGGAACTCTGACACACACACCAACGGCATCCATCAAACCACTTATCTCCTTCTCCTCGTCCATCATCACAAACTACATCAGCAGGACGGGACCATACACGTGACAAGACCACGAACGATGTTAACAATAATTCTGTTGTATATTTGAAATACATATTGCTATTAGTAACAGAACTTGAAACGTGCGGTGTACAAAAACAGCAACAATGTTAAATTTTCAGTTTTTAACTGCTTTCGCTATCTCTGAACCGTTTCAACCTTGATTTGTTAGAATTTTGGACAAATAAACAGGTCTTTATTACTGAATGTCCTGTTCTCTACGACAGGTGGGTTTTCAATAAAGTTCCTTGGTAATTTCGCTACCAATTCTAGACTTTATAGAACTTTGTGAGAAAATGACAGAAATCCGTTAGCAAATGTTTTCTTGTGTTGCGCACTGAAGGGAAGATAACAAGCTGTTGTGTTTTCCAACTTTCTGAAATGTAGAAAAGGACACAAATTAAATTAAGTTTTAAAATCAATGTGTTTATGTATGTTTATATTTTAAAGGTGTCTAAAGCCGAGAGACTGACTTCATTGCATCGAAATTTACCACAAATGGTTCGGTCCCTCTCTATAGAAATGGAACTCCATCTACCGAGAGTATTGCACAAAGCACGAACTTCGTAGCTATGTCAACATTCCTAGGGTCTCTGAAAAAACGCATTCGTGAACAGAACGGCGCTGTCCGAGTTTGACTACAATTAAACAAGCTCTCAGAACACAACCAAACTATTCTCCAGTGGATACCAGCCAACTGTGGCGTTTTCTTTCTCGCATTTAAAACACATTTATAACAAACTATTCTCCATGTGTGACTGCATACCAGTCCTGCAGGCCATACAAAGGGAACTACAAAATAATATGGAGAGAGAGCTGACATTACAGCTAAACAAGTTCTCAGAACACGACCAAACTATTCTCCAGTGGGTACCAGCCAACTGTGGCGTATCAGAAAATGAGAGAGCAGACAGGCTAAGGAGGAAACAAAACTGATACAACACAAACACCCAGTATCACTACCAAAAATCAAGCACATATCAAGCGAAAATACAAAGAGTTGTGGAGGCAACAAACCCACAGCAAACACCCACAATATTCCATCAGTAGACTAAACAGAAAAAAGCATACAACAATCTTTCGCCTAAGAACAGGTTACTGCAGACTCAAACATCCCATGCAGAGAATAAAGTATGCCCAGACAACAAATTGTGCATGTCAGACAGAAACACAGGCTCCAGAGCACATCCTGCAGTCATGTCCATCATACATACCCCAACGAAACGAAACATGGCCTCATGAACAAAGCTTACAGAGCAAGCTATAGAAAATTCTCAAAGAACTCCAACTGACACGCAGCTTCATAGAGACAACCCATCTCATGGTTTAGACAAGCATTCGAAACCGAATGCATGCTACCCATCATCAAACGTCTTGTCCTGAGAAGAACTTTACCATCCTAACATTCTGTCGGAATTTCTCTCTCTCATTTTTTCCCCGATCCAGAAGCACTTGAGCTTTCAGCTCTTCGGTTCGGTGCCATGGACATCGTAACCCTTCGGTTCGGTGCCACGAACACTGTAAGTCTGGAGAACTTGTGGCTTTTCTGCCAACCCGCGGAATTGAACTCGCACTCACAGAGGGCTTGCCACCCGTACTCCAACTCGCTACGAACACGCTGGGCAGACGGGCATCTCTCTCTCTCTCATAAGCTAAATGTTCAGCCTCTGCAGCCGTCATGCTTACATCATCAGTTACATCCATGATCCATCTTCTCTGTGGTCTTCCTCTTCTCCTCTTTGCCGGGGTGTCTCCTTACATAATGGTTTTTCTCCAACTCCCCATGGCTCTGTATATGTCCAAAATACTTCAATTTTCTTAATTGTAGCATCAGCCAGTTTTTTTTTATGTTGAATGCCATGATATTCGTCGAAGTGCAATGATGATTTCAATCAATTAAACAATCAATCGATCAATCAATCAATTAAAAAACTATTTAAAAAAAATAATTATTGCATTCATAACTACACTATAATAAAACATGCATACATATTTACATATCTATTTTTGTAGCGTACAGGTTAGATGCTCCCTCTCGTGACAAAAGTAACCGGTTCGCTTCCTCGTAGAGCCATCGGGATATTTTTCCAGAGATCCTGATCTCAGTGTAGGTGAGATCGAGTTTCTAGTCCTATCGGGAGACGGACGATGAAACGTAGGTTCCATGTTCAATTTGAGCATGTAAATGAGCCCATGACAGTTCAAAACCGAGATGAGCAGGCTAGAAAACCGCTGCCCCGGCAAAATTCATTAGAAAAATATTAACACCAAAATTCCTACAAAATATCTTCACCATCTTCAAAATTACATCGGGACCCTCGCCGGTGCTACGGAGTTTATGCACTGCAGCTGATATCTTGCTTTGTAAGAAAGAGATTGGAGCCCACATGATTACTAACCGAAGTGCAATGGTGATGGTCTTATCAATCAATAAATAAATAAATCAATCAATTAATCAATATCTTTTTAAGAAAACAAAATATAACAATAGTACAAACGTGAGACATGACACACTGAATCTATCTCATTTACAAACATTATAATTTGGTTTTGTTTTACAAATATTCATTGCATTTACCATGCTTTATTGGCACCGAACACTAGTCTAAAATATTCCCTACCTGTATTTCACGTCTGCTTACCGCTAGTATCACGTACCATGGACATCTACTCTATCGCCTATTATCCCAAACAGAATCTTCTTTCAGTTTTATAACAGAATTCTGCTTCGTATCAGATTAATTTCGCACGTAGACCAACCAACACTAGCGGCGCGGTTCTTAATAAATAAAAATATGATTCTGAATGAAGGGGAATACCACCACGCACTCGAAATGAACAGTTGACATAAACGGGGCCAGAGGGAAAAGGCGTCAAGTACAGGAAGACGGAGTATTAAATAACCTCACCTGCAAAATGCGCTCTTCACAATGGAACAAGTTCGTAGAAAAAATTATATAAATATTTTCTGACAATCCTTTCTATTGTGGTTAAGACACAGGCAGCTGTATGTCAATTGTATTTGGTTCCAGTATGGTTCTGTGTAAGTTAGTGGTGGATACAACAAAACGCAGGATAGAATAGCTTGAGTTGAACTTCACTTAAGCACGGGTGGAAGTGTTTATATAACAGCGTACATTAGAGAGGCGGGCTAATTGTTTCGTCATTAAAGATCCGCTTAAAAATGGGTGTATGTTGTTAAGTCTGGTGTTAAGAATGCAATAAACGTGCGGTCGCAGGATCCTGGGAGCCACCTTTGACTTAGACTGTGCCAGGACACACCTACGTTAATTTTTAGCGTACGTCACTTTTCCTTCGAGTTTCCTAAAAAAATATTCATTCAAAACAATGGGGACAACTAAAAGGAACCAGTTTTTTTGGTTGTTTTTTCGTCCGCTTTCAACTCAGACGAAGTTTCATCTCTGAAACTGATTTTTGCGTCAAAATCATTTTTTCCAATTTCTTACAATGGCAGCAGCGTGCACATTGTAAATTACTTTACACTGGCAGCCGTGTGCTCAATGTACTCGTAATTAGTATTCCCTCGCCATACAGGCAGATTTTCTCCGACTTCAGACGTACTCACGTTATCGTCCTGAGTAAGACCAGGGGATTCGAACAAATGCCGGACAGTAGGTTTGAACCCGAGCTATGAGGCGTCTCACAGCTAGCAGGCCGAGCTACTATCAACTACTCTAGGCAGTCCCCCAAAGGAATCAGTAATACATACGAAGGTTTCTCTTTAAATAATAATTCCTCTCGTACTGTTATACGTTACATAAGGCCTGCTAGCAATTTCTCCATACCGCTCTATCCTAGGTAACTCGCTAAATCTCCTCCATGGAATTGAGACCGATATTTTGTGCCTCTCTCAGCAAAGTTCGTTTCAGAGTCTTCTTAGGTTGTCCTATCTTTCTTGAGCCCTCTGCATTCCACTTCAATGCCTGTTTTGATATTCTTTGATCATTTCTTCTCAAAGTGTGTCCAACATATTTCAATCTTCTTCTTATAGCAGTTATTACTAGTGGTTGACTAGACATCTCTCTCTCGCGATCACCGCCCAGACCGATGTATCAGACCTCCCCATAAATTCTATAAATGTGGAAATCTGATTCATGCAGCCCTAGCATTGGTGTGTTTTACGTCACATCTTCAGCACCATTTGGAGTTCTGGTGCTTATCCTTCGGCAATGTGTCTGGTTTCAGCCAGCTTTTACTCGGTTCGCTCTCCGTTCTGTAGCCATCTATTGATTTTTTATGGTGTAGGGTAGCAAGCCCCACCCCAACCTCCTTAGCCAACTCTTACGACATGCGTGGCAGGTAACAGTGGTTCTATTCTTGACACCCCATTTTGGGCCCCAGTAACCACTCTGGCGACTAGACATCTGATTTCATCACTTCTCCTGAATTCGTTTCATTTTATGTTCCTTTTTGTTACGCAGACATCTTCTTCTTCTTCTTCTTCTTCTTCTTCTTCTTCTTCTTCTTTGCGTTCGTTCTTTACGACCAATTTTAATCACTCTTTGTGATATGTTTGATCTTTACCAAGAACGTGTATGCGTTGCACATTGGTTTGGTAGGCCCCTAAACGCATAGATTTCTACAAGTTTAGGACACGTGCATCCGATTTCAGCCAAACCTCCTTAGTCGCCTCTTACGACATGCATGGCAGGTAACAGTGGTTCTATTCTTTACACCCAAAATTTGGGCCCCGGTAACCACTCGGGTGACGCAGACATCTATTTTCAAATGTATTTCTCATTTAAGAAGTTAATTCTTTTTCTGTATGTTGATTGATTGATAGGACTATCATCAGTGCACTTCACCGAGTAACCATGTGTGCTTCGATCTCTTTGTTAGACATGATATTCTCAGCGAAAGTGCACGAACTCCGTAGCACCGTAGAAGGTCCCCTATGTAATTTTGAAAATGGTGAAAGTTGTGTACGAAACACACACAAGATCCATTCTATGTCTCTTCTGAACCTGACACTGTGAGTCAAAAACTAGGATTACAGAAATAAGAAGAATAGTTGGAAACAATTTCAGAACTGTATTTCATGAACGTTGTAAGCAGAAATTCACTTGCAGGGGATTCCATCTCTCTGTGGCATTGCAGGCAATGAGAGCGCTGATGTCTTGGCTAAGGAGGGCAGTGCCAAGATCAAATTTACAAACCCTGTCTTTTCAGGAGGTCAAAACCCTCATACAGAGAAAATCTGCAGTAGACTTGAAGACAAACACTGGATATGATTATATACAAGACTTCCTCAAAGATCTAACAGAACAGATCAGGTCATTATACTAGTATGTCGTCTATGTACATGTAGCTGCAAACTCAACAAACACTTATATATAGACTAGGCAGTGGCGGCTCGTCATTAGAGACTAGTAGGGCCGAACCCCACCAAAAATAATGTGAAACGTGTATTTATTATTTTATAAATTAAAATATAACCTAACCCAAAACCATGATTTTCTGAAACATTGTATCTGGCCCCACCAACAAAAATGATCACGAGCCGCCACTGAGACTATGAATGTCAAATAGCTCTCTGCCAGTGCCAACAGATGAAACAGCCGCCGGAACATATCCTGCAAGACTGTCCTCTCCTGTGTGAGCTGAGAAGCAACATGTGGCTACACCCAGTCGACCTGAAAACTAATCTTTGGGGAAACCTGACAGACCTGAAGCTGACTGCCCAGTTTGTGGTCCACAGTAAACTAAACGCATGACCAGAGATCGCTAAAGACGAAGAATTAAATAATTTCAGAGCAATGGGTGTCGATATTGGCGCAGCCCGAAAAGAACGACATAACAAATATGCAAAAATATTAATTAATCAACATTGAACTGGCGTGTTGGGCTGCTAAACGCTGTTGGATTTGTTGAGGCCAAGATCGAAACACAAGTGAACATGCCCGCGGTGCTATGCTAATTTTAAGTTTTTAGGAACCCTTTCATACCTTGTGGCATATAGGGCAATACAGTGTTAGGCCTGTATTATTCATTGACCGTCGACACACGATGGGTGATGTGGTCAGCATCACACCTGCCGCCTTTACTTTTCCAGAGCATGACTGGTACCCAGTTGAGGCTGGGTCGACCTGAGAGCCGTCGCGGTCGGGAAAAATTCCACGCACACTGCGGGAGTTGAACCCGGACCACCAGCCTTGAGAAGCGAGTTCACTAACAATTACGCTACCTCGACTCTCGCTATGCTAATAGTCATTATATAAATGATAACTGATGAAAATAAAATGAAAATATTACCATATCCTTTACAGTACGTCACCATCAAGCACAGTAAACGGGTCATTTATTTTCTAGACACCACTTATACGTTCAGCGAGCCGCAGTAGCGTAGTTGTTAGGGAACTCTCTTCTTAGACTAGTGGGTTCAATTCGACAATGGACGTGGAGTTTTTTTTATCGACCGTAACAGTTCTCAGGTCGACCCAGCTTCAATTGGCTACAAGGAAAAGCACTTGAAAGTAAAGGCAACCGGCGTGATGTTGACCACATCACCCATCGTGTGCCGACAATGAATGAAAAATACGGGACATAACACAGTATTACCCTATATACCACGTGGTTTTAAAAAGGGTTCCTGCCCGCGTGCCCAGCGTGTTCGTAGCGCGTTGGACTACGGGTGATTAGTCCTCTGTAAGTGCGGGTTCAACTCCGCGGACTGGCAGAAAAGCTACAGGTTCCCCAGATTTACGGTGTTCGTGGCACCGAGCCGAAGGGTTACAATGTCCATGACACCGAGCCTAAGGGTTACAATGTCCATGACACCGAGCCGAAGGGTTACAATGTCCATGACACCGAGCCGAAGGGTTACAATGTCCATGACACCGAGCCGAAGGGTTACAATGTCCATGACACCGAGCCGAAAGGTTACAATGTCCATGACACCGAGCCGAAGGGTTACAATGTCCATGACACCGAGCCGAAGGGTTACAATGTCCATGACACCGAGCCGAAGAGCTTTCAGCTCAAGTGCTTCTGGATCGGGAAAAAAAAAGGGTTCCTTTACTTATAGGTTCAGTAGTTTGTCATTAAAACTTTTTTTTTTTTACAAATCAACGCTCATGAAATACAATTCTGATTAAAGTGATGAAGGAAATGAAAAGAAGAACAAACATACCTTTTCAAAAAATTAAACAACAAAAACAGTATGGGACTAACTTGAAAACAAAAGGGGGACTCTGGTCTGGAATGTTTTCCCGTTGTTTTCTTATTAATGTAGAATTTGTATAACAATTTTGAGAGATTATGACTTAAAATAGTAGAAAAAGGTTAGTTTATAAAAAAATGTCAAGGCGTTGCCATGGAAACAGTACAAAAATGGCCGCCAAACACAAAATTTCAAATTCCTAAGGTTCTGAATCTAATGAATATAAAGGAATTCTGTTTTCACTCTAAGGTGAGCAATTGTAATATCTAAAATGTTACACGTGTTTTTTAGGATACATTAAATATTACATTTTTAATGAATTTTGGGTTAAAAACACCACACAGAAAAGCTTTTTTTTTACCTAATTTTGAAGGTATTTGTACAGAAAAATTTATTTAAAAATTTAATATATCCTAAAAAGCATGTGTAATATTTTAGATTTTACAATTGCTCACCTTAGAGTGAAAACAGAATTCATTTACATTCATAAGATTCAGAGCCTTAGAGATTTGAAATTGTGTGTTTGGCTGCCATTTTGTATTGTTTCCATGGCAACGCTTTGACATATTTTTGTAAACTAACCTTTTTCTACTCTTCTAAATCATAATTTTTCAAATTGGTTATATAAATTTTATATTAATATGAAAACAACGAAAATAGTTTCTTAACCCCCCATACTACCGAATCCCCCCCGAAAAATACTAAGAGCATGTATATTCCCAGTGGCAACGTATGGGTGTGAAGCATGGACATTTAACAAGAGGAAAAAACATATATGTACTTTTGAATATAAGTGTTACATAATAGTCCTCCTTATATCTTGGACAGAGAAGAGAACAAATAGATATATCCAGAAAGAACTCAAAATCAAAGAAAACTGGATGATGCTACAAATAAGAATGAGACAATTGAACTATGTTGGACATATAAAGAGACATGAAGTGCTGGAGAAGACCAACATGAAAGGAGGCATACCGATATAGTGGAGAAGAGGAAAACCACGGAGAAGATTTATTCAGGATGTAATTGATGGTTTGAGCATGACGGCTGCAGAGGCAGACCATCTGGTCTATGATAAAAAAAAATTATGTAAAACTGTTAAGGTAGCAAAGTTCAGATCAGGATAACCTATCTGATGATGATGATGAGTTTGCCATTGCTTTATGAACTGATAACTGATAAGTGATAACTGATAATTGATAACTGAATTTAAAAAAAAATAATTTAAAACAATTTCAGAATTGTATTCGATCAGCTTTGAATTTTTTAAATATCAAGTGTTAATGATAATCTACTGATTTATATTACGTTGAAGACGGAAATGAATAATAGGGAAGGTGAGAGTGTATTGCTTAGTCTGTCTTCAACAGGAACTGTCTTAAATGTCGACAGCAGTGTGATATATTTATGCTTGACACTCCCATCTGTCAGAGAAATTTCTAGAATTATTCACAGTCCAGGCAGACGCAAAGTAGGAAAAAACAGAGATGCTTTATTATAGTTGGGTTCGCCTTAACTGGCAAGAAATATTTCTCAGGAAGTTGACCGAATAATCTGGCAAAGTTGGCACGTTAGTTTTTAAATGGCTACGTGCACGGATTCTAGTTATCGTCAGGTCCCAATATTGGAATATATCAGACCATTATTGTTTTCTTCGCCGCACCTACAAAATGAATGAAGTGTTTTTAGTTATTTCATCGTGGTAGTGGTCGGTGTCGTATCCTGATAATGCGAGATATGTGTGTTGCTACTTAAAATGAATATGTGCCCCTCCTATTTAACATCTTTTCCCTTTGAATTGTAAACGCAACGATAGTTATTGAGCTGGAACAATGTTATTTTAAATAGTACATATTTCCACTGACATGTTTCACTTCAAGATCAGATTCATTCTTCTTTCCTCTTGCAGAAACTTCTCTGTGACGGCATCGTCAAATGTATTCTTCATTCTAACCTTGCTGAAAAGTTATTTTTCAGTCGATAAAAGGCTAAGATTAGAGAGTCTATCTTGATAATCTATCTTGAGAGTATATCTTGAGAGTATATCTGTGGAGTCGCTTTAATGCTGACAGCGACCTTTCAACAGACGCAGTGGTTGCTGGAATAGTCATGATCAATTCTGCCAGTTTGAACACTTCTTTAAAACCTGAACTGAGATCATTGTCACCTAAAAACTGCAATAAGTCATGAACTGACTTATTGTTGAACTCAGAGGCGGCTCGTCATTAAGGGTCAGTGGGGCCGGGCCCCACCAAAAATAAGGTGTAACGTGTATTTATTATTTAAACATTAAAATATATCCTAACCGAACCATGATTTTTCCGAAAATATCTGTCTGGCCCCACCAACAAAAATGATCACGAGCCGCCACTGGTTGAACTCATCCGAACAATAAAGTAACACGAATTCATTTTTCAATCGCATATAGTCGAACATTTTTTCACAAACGTATTTTAAACGCCAAGTCCTTCAATTGTTAGTGCTGATTTCCCACCGCACGCTTTCTATATGGTAAAAATTACAACCATGTCCATCAACCAGCTCCTCGTCCGCTTCACAAAATCGTATAGTTGGCGTTAGATTCCCAAAGTCCAGAAAGAGAGAAAGAAACCAATGAGCGATTTGGTAAAACCCTGTTGCAATGAAATTAATCCTTCGGCTTTAAATCCCATTTTTTAGATCTTCCTGTGTAAGAAATAGATCGGATCACACATGATTATTCATTAAAGTGCAATGATGATGGTCATATCAATCACACAATCAATCAATCAATCAATCTTCTTCTTCCTCCAACGCTCCATATCGACCACTTGTTAAACTACTCTTTGTGATTTGTATGTGATTCGAACGAACGATTGTACTTTGTGTCCATCATGCGCCTATAAGTAGGCCAGGCACATCCGATTTCTGCGACGCTTTTTATTTACTAAGGTAGCTTCCTAGGCCCCTACCTCAGCCGTATCTTATGACATGTCTTGTAGGTCACAGTGTTACTATTCTTTGCTCCCCTTACGAGCCCGGTAACACACGGACAAATCAATCACTCACTCAATCAATCAGTCAATTAGTCAATCAATCAAGCAGTCGATCAATCAGTCAATCAATCAGTCCATCAATCAGTCAACCAATCACCCAATCAATCAGTCCATCAATCGCTCAATCAATCAATCAATCACTCAATCAATCAGTCAATCAATCAGTCCATCAATCAGTCAATCAATCAGTCCATCAATCACTCAATCAATCACTCAATCAATCAGTCCATCAATCACTCAATCAATCACTCAATCAATCAGTCCATCAATCACTCAATCAATCAGTCCACCAATCACTCAATCAATCACTCAATCAATCAGTCCATCAATCACTCAATCAATCAGTCCATCAATCACTCAATCAATCACTCAATCAATCAGTCCATCAATCACTCAATCAATCACTCAATCAATCAGTCCATCAATCACTCAATCAATCAGTCCATCAATTCATCAACACATTATACAAAAGTGACTAATGTGAGTGAGACAGAGAAAAAGTATATGGCCGCCAATGTGCCAATACAGGATATCCTCTTTAGAGACATTGACATCCTGAATCATGATACCGACCACAGCTTTAACCCTTCCACCCATATGAGCCGCAATACCGGCTCGTTGTATTTGTGAAGATGGCATAAAGCCGGTATATATACTGGCTGATTCAGTAAGCATTGCATAGGGTTGCCATACGTTCTCATTTTTGCGGACACGTCCTCGTTTCACGAGTAAATCTAAGCGTCCACAAACACTTTTGGAGATTCGTAGACTTGTCCGCAATTTTACAAGACAAAACCGCCCGAGTGGTTACCGGGACCCAAATTTGAGGTGTAAAGAATAGAACCACAGTTACCTGCCACGCATGTCGTAAGAGGCGACTAAGGAGGTTTGGCTGAAATCGGATGCACATGTCCTAAATGTGTAGAAGTCTATGCGTTTAGGGGTCTACCAAACTAATGTGCAACGTATACACGTTCTTGGCAAAGATCAAACATATCACAAAGAATGATTAGAATTAGTCGTAAAGAACGAACGCGAAGAAGAAGAAGACAAGACAAAATTAACAACTTGTCAGCGACATCATGTGGTAATAATAATAGCCGTCCACCGCAAGCGATGTTGACAACAGTAGCAGATGTGTGCTGCTGCACCTTTCTGGTGTGTGTGGAGGTGACTGTAGAGTCCAATCCTAGAACAGCAATTCCCTACCACAGATTGGACATACATGATCACGGTCAGGCATGTGGGTGTTGTGTGCTCTGTTTTTTCGCGCAGCTCGTTTTCTCTGTGTCTCAACGGCATGATGATTATCCGATATGCAGGTTCCTCTTGTGTTGTTACAGCACCACATTTGGCGATCTTGCGCAGGGGATTCCCAGCACGTGGTGTCTATAACAAGGCATTTCAGAGACACTGTAAGAATGTCTTTAAAGCGTTTTTTCTGTCCACCAGCAGAACGTCTGCCCACCAGCTGAACGTCTGCTCACCAGCTGAACGTCTGCCCACCAGCTGAACGTCTGCCCACCAGCTGAACGTCTGTCCACCAGCTGAACGTCTGTCTCCTTCAAGTTCGCCATACATAAACTGTTTTGGGCTGCGTTTATCAAGCATCCAAGCAACATGACCGGTCCATCTCACTTGAGCCTTCTGCAACAGGGTGTTGACGCTTGGGATCTTTGCTCTTGTGAGGACTTCGCTATTTGGAATTTTGTCCTGCCAGTTTATTTTCAGTATTCTGCGTAGACAGCTTGTGCAGAAGTGATTTTTAATGTGGTAACCAAGTGGTAACTGCGTAATTCTGATTTTCTAACGAGGCATATAAGTTCATTAACCTATCTATTACACCAACTTCCACCTGCAGCAAACTGTACTAATAGGTTGCTGAAAGAAGTTTTTCCGGGTTCAAAAATGGCCGCTAAATTGTCAACTGCAAAGACAAAATGTCAAGATGTCAATCACTGTGTGAATCTTTAGGTTTCAAGTGGTTTGCTTTCGATGACATATCGTGGGAAAATGTGGAAGCTCCCATCAGATTTTTAACGGACAAAAGTGTGTACATAGATGATTCAAAGTTCTGTGATCTGTACTGCAATCTGAAGAAAATTGCATCCGCATATAAAAATCAAGTGCGATTGTATGCTTGTATTGTGCGATCATACCAAAAAATTGGTGTGATTATATTACAAACTGTAGGAGAAGGGAAATGTACTCTGAAATCTTGAAGATATCACAGTTTTCTTTGCTATTCCAGCACACAGTGCTTCGGTACATGAGAGAATAAATGTCTTAGAAGAATATTGAACCTCAAATGGTCAGATTTCAGACCCAATACACACATAAGACAAGAGACCAAGCAAGAAAATGTATCAAATTTTATAAGAAAGCGCCGCTGGAACTACATCGGCCACATACTTAGAATGGATGAGAGAAGACTCCCTTACCAATCCTTCATATGGACACCAGAGGGAAAAGAAAACGAGGAAGACCAAGAGAGACTCTGCGTAGAACCATCACCAGAGAAGGCTCAACGATGGGCCTAGTAAACATTAAAGACCTAAAACAGATAGCAACGAACCGCGAGACATGGAGAACTATGACCTCTGCCCTATGCTCCGCCCACAGGCCCAAGAGGAAAGACTAACCTAACACAGTGCTTCGGTACAAATACTAGTTTTAAAAAATCCATGCTCAATGGACCAATGAGAGAAATCTTCGTAGTATGGATTCAGTCAAGTCATTTTCAACTGTAAAATTTAATTTCAAACATTTCACATGCAGGAAATCGTATGGACATTTGATGCAAAAGAAAGACATTCTAAAATAGATCAGATCATCAGAAAAATATACATGGAACACAATTTAGATGGACTTTAATGTTAGGAGAAGTGTCCACATTTCGGTAGATCAAAATATGGCAACCCTAGAGAAGTGTCCTCATTTCGGAAGATCAAAATATGGCAACCCTAGAGAAGTGTCTTCATTTCGGTAGATCAAAATATGGCAACCCTAGAGAAGTGTCCTCATTTCGGTAGATCAAAATATGGCAACCCTAGAGAAGTGTCCTCATTTCGGAAGATCAAAATATGGCAACCCTAGAGAAGTGTCCACATTTCGGAAGATCAAAATATGGCAACCCTAGAGAAGTGTCCTCATTTCGGTAGATCAAAATATGGTGGCAACCCTACACTTGTGTCAGCACAGGGCATCCTTCTTGGAGATGTTGAGATCATGAATCCTGATACCGACTTCTGAATTAACCCATACACCCCAGTGAGTCGATATACTAGCTCGTTGTATTTCTGAAGATGATATAAAGCCAATACACTGGTTTATCCCCACATTATGCTATCAATGCCAAAACTGGACACTGACATCAAATGATAGAAGAAAACTAGTCACGACAGAAATGAAGTGTCTACGCAGAATGCGGGGAGTAACAAGAAGAGATCGGTCGAGAAATGAAGATATCAGGAAAAAGTGGGTACAACATCAGTACTAGACTTCATCAAGAAACAATAAATTAAATCAGTGTTTCCCAACGTGAGGCCCACGCCCCACAGGGGGCAATTTGAATGTTAGGGGGAATTATATATGCATTGTTAATCGATGTTTACTCTTCTTCTTCTTCACCTTTCAGCTCCCAACGGAGCACAGGTCTTCTACAAACTTCTTCCAGCTCTTCCTCTCTCTTGCCATCCCTTCCAATTCTTTCCATGTTTTACCTATTCTTTTAATAGCCTCCAGCTCTCTTCTCCAGGTCTGTCTAGGTCTTCCCCTACTCCTCTTTCACTGCGGGTTCCAAAATACTGCCTATCTTGAATGCTTCCGGTCGGTCTTCTCAATGTATGTCCTATTCATTGATGTTTACTCCACTTTACATTAAATTAATTTTAACACATACTTAAGCTTTAGTTTTAATTTGAGTTTATGTTTGTTTATTTCAACCCATAGTAAAATGAGTGGTGTAAGCAAGAAAATATTAGAAAGAGAAAATTAAAAATTATGTATTACTTAGGGGCATAAGAATTTTAGAAAGGCTTAGGTGGGGCATGGCTCAAAAAGGTTCCTCCTTCCTTTCGTTCGCTTGAAATATGTCTATATATTCAATGTTGTCTCTTGTATGAACTTCACTGTCTTTTGTAGCTCACGCAGAGGTCCGTGTAGTTTTCTATCAAGTGTTGTTTCGTTAGGCCAGTTTGCCTCAGTGTATGATATTCGGGGCAGTCTTGAAGTATGTGCTCTGCAGTCTGGTGTGGCTGTCCACATGTACACATGGCTGAATTACCAATCTTGAATTTTATATACATGTGGCTGCGGAGTCGATTGCGTCCTGTTCTAAGGCGCAGAATGACAACTTGTTTCAATCTGCTCATTTTATAGTAGTCGTCTTGTGCTGGTATTTGTGGCTTTCTCATTGATTTAATCATCCTTTTCTTTTGGTGATAGGTAATTGACACATCTGGTTGCTCTCTTGCAGCACATTCATTGGCTAGTGGATATGCTGTTTCACTTCCTGGTATTCCACAGTGAGAGGGTATCCACTTCAAAAAAAGGTTGAGACACACTGCATTAAATGGTCCGGCCACATAAATAGATTATTAAGCGACAGTGCACCTCAGAGAGCACTGCTACTTCCATACAGTGGATATAAAGCAAATGTGGACCTCTGAAATAACAGAGGGGACGAAAAACACTATTTATGAACGCCCGAGTGGTTACGGGGGCCCAAATTTGGGGTGTAAAGAATAGAACCAATGTTACCTGCCATGCATGTCGTAAGAGGCGACTAAGGAGGCTTGGCTGAAATCGGATGCACGTATCCTAAACGTATAGAAGTCTATGCGTTTAGAGGCCTACCAAACCAATGTGCAACGTATACACGTTCTTGGCAAAGATCAAACATATCACAAAGAGTGATTAAAATTAGTTGTAAAGAACGAACGCAAAGAAGAAGAAGACTATTTATGAAGCTCACACAATAGTCTGTTCTAGAAATTTCTTCTTATCCTGATGCTGTGATACAAATCTTATCCTGACGCTGTGATAGAAATCTTATCCTGACGCTGTGAGACAAATCCTATCCTGACGCTGTGAGACAAATCTTATATTGACGCTGTGAGACAAATCCTATCCTGACGCTGTGATAGAAATCTTATCCTGACGCTGTGAGACAAATCTTATCCTGACGCTGTGAGACAAATCTTATCCTGACGCTGTGAGACAAATCTTATCCTGACGCTGTAGAGTAATCTTATCCTGACGCTGTGAGACACATCTTATCCTGACGCTGTGAGACAAATCTTATCCTGACGCTGTGATATAAATCTTATCCGGACGCTGTGAGACAAATCTTATCCTGACGATGTGAGACAAAACAGGATTAGATAATAGACGTCGAATAGGAACATTGGCTGTTCGGTACGCATTGCGCCCGTGTGGTGCCGGGGCCCGCAAGGGTAGCAAAGAATAGTATTACTGCGACCTACAAGTCATGTTGTAAGAGGCGACTGAGGTAGGACCTTAGGGAATCTACCTTAGTAAATAAAAAGCGTCCCAGAAATCGGATGTGCTGGCCTACTTGTAGGCACATATCTGATACAACGTACACTCATTCTTAGGCTCAGATCATAACACAAATCACACAGTGTGGTTGATATGGAGCGTTCGAAGAAGTACTCATTGCAATATAAACAGGGTCATGCGGTATATTTTCTCAGTATGATGCAAGTCTTCAAAATGCCGCACCCTTAAATGTTTTTTCCCTAAAATAACCTTCCACTGTAATTTTGATTTTGTTGCTTATGCCGCCCCTCTTATGGTGCCACCTGATGCGGCCGCCTTTCTGTATCATAGCACGGTACCAGTGGCGGCTCGTAGTCATTTTTCTTGGTGGGGCCAGGGCACAAATTTTCGGAAAAAGTAATGGTTTTGGAGTATTTACTTTTATTTGTCTATTCCGGGAAGTCCCCCTCATCGATTATTGGTGGCGCCAGGCCCCACTGGCCCTTAATGACGAGCCGCCCCTGCACGGGACGGCCCTGAATATAAATACCCCCAACTGTTAAAACAATTCGGAAATAAAAGGGTTAATTTACATTTTAAGAATGAACGAAGAATTAGAAGAGGAATAAGATGAAGCATATGCTATCAAACAGCACGTGGTCTCACAATCTGTAACAGAACGTCTCATTAACGTAGTTTCTTCCCTTGTTAGTTTTTGTCCGGAACACAAGCACTGGCTTTCTTCCTATTGACGTAACAACCGACGTAACCATTGCGCGAGATTCTTGGCTCCAGCAATAAAATGGGTGGGGTCACGAAAGATCAGTGCTCACGTGCTCTTACAACTAAACAATCTGTAAAAGAACAATGTCAGGTCATCCAAGGTCTCACCCACGCCTTTCTTTGCACTCGATTAACCTTTACTCTCTTGTATTCTACAATTGATCCTATTGTATTTCGTAATGTACTTCTCATTTTCACCATTTTTGTTTTCTTCTATTTTTTCAATTTTATTTATCTATTTTTTCAATTTTATTTATCTATTTTTTCACTTTTATTAAACCCTACATTTCCCAATTGTACTGTTTTCTATCTATTTTCTCAATTTTACTTTTTTTTTCTATTTTTTCAATTTTATTTTACTATTTTTTCACCTTTACCAACCCTATATTTCCCTACATCCCTATATCCCCACCCTATATCCCCACCCTATATCCCCACCTATATCCCCACCCTATATTTCCCAATTGTACTGTTTCTATCTATTTTCTAATTTTTCCTTTTTCATATTCTCAATTTTACTGTTTACTTTTTCTATATTCTCAATTTTACTGTTTACTGTTTTCTATATTCTCAATTTTACTGTTTACTGTTTATATTCAATTTTACTGTTTACTGTTTTCTATATTCTCAATTTTACTGTTTACTGTTTTCTATATTCTCAATTTTACTGTTTACTGTTTTCTATATTCTCAATTTTACTGTTTCTTTTTTCTCAATTTTACTGTACTGTTTTCTTCAATTTTACTTTTTTATTTTTTTATTAATTTCTCAATTTTACTGTATTCTATCTTTCTTCTCTAATTTTACTTATATTTCTCTTTGTTCCTTTTTTTTTTCTCTTTTCTCTTTTTTCGTTTATTTCAATTTTACTTCACTATCTTCCCTACTTTACTATTCCCCATATTATCTCTGTTCTTTTAGAAGTTTTTTTTACTCTTCTATTTTACTTATGTATTTTGCTTGTCTATTTTAATTTGCTTGCCTAGTGACAGGATGGCGGCTGTAAGAACAAACAAGGAATGAGATATCAGATTGTTGCTTCTGTGTGCTAGTTCTTGCAGAGACTGAACAAATCAGATATGGAAACCTGGTAGAATTAAGCAAATTATTTCTCTTTAAACTTGACAACAACAACAACAACAACAACGACAACGACAACAACGACAACGACGACAACAACGAACAGACAACGACGACAAAACGACAACGACGACAACGACAACGAACAACAGACAACGACGACGAACAAGAACAGACGACGACAACGACAACAACGACAACAACAACGACAACAACAACAACATCAACAGCAACAGCAACAATAACGACAAGAAGAAGAAGAAAAAACAACAACAACACCAACAACAAAACAACAACATCAACAACATACAACACAACAACAGTAGCAACAAAACAACAGCAACAACAGCAACAACAACAGCAACAGGAACAACAAGAACAACAAGAACAACAGCAACACCAACAACAACAGCAACATCAGCAGCAACAGCAACAACAGAACAGCAGCAACAAAAAACAACAACACACAGCAACACAGCAGCAACACAGCAGCAACACAGCAACAGCAACACAGCACAACACAGCAACAAACAACAAGCAACAGAACAACAGCACAACTAAAAACTACAACAACTGAGATCAAGTTTAAACTCTGCTCAAGATTACAATGACGTAAGAACGATATTGTTTAATGGGCGTCTGTCGTGTAAGCGGTAGTGAGCTCAATCACAACCCATCTGTACCTGGTTCAAACTCAGCGGCGGGCAAGTTTGGAAGCAAATTCGGTTCCGTGAATATTTACGACCGGTAAAAATAGATCTCACCGTTCAGAAAACAATCACAAACTACTGAACGTATAAATGGTGCCTAGAAAATCGACGGCTCGTTTACTGTGGTTGATGACTAAGTCATGTAAAGAATATGGCACGATTTTCATTGTCAATGACGATATTATGATGAATAGGTCTTCTAGTCTACTAGGTCGTCTAGTCTAGTCTGCTAGGCCTCTTCTAGTCTCTAGGTCTCTAGTCTAGTCTACTAGGCTCTAGTCTAGTCTCTAGGCTTCTAGTCAGAGCTCTAGCTCGTCTAGTCTACTAGGTCGTCTAGTCTAGTCTGCTAGGCCTTCTAGTCAAGTCTAGTTTACTAGGTCTTCTAGTCTAGTCTACTAGGCCTTCTAGTCTAGTCTCTAGCCTCTAGCAAGTCAGTACTAGTTTCTAGTCTAGTTTCTAGGTCTTCTAGTCTAGTCTACTAGGCTTCTAGTCTAGTCTGACTAGGCCTTCTAGTCCTAGTTACTAGGTCTCTGCCTAGTCTAGTTCTGCTAGGCCTTCTAGTCAAGTCTAGTTTACTAGGTTTTCTAGTCTAGTTTACTAGGTCTTCTAGTCTAGTCTACTAGGCCTTCTAGTCTAGTCTGCTAGGCCTTCTAGTCAAGTCTAGTTTACTAGGTTTTCTAGTCTAGTTTACTAGGTCTTCATCTAGCTACTAGCTCTCTAGTCTACTAGGCCTTCTAGTCTAGTCTGCTAGGCTCTGTCAAGTCTAGTCTACTAGGCCTCTAGTCAAGTCTCTAGTTTACTAGGTTTCTCTAGTCTAGTCTTACTAGGTTTCTAGTCTAGTCTACTAGGTCTCTAGTCTAGTTTCTAGTTCTAGGTCACTGTCTAGTCTAGTTTAGCTAGGCTCTTCTAGTCACAGGCAGTCTAGTTTACTAGGTTTTCTAGTCTAGTTTACTAGGTTTCTAGTCTAGTTACTAGGCTTCTAGTCTAGTTACTAGGCTAGTTTCTAGTGTCTATCTAGTCTAGCTGTTACTAGGTTTTCTAGTCTAGTTTACTAGGTCTTCTAGTCTAGTCTACTAGGTCTTCTAGTCTAGTCTACTAGGTCTTCTAGTCTAGTCTCTAGGTCTTCTAGTTAGTCTTTACTAGGTTTTCTTTAGTTCTAGGTTTAGTCTTTAGGTCTTCTAGTCTAGTTTACTAGGTTTTCTAGTCTAGTTTACTAGGTCTTCTAGTCTAGTTTACTAGGTCTTCTAGTCTAGTTTACTAGGTTTTCTAGTCTAGTTTACTAGGTCTTCTAGTCTAGTTTACTAGGTTTTCTAGTCTAGTTTACTAGGTTTTCTAGTCTAGTCTACTAGGTTTTCTAGTCTAGTTTACTAGGTTTTCTAGTCTAGTCTACTAGGTTTTCTAGTCTAGTTTACTAGGTCTTCTAGTCTAGTCTACTAGGTTTCAGTCTTAGTCTAGTTTACTAGGTTTTCTAGTCTAGTTTACTAGGTCTTCTAGTCTAGTCTACTAGGTCATCTAGTCTAGTCTACTAGGTCATCTAGTCTAGTCTACTACATCGTCTAGGTCTCCCTCTCGCTTTTCTTCCAGGCATCGTTCCTTCTAGAATTATTTTCTCTAAGCACTCATGATGTTTGATGTGTCCGAAATATTTAATTTATCTTGTTTTTATGTTTTTTAATAACCAACTCTCTTTAATATCAAGCTGTTACAGGCAAAACTGTCCTCTTCTGGTGGAGCTGAGAAACAACATGTGGTCACATCCAGTCGACCTGAAAATTAAGCTTTGGGAAACCTGACAGACCTGAAGCTGACTGCCCAGTTTGTCTTCCACAGTAAATTAAATGCATGACCAGAGATCACTGAAGAACTGAAGAAGAAGAAGCTGTTACAGAACAGAAGCATTTGTTCTATTCTCTGTCCATTATATTCTAAGTTCCATTTTGTAACATTTGCACCCAAAGACATTAATGAGCTTTTCTGCCGTTTTTCATAACTAATGACGAGGATCGAGAGAAGAGAGAGAGAGAGCGAGAGAGAGAGAGAGAGAGAAAGAGAGAAAGAGAGAGAAAGAGAGAAGAGAGAGAGAGGAGAGAGAGAGAAAGAGCGAGAGAGAGAGAAAGAGAGAGAGAGAGAGAAAGAGAGAGAGAGAAAGAGAGAGAGAGAGCGAGAGAGAGAGCGAGAGAGAGAGAGAGAGATAGCTAATGACGACTTAAACATAGTTCATGAACAAGGAAAATGTCTGTTCACACTCGCAGTGAGTCAAAGGTCAAGGACTAAGTCGTTAAACGATTCTCCAAATATTTCTACATTATTTTTCCAGATAACAAAAAAAAATCTCTTAAAATTGGTATGAAGCCGGAGGATTGACTTCATCTCACGCCATATGGTTCGGTGACTTTCACAGAAATGGCATGCTATCTGCCGAGAGTATTGCACAAAGCACGAACTCCGTAGCTCCTGGAACAATAGTAGGGATCTCTGGAAAAAAATGCGCTTGGAAACAGAACGGCGAGGTCCAGATTCGAACCCGTGATCTTCATGACCTTCCGCGGCTTTTTGAGATTATGGTTCCTGAAGATCTCAGCTTTAGAGAAAACTAATACTAATAGCTGTCCATCGCAAGCTATGATGACAACAGTCTCAGACCTGTGCTGCTGCACCTCTCTGGTGTGTGCGGAGATGACTGTAGAATCCAATCCTAGCACGCAATCCCCTACCACAGGTGTGGCATACATGATCAAGGTTAGACATGTGGGTGCTGTGTGTTCTGTCTTTTCGCGCAGCTCGTTTTCTTTGTGCCTCAACGGCACGATGATTCTCAGCTATGCGGGTTCCTCTTGTGTTGTTACAGCGCCACATTTGGCGATCTTGCGCAAGGGATTCCAGCACGTGGTGTCTACATCGAAGCATTTCAGAAACACATTAAGAAAAAACTAGTGCACTGCTGTATAGACAGTTAAGAGATGAATACTTTGATCATAGATACTTATTCCTTTTTTAAATTTTTATTCCGATCCAGAAGCACTTGAGCTTTTCAGCTCTTCGGCTCGGTGCCATGGACATCGTAACCCTTCGGTTCGGTGCCACGAACACAGTAAATCTGGGGAATCTGTGGCTTTTTCTGCCATCCTGCGGAATTGAACCCGTACACACAGAGGGATAGTCCCCGTAGTCCAACGCGCTACGAACACGCTGGGCAGACGGGCACTTATTCATATAAAACCATCTTTATATTTAACCGTTTGATGGCCGTTACTATATAAAAATCGTCGAGGTTGCCACCCGTGTGTTCACGGGGCCTCAAGGGGTGCAAGGAATAGTAACACTGCGACCTACAAGGAATGTTGTAAGTGGCGACTGAGGTAGGGCACAGCCAGGCTATAGCCCAGGCCGGACAACTCGCCAGGTATTCCCTGACCTAGATAAGAAAAGGGGCTGACTATATTCTTAAGAACTCTTTACGAAATCCATTACTGTACAGACATACATTTCATGACAAACATCGTAAATGGATTATAGATACTAATAAACTTGAGATATGGTCATAAAATGAATTTTATTTTAATCAAATGATCATGGTTTTATTCATATTTGGTTTTATTCATATTTAACACAGCTTTAAGAAAATTCAATGTAGAAGCTCAAAATGATTAACAAAGTATTGCAGAACAACAGTTGCATTATAATGTAATACATAGCTGTATAATAAGGTACAATATACATTTCTAACATACACAAAAGTTGCTTTAACTGTAGCACACTTTGTTGTTCTTTTATATATGTCCATCTTACTTAGATCATTGATATGTAATGATAAATATTGTAAACAATTGACTATAAACAATTACTTGCTAGTGAAGTTTGAAGTACCCTTCCAAGTTTATACATTTTATGGACATTTGAAGCACATACAGCAAATTATATCAGATGAACTGAAAACAAAAACGCCCGTCATGCAAACATTAATCGACAACTGTCATTGTTTTCTCCATTTGTAGCAAGGCCTTACATGAAATGCACCTAGTTTTCCTACTGATCTTACTGGAGACATATCCAGCAATATATACTAATGATTCCTCTGTACCTTCTACACAAAGCAACTCACAATCATTAGGATCAATGTGGAGAAACACTTTGTCTACATCAGACTGGATACCATCTTCAAAAACACTATCACATTCATCACCCTCATGACTCATAGCTCCTGCTAATTTACTATTAACATTCATAATGTGCCACCATCTCCAAATGACCTCAATGAAATCTGCTGTTTCTTGACTTCCTAGGAACCTCAAAGCTGCAATATTGTACTCACTGAAAATTGCAAGAGCTAGTGAAACTTTCTGCCTCTCTATACTTGAGGGGCAAAGGGCTTTACTAGTTAAAGTTGGTGCCAACTTCACAATACTCAGACGCTCATTTTGATACAGTTTTTCAAATGTGAAAAGAAGCACTTGCTACTTGGCTAGAATTAGTACAATTTGAGATTGATGTTTTATTCAGAAGTAACTCGGTTGTGGCGGGATATGATAATGTCTGCTCTGCATCTTTCTGGTTCAGCCAATTTCTCCACAGACATTTCAACAGATGCACTGAGTCATACAATAAAAAGATTTTTTTACCATCAATTCCAGGATTTTCTATATATGTACTGTTGTTTTTTAGAAGATTTTAGTAGTTTATAGTTGGCTCTGGGTAGGGCCTAGGAAGCTACCAGTGGCGGTTCGTGTTCATTTTTGTTGGTGGGGCCAGACAAAAATATTCGGAAAAATCATGGTTTTGGGTTATATTTCAATTTATAAAATAATAAATACACGTTACACATTATTTTGGTGGGGCCCGGCCCCACTGGCTCTTAATTACGAGCCACCACGGGAAGCTATCCTAGTATATAAAAAGCGTCACAGAAATCGGATGTGCTGGCCTAGTTGTAGGTGCATAACTAGCACAACGTACAATCACTCTTAGGCTCAGATCACATACAAATCACAAAGAGTTGTTTAACTATTGGTCGATATGGAGCGTTTGAAGATGAGGAAGAAGAAGAAGTAGAGGTTGCTAGTCGTAATACTGACACAGACCCTCAACTCACTCATGTCATTTTTCTTATCTTCAACTCTCTCTTGCAGTCCTTTCGAGTTCTTCCGTATATAGCTAATCAATATCTTCTTGAAGTATGTCAAGACTTCCCTCACTTTCGCTTGTCCTGCGGGTTCCAGGAAAGAGACTTTCTTGCTATATTTTCTCAAATTGTCCTTCCTCTAGTTCTAGATCTGTCCCATTCTAGTGTCTGTCGAGATAGGTTTAAAACCCACAGACACTCGGAGTTCTTCAAACACTTTGTACAACATAAATACAACGTGCTACTGGGGTACAAGGGCAGGAGCACAAGCGAATACTTTAATCATTGAAGGAATAAGGCATTGGGGTACAAGGGCAGGAGCACCAGCGAATACTTTAATCATTGAAGGAATAAGGCATTGGGGCACAAGGGCAGGAGCACAAGCGAATACTTTAATCATTAAAGGAATAAGGCACTGGGGCACAAGGGCAGGAGCACTAGCGAATACTTTAATCATTGAAGGAATAAGGCATTGGGGTACAAGGGCAGGAGCACAAGCGAATACTTTAATCATTGAAGGAATAAGGCATTGGGGTAAACGTGCAGGAGCACAAGCGAATACTTTAATCATTGAAGGAATAAGGCACTGGGGTACAAGGGCAGGAGCACAAGCGAATACTTTAATCATTAAAGGAATAAGGCATTGGGGTACAAGGGCAGGAGCACTAGCGAATACTTTAATCATTGAAGGAATAAGGCATTGGGGTACAAGGGCAGGAGCACTAGCGAATACTTTAATCATTGAAGGAATAAGGCATTGGGGTACAAGGGCAGGAGCACCAGCGAATACTTTAATCATTAAAGGAATAAGGCATTGGGGTACAAGGGCAGGAGCACCAGCGAATACTTTAATCATTAAAGGAATAAGGCATTGGGGTACAAGGGCAGGAGCACCAGCGAATACTTTAATCATTGAAGGAATAAGGCACTGGGGCAAACGTGCAGGAGCACTAGCGAATACTTTAATCATTGAAGGAATAAGGCATTGGGGTACAAGGGCAGGAGCACCAGCGAATACTTTAATCATTGAAGGAATAAGGCACTGGGGCAAACGTGCAGGAGCACTAGCGAATACTTTAATCATTGAAGGAATAAGGCACTGGGGCAAACGTGCAGGAGCACTAGCGAATACTTTAATCATTGAAGGAATAAGGCATTGGGGTACAAGGGCAGGAGCACCAGCGAATACTTTAATCATTAAAGGAATAAGGCACTGGGGTACAAGGGCAGGAGCACCAGCGAATACTTTAATCATTAAAGGAATAAGGCATTGGGGTACAAGGGCAGGAGCACCAGCGAATACTTTAATCATTGAAGGAATAAGGCATTGGGGCATAAGGGCAGAAGCACCAGCGGATGATTTAATTACTGAAGAAAAAAAAGGAAAGGGGAAAACAATTAATTGCTGTAACTCATGGTGAATTTGTGCATAACTCATGGTGAATTTGTGCACTGAATTCAAGCACGGTGCATAAACTATTCCAGAACGAGCTACTTGCAAGGAAAAGAAGATTGGATGTTCAGTCGCTAATGTAGTTGTCATTGTATACTCCTCAGGGCGTTAAAGGTTTTTTTCAATAAAGGGAAATAGTCATAACATTATCATCATAATTAGTGCAAAGACAAGTTATATCCCATGCTGTCTTTTCCTTGAGTGTTGTTGAGTTTTAGCTTTACAGAGAAGGTCACTCTTTCGTAGTCACTACCAGGTTTTGTACGTGACACTAGGCAAACCTAAGTTTATTGTGATGCTTTTATGACAATCCTCAGCAATCTGATATATTTTTTTTTTTAATTTTTTTTTTTCGTCCGCTTTCAACTCAGACGAAGTTTCATCTTTGAAACTGATTTTTGCGTGAAAATCCGTTTTTCCAATTTCTTACAATGGCAGCAGCGTGCACATTGTAAATTACTTTACACTGGCAGCCGTGTGCTCAATGTACTCGTAATTAGTATTCCCTCGCCATACAGGCAGATTTTCTCCGACTTCAGAGGTACTCACGTTATCGTCCTGAGTAAGACCAGGGGACTCGAACAAATGCCGGACAGTAGGTTCGAACCCGAGCTATGAGGCGTCTCACAGCTAGCAGGCCGAGCTGCTATCAACTACTCTAGGCAGTCCCCCAATCTGATATATAATTCTGACCATCCTTCCTTCCTACTCTTCGTTCGCTTGAAATATTATCTATATATTCAACGTTGTCGCTTGTATACACGTCACTGTTTTTTGTAGCTCACACAGAGGTCCGTGTAGTTTTATGTCTAGTGTTGTTTCGTTAGGTAAGTGAGTTTGCTTCAGTGTATCATATTCGGGGCAGTCTTGAAGTATGTGCTCTACAGTCTGGTGTGCCTGTCCATATGTACACATGGCTGAATTGCCAATCTTGAATTTTGTGTACGTGTGGCTGAGTTGATTGTGTCCTGTTCTAAGAATGACAACTTGTTCTAATCTGCTCATATTATAGTAATCGTCTTGTTTTGGTATTTGTGGCTTTCTGATTAATTTAATCATCCTTTTCTTTTGGTGGTGGGTAACTGACACACCCGGCTGCTCTCATGCCGCCCCTTCCTTAGCTAGTCGGTCTGTTGTTTCCCTTCCTGGTATTCCACAGTGCGACGGTCGAATTCTGAGGGTGGGTGATCTTGTGTGTGCTTGTTCTTAAAGCACGTTGTGAGCTGATATTAATTTTCGTAAGGCTGTCCTTGATGCCGTCGCTCCATCTTTGCGTGGTCTTCCTCTTGCTTTGTACTCATTATACTTTTCTGTGTGGCTATCTGTGGTAGACGATACCAGGGTGTTCTTGTCAGGTGTCCAAACAATTTAATCTGTTGTTCTTTTATGAATTGCGTAACTGGTTTCACATCCAGTCTCCTGATTTCTTCATTTCTAATTTTGTCTCTTGTCACACCTGCAGCTCTTCTAAGACATCTCATCTCTGTTGTTATGTTTTCCCGCTCATTAGCTGCTATTATTGGCCATGTTTGACACCGGTAACATAGTGTTGGCCAGAAAGTCGTTCTTGTGAGATTTGCTTTAGTTGTTAGCAGTATCTCTTTACCACAGAGAGCCACACAGAAAAAGTATAATGAGTACAAGGCAAGAGGAAGACCACGCAATAGATGGAGCGACGGCATCAAGAACAGCCTTACGAATATGAATATCAGCTTACAAAGTGCCTTAAAAAGGCACACACAAGATCACTACGTTTCATCCCCAACACTTCCATAAAGAAGTAAATGATGGAAGAGAAGAAGAAGAAGAAGTATCTCTTTATGTGACAACAGTAGTCTTAACTGTCCCACAACTTCTAACTAATCTTCATATGGATATCAGATAAACCCTGGAGAGGTAAGGTAGCCGACGTACAACTGACACTGTGCTGTCGGTCAGAGAAAATGTACTGACGCAACATTGAATTCTCCAATAAGCCACATGGTATGAAAACATTACATTTTTCTTCTTTTCTCTAATCCTATTTTGCATTACAGCGTCCGGATAATAAAAGATTTATAGAACGGGCTTTTGTGGGCGCTTTATAAATAGTGTTTTTCACTGCCACTGTTATCTCTTAGATCCATATTTCACCTGATTGTGGTGCCGGATCCCGAAAAGGAAGCAAAGAATAGTACCACTGCTACCTACAAGGCATGTCGTAAGAGGCGACTGATGTAGGACCTAAGGAAGCTACCTTAGTAAATAAAAAACATTGCAGAAATCGGATGTGGTGGCCTACTTGTAGGCGCATAACTGGTACAACGTACAATCGCTCTTAAGCTCAGATCAAATACAAATCACACAGAGTGGTTAACAACAGATCGATATCGAGCTTTCAAAGAAGAAGTCCACATTTTGCGTGGACGGCCTTTTATTTTGTGTCAACTGTATCAGAGTAGCAATGCTATTTAAGGCGCACTGTCTGTTGGTAATCTGTTTCTTATGGGACCGAACCATTTAATTTGTTGTTTCTTTATGAAGTTCAGTACTGATGTTGTACCCACCTGTTTTCCTGATGCCTTCATTTCTAAACTAGTCTCTTCTTGATACTCCTAACATTCTGCGTAGACACTTCATTTCTGTCGTGACTAGTTTTCTTCTATGATTTGCTGTCAGTGTCCAGGTTTGGCACAGATGAATGTGGAGAGAAAGATTGTGTCGAACAATGCTCTTGCAGTGTTCACGGTGATATGTTTGCATTTTAAAATTGATGCCATTTATCCTATGATTTAATTTGCTTTATTGCATCTGTGTTGGATTTCGTTAATTATTCTTCCATTTGCTGGAACAAATGCTTACCAGTCTCATTTATATATATATATACACCAAGAACATGATGGATAGATAACATCTCAGAGTCTCTGCGAAAGCATGGACTGACAACGTCAAGCGCAACACACCTGGCACAAGATAGGAAACTAACTCTCCCACGACGCTTCACGGCAAATGTGGTTAAGATAAGATAAGAATATATATATATATAATAATAATAATAAATAAAATCGTAGCATATCCTTTACAGGACGTAGCCATCAACCCCAGTAAACGAGTCGTTGATTTTCTAGGCACCACTTATACTTCAGTAGTTTGCCATTGCTTTCTGAACGGTGATGTCTATTTTTACCTTTTATAAATTATCCCACGGAGACGAATTTGTTTCCAAAACTTGACCACCGCGTAGTTTGAACCAGGTACGCTTGGGTTGTGATCGAGCTCACTACTGCTTAAGCTACAGGTGCCCATATGTATCTGTATATATGGCATTTTCGTCTTTACAGACGGTCAATCTGCAAGTGTTTTACTGTGACAACTTCTGAGTTTTCGATTGTCTCTCTCTTGTCTTTCAGCTCATCCCTACGTCTCTTTAAAAAAAAATTCTACATTTTTACGTAATGTTGTTTTCCTTGGTGGCGTCTGTGTTTTAGGGTATAGTGACTCGGTTTATGAACCCCGACGTTCTGAGTTCGAATCATGCTGCGGACAATTTGGTTGCAAATTGTTTCACTGGATTTTACAAAAGGACGATGCCTAGAAAAATCACAAACAGCGTTAGAAAGCTGAGATTGATTCACAAAGTCCTGTAAAGGATATGTAATTAACTTTTTTGTTTTCCATTTAACTCTATTATCAGTTAGTTTTTCCCATTTGCTGGGACTGATGAAATATATATATATACGCATTAAATAATTGTGCATTTTTGCATTCCACATTCGCCGCTACCGTTAGAAATATTGCTCATACCACAACTATCTACGTGCGATACCGTTTAATTGGACATCAGTGTCAGGTGTCACTGAAAGATCTCACAGCAGACGAAGGGTGTGTTGACAGGTATGACAAATCTCAAAGAGGACATTATTTCCGGGCACTCATGTTTGTACAGTCAGGGTTATGGTTCTTGAAGTGAATTCAGAATCAAATTCTTTTTTCATAATTGTAGTTTTTTTTTCGCTTTTACTGTTCTGAGTGAGACTGTTATGCTCGTTTGTTTGCATACGTTGTTTAAGACCAGTTTAATAAAAATAATAATAATAATTCCTCTCGTACCGTTATACGTTACATAGGGCCTGCAAGTAATTTCTCCATACCGCTCTATCCTGGCAACTCGCTCAATCTCCACCATGAAACTGAGACCGATATTTCCTGCCTCTCTCAGCAAAGTTCGTTTCAGGGTCTCCTTAGATCGTCCTCTCTTTCTTGAACCCTTTGCATCCCACTTCAATGCCTGCTTTGATATTCGTTGATCATTTCTCCGCAAGGTGTGTCCATCATATCTCCATCTTCTCTTTCTTATAATAGTTGTCACTAGTGGCTGACCAGACATTTCTCTGATTTTATCACTTCTCCTGAATTCGTTCCATTTTATATTCATTATTTTTCACAAACATCTATTTTCAAATGCATTCAACTTGCTTTCTATATCTTTAGTCATTTTCCAACTCTCGCTAGCATATGTTAGGATTGATACAACATTTGAATTGAAAATTCGTAATTTAGTTTTAATACTATATAACTTGCAGTTCCATATTTTATTTAGACTTTTAAAAGCTGATGTTGCTTTGCCAATTCGTATCATAATTTCTTTTTTAACATTTCCTGTGCAATCAAAATTGCTACCCAAAAGGTGAACTGCTCTGTTATTTTTATCATTTTAGATTCCAGTGTGATATCTGCATTACTTGCCATAGGTGTCTTCATTATATTTGTTTTTCATAGCTTATCTGCAGTCCAACTTTTGATGCTATAGATGACAAGTTGTCTGTTTTTTTTGCATATCTTGGTTGTTTCTACTTAACAAGGCAATATTATCTGCAAAATCCAAATCACCTAGTTGACTATTTTCTACCCAATCGATGCCAGTTTCGCCCTGCAACATTTTCGCATCACCCAGTCAATGGCCACTCCAAACAATAGCGAAGATAGAATACAGCCTTGCTTTACTCCGGTTTCAACCATAAACCTGTCACTGTGTCCACCATCAGTGCGAAATGCACAATGTGAACCATCATAGAGGCTCTTTATAATGTTTATTATTTTGTCTGGCATTCCATAGCATCTCAGAATATTCCACAGGGAGATTCTGTGTAGACTATCAAAGGCTTTTTAAAAAAAATTGATGAAATTTAGTATAAGTGGTTGTTGCTTCTCAATATGTTCCTCCAAAATTTGTCTTAGTGTAATTATTTGGTCTAAGCAGCTTCTCCCAGGTCTAAAACCAGCTTGTTCTTCTCTCAGGGTTGTGTCCACTGCTCCTTTGATTCTATTAAGAATGATTTTGCAGAAATCTTTGGTCATTACTGATAATAGGGTGATCCCTCTCCAACCAGTTTAATAACTCTTAGTAATATGTTTGGTCTTTGCCAAGAACAGCTATACGTTTGATTTGATTGATTGATAGGATCATCATCACTGCACTTCGGTGAGTAACCATGTATGCTCCGATCTCTTTCTTACACCGGAAGATCTCAGCGGCAGTGCACGAATTCCGTAGCACCGGCGACGATCACCGATGTCATTATGAAGATGGGGAAGATACTTTTGTAGGAATTTTATTTTTAATCAGTTTCTAAAATATTTTGCCCGGGCAGCGACTTTCCAGTCTGATTTTCTCGATTTTGAACTGTCAATAGTTCTTTTATGTGCTCAGCTTCGTCCGTCTGCCATAGGACTAGAAACTCGACCTCACCTACACTGAGATCAGGGATCTCTGAAAAAATATCCCGGTTCGCTTCACGAGGGAGCGAACCGAATACCTTTGTAATGAGAGGCAAGTATCTAACCTCTACGTCACAGAGACTCATACTATGACCGTATCAATGGTACTGTCCTGAGTGAGACTGTCATGAAACTTCATAATTTAATCGTAGTTTTTTTTTTCTGATCCAAAAGCACTTGAGCTTTCAGCTCTTCTGCTTGTGCCATGGACATCGTAACCTTTCGGTTCGGTGCCACGAACACCGTGAATCTGGGGAACCTGTGGCTTTTCTGCCAGCCCGCGGAATTGAATCCGCATACACAGAGGGCTAGTCACCCGCAGTCCAACGCGCTACGAACACGCTGGACAGATTTAGTTGTAGTTAGACTCTTAAGTAAGAACTGGTGTCCTCTGTGAATAACAGACGTCACTCACCACATCTGGAGTGGTATCTGCATCGCGCGGTTGTAGATCTAATCTAAATGATACACTTAAACAGATGTTCAGTGCGTAGGAGCCACTCTTGCCAAAGATGTGTTGACCGTCTTCTAATTGTGAAGAGGTTTTTTAACCGGTACTGTAACGTCTACAGGTGTCTGTTTTAAAATTTACTGCTTGTTATTTCCGGTACTTAGCTCACTTAAGACGGTAATTAAACTATAGATAGACTTCTTCATGATGGACATTTAGTTGCCGACGATCTAGCGGCTGTCTTATGCAGCAAAACCTGCTATTTTTGTTGCGACGGATGTTTCTTTTGACGTGAATCGTAAATTGAATTGGCGTATGGTGGTTGACACACTGGCAGCTGCTTTATGAAATTAATGTGCGCAAGCTGCTACAAGCTTGTGTCGGGACTTCTCTTTCCTTCCCAAGTTCATCATCATCATCATCAGGTGCCATCTCCACATCGAAGGTTGGCTGCAATGAATTTCCAGCATCCTCTGTCTTTCGCCTTGGTGTTGCACACTGTCAGACTGTAACCTGTCCATTTCTTAAAGTTTCCATTTCCCAAGTTCACATGAGACAATGATGATAATTTTAAGTGTTGCTCGCTGGCATAGACACATGCCTGTTACCGAGACTCACAAGGGGAGCAAAGAATAATACCACTGCGACCTACAATGCATGTTGTAAGATGGCATTGAGGTAAGGGCCTAGGAAAGCTACCTAGTAAATAAAAAGCGTCGCAAAATCGGAAGTGTTAGTTTACTTGTTGACGCATCTGGCACAACGTACATCGCACCTAGGATCGAATACCTGAGCAAAGGAAGGCGAAACACCTAACCACTACCCCAGAGACCCCACCCTTTCTCACCAGCGAGGCACTTTCCGCTGGTACACCTGAACTTGTGGTCGGCCAAACTTAACAATTAAATTCTAACCACAATTATGTCGTCAAATAAGGAATATAAAAAATAGGAAATCATGTACAAAGGGATACAACTTGTTGCTTGTCGGCGACGGATTGTCGTTCTTCCTTTATCTTTAAGTAGATACACTTCAGCCCCTTGCAGACGCCATCATTAAGTGTCTCCGTTTCAAGTTTGTTTATACTTTACAAAGTATCGTCGCTAAAATATCATTTATTTTGTTCATATTTAGTATTATCGTTTTAATTTAGCAACGGTGGGGAAGGGAGGGAAGGGGGAAGGGAGGAAGGGAGGAAGGGAGAAGGACCGAAGGAGGGCGCGCCACTGGACAAATAATTTTTGATATAAATTATTTTTGCGAATCTGGTCTTCTCCATTTACGAGTAGTAAACTACAAACGAAATTTGTTCCCCCATTTTGTCCCTCCCTTGGAAAGCTAATGTGAACGCCTATGACTATAATCTCTGCTCTGTGTCTCACTTAAGTTGCGATTAACAGCATTCTTGGGAATTATAAGTGCCGTCGCCATTAAATCTGCAGAAGGCCGACCTTCCACTAAAACGATTAAGTGGTCAGTTCATCATCATGCATTATCATCACCATCATCATTGGCGCCATCTTCACCATCATCATCATCTGCATCATCATCATTAGCGTTATCGTTGAAAAAGTTGAAGATTTTGCTTGTGAACAAATTCAAACTGACCAGTACATTTATGTTTCATATTTTGTTGTTATGTACGCGAGTAAGTTACACAAACAAAATATAAAGTGTGTAGATCCGAGAAAACCAGTGACATCTCTCCTATGTCGGTTATAAGATGAACCTGGTACGGTGAGTGTCGCTATGTATCTGTTACTACAGATAGTGGCCAATGGGCGTAATCGAAAAAGGGGGAAGACTGCAGTAAAACTTGGTAAATAGCAAAACATGTACAAACAAAGTACTATAGTTTTACAAAATACAGAAACAGTGACGATAAACAGCAACGTTTTGACCAAAAGGCCTTTATCAAGCAAACGACACAACAGGAGTGACCAACGCATAACCAACGCGTTTAAGGTTCGCACAGTAGTCATAGTAGATTTCATGTCTCTGATTCTGTCTTTGACTTTCCAGAATTCAAACTTGTTTTCTTCTTTCTTTAATCTCTTTTTCATACCTCGAGGTCTATTGGGTAGTACCGTATTGGACCCGTATTTTCATTGACTGTCGGTACACAATGGGTAATGTGGTCAACATAGCACCGGCGCCTTTACTTGCAAGTGCTTTTCCTGGTACCCAGTTGAGGCTGGATCGACATGAGAGCCCTTTAAAAAAGTTAATTGCATATCCTTTACAGGACTTTGCGAATCAATCCCAGCTTTGTAACGCTGTTTGTGATTTTTCTAGTCATTATCATGTTCAGTAGTTTGCATTGCTTTCTGAATGGGTAGTGCCATTGTCCTTTTGTTAAAATTCACGCGAAACAATTTGCAACCAAATTGTCAGCAGCGTGATTCGTACTCAGAACGTCGAGGTTAATAGACCGAGTCACTAACCCATAGGCCACAGACGCCATTCTACGCCCACTGTGGAACTGAGCCCGGGCCACTAGCCTAAGAAGAGAGTTACTACCAACTACGCTATTGCGGTTCTCAGAGTTTAAACTTCTTCTTCTTTTGTTGTCACACTGCTACCGGGTTATTACCCAGTGTCGTGGTTTTATGTTTTTGTCTTGAGCTGTTCTGGTGGCTTGGGTGATTGTTATTTCTGCTCTTTGACAGGATTCTGCTATGCCATCTAACCATATTTTTCGGGGTCTTCCTCTTACCTTCTTTCATGATGTTCTGTTGTAGAAGACTGTATACTGTGAAGTTTGGATGCATTTTTATTCTGAACCATTATTCTTGTTCAATGTACTTCGCAGATTATATCCAACTTCTTTCTTGTGATGTTATCAATGTACTTCAAGCAAGATTATATCCCAACTATCTTTCTTATGCTGATGTTAGAAAATTTAAACTGCACGGAGAAAAAAAGTAGAACGGGAACTAAAAGAAATGAATCACAGAGTCGTCGATAGTGAAGTTGGTAACACGCTGCGATAGTGACCACGTGCCGTGGAAGTTCAGGGTTCGAAGCAGCTTGCGCCACAATTTTCGATGCGCACACGGTAAATGGTTAGACTACAGACAATTTCGATTCTTTACTTTCGGATCTAAATTACAAGTACCTCTGAAATCGGAGTAAGGTTTACCTAAATGACGAAATACGTAATAACAAAGTACTGTAGTTTTACAAAATACAAAAACAATACACAGCAACGTTTCGATCAATAAGGCCTGTATCAAGCAAACGATACAATAAAAGTGACGAATGTCACAGAACACTAGATATAGTTAGTTAGTTAGTTTGTTCCTTTCGTGCCAAAGGCGGCACATAGGGCAGAGGTTTTAGATCTCCATGTGATGCGGTTCGTTGCTAGCAGTTGGAGATCTTGTATTGTTTTACATCCCAATAGTTTACTTTCTTGTTGGATGGTTCTTCGAAGAGTGGTCTTCGAAGATATAGACATTGACATAGATATTACAACGGTTAAAAATGACGAGGCACACTGGTGATAAAGAAAGGAAGAATTCACGAACAAATCAGTAAGAGGCGTTCTATTACGTGCAATGACTGCAATTGAATTGATAGCGGCGAACGAAAGAAAAAACTCTGAAAGCGAGAAAAGAATCACTCCGAGAAATAAAAGTATAATGCTAAATGGACTAGGATGTAATCAAGTGTATTTCTTTTCTTTTGTTCTTCTCTGCTTTTTTGTTAGACGTAGCAGGTTTAACTGATGATCGGGTTCCGAGGTAGTGCACGCTTGGTTGCTTGATATGCTGTGGTATTGTTGAGTTTTAAGATGTCTGTAACTCCATCAATCCATCTTTTTCTTGGTCTGTCACTTCCTCCTGATGATTCCATTTTCAGGTTGTACGCTCTTGCAACTGGTGTATTCGGGTTAATTCTTACCAAGTGGCCAAACCATTTGAGTCTCTGTTTTTCAATGAATCTAATAGCAGGTGTTGTTCGACTGTTCTTCTAATTTCCTCATTTCTGATATGGTCTCTTATTTTATTTACAACTTTCCTCAAGAATCTCATTTCGCATGTGGTAATTTTCCTTTCTTGTTCTTTTGTCAGTGCCATGTTTGGCACTGGTAGCACAGTGTTGGTATGAAGATTGCATTTATAATCTACCTTTTTAGTCTCTACTGGATTTGTTGGGTGTTTCAAGATTGGGGTAAGTTGGTATGTAATGTTGTTGGCTTGCTGGATTCTAGTTTCGATCGCTCTGTCCAGTCCAACCAGCCAAGTGTAAACACCGTATTTGGCATGAATGTGTCTGAGTTGTAAAGTAGCCATTCTTACTCTTGCAGAAAACCCAATTGAGATGGGTCTGTCACGTTGCTCGAATACCTGATAAACGCATCCCAAAACAGTTGATGTATGGCGAGCTTGAAGGGGGCAGACGTTTAGCTGGTGGACAGAAAAACGCTTTAAAGACACTCTTAAAGTGTCTCTGAAATGCACCGATATAGGCATCACGTCCTGGGAATCCCTGGCGCAAGATCGCCAAATGTGGCGCTGTAACAACACAAGAGGAACTCGTATAGCTGAGAATCGTCGTTCCGATGAGGCACAGAGAAAACGAGCTGTGCGAAAAGACAGAACACACACCACTCACACGTCTAACCTTAATCACGAACGCCTCACCTGTGTTAAGGGATTGTGTTCTAGAATTGGAATCTACAGTCACCTCCGCACACACCGGAGAGGTGCAGCAGCACACGTCTGAGACTGTTGTCATCATCGCTTGCGACGGACAACTATTAGCCATACTTGCATCCCTTTCCTTATCACAAACAAAAATATACAAAACTTGTCTGGGCAATATGAGATACATCTTTACGGTAAATGTTTTTTCAACAATGTCCATCACGATTGTGAAACGCTGACATGTTTGTTTTTAATTCACACCTCCCAATCTCTCAACTGTTAAAAATAACGCAAATCTTGCGGATTATTATCGCGGGGATGGTGAACTTGCAGATACACCGGCTCGCCCCAGTGTTATTTAGCTAAGAAGTGACGACAAGGAGACGTGATAACAAATACGCATTTTGTCCTGACACCGTGTGCAGCAATCACTTACTTGATGAAGAAATTCTCCTTGCATCCTGATGAGATTTAGATATCGGATGTAGTACTAATAGTTCCGGATTCGGACGCAGCAACTGTATATTTACAAATGAATTAAACAATCCTGTTCAGTTTTCTTGTTGACTTGAGTTGTGGAAGTGATAAATTCACTAACTACTGTTTTGTTGGTGTGCAAATGTTGTGTGTCATTATAAGCTAGCAGCAATATTTTATTTTGTGAAGTGTTTAGTATGCGTAGTGTTAATTCTTTCTTTCTCTCTATAATTCTGTTTTGCTATCACCGCGTCATGATAAGAAGAGATGTATCAAACGGGCTTTTGTGTGCGCTTCATAAATAGTTTTTCTCTGTTATCTCTGAGGTCCACCTTTTGCTGGGCCGGCCTTTTGCTTTGTATCCACTGTATCGAAATAACATTACTCTTTGAGGCACACTGTCTGTTGGTAATCTGATTATGTGACCGAACCATTTAATTTGTTGTTTCTTGATGAAGTTCAGTACTGATGTTGGTTGTACCCACTTTGAATGGATTAGAGAGCGGTCTCCATGCGGGTGACCCGTGTCAATTCATGGTAAGGCCAATGATTTTTTTCTGTTGTGGGCATAAATGAAAAATCCTAACCTGAAAAGCTTCTCGGCGACTGCACTAGCCATGTGGCAATTAAATTCCTCAGGCTCACGTCCCACCTATCCTCATCATCAAGGTGCATATCCTTTATAGGACGTTGCTATCTTTGCAGCCCATCTGAAATTCACTCTGTCTCTAGTCAGTTCACCCACTTCATCGATGGTCATATTCATGGTTTCTTTAATATCTTGTAGCCATCTTCTTCTTGGTCTGCCTCTGCGTCCTGGGACCCTGCCCTCTAGTATTGTTCTTTCCAGGCCATCGAGACGCTTGATGTGACCAAAGTATGTAATTTTTCCGTATAGTATGTTGTTTATCAGCCAATTCTCTTTAACATTTAGTTCTTTCAGGACATCAGTGTTCTTTCTTTTTTTTCTGCCCTATGAGATTCAATAGGATCTTTCCTATACTACACGGCCATAAAAAAGCGGTGCCCAGGCAGTGAAGACAGTTTCTTGATGTCTTCATTTCTAAACTGGTCTCTTCTTGTTACCCCTAGTATTCTGCGTAGACACTTAACCTCTGTCTTGACTAGTTTTCTTCTATCATTTAATCTCAGTGTCCAGGTTTGGGCACTGGTAGCATAATATTGGAAGAAAGAATGGGTTTATTGAGAATATGATGAATTCAGTCTAGTTTTACTCCGAAAGAAGAGGTACTTTAAATTGTGGTTTTTTTTCTGCTTACAAAATCTCACAGTTACCCGTCTGTACAAACCTGTTGCATCCTGTTGGATAATATCCATATAATTTGGTCGAAATTTTACAAACTTGTTGCATCCTGTTGGACAATATCCATATAATTTGGTCGAAATTTAGATTGATTAATTAATTGATAGCAAAGATGCAAAATTACTAAATTTGCAAAGGCAAAAGACATAAAAACTAAGTAATGTAGTTTTTCAAAGTTACAAAATCAAGATCTTATTTTGATATTTTGTAAAACTACAGTCAGGGGCGGCTTGTCATTAAGGGCCAGTGGGGCCGGGCCCCACCAAAAACGAAAGGGATAACTTCCCGGAATAGACACATAATAGTAAATACTCCAAAAACCATGATTTTTCCGAAAATGTGTTTTGGCCCCACAAAGAAAAATAACCACGAGCCGCCACTGACTACAGTACCTTGTTGTTTTACGTATTTCGAGATTGCTACATAGTTTTACTGCAGTCTCCATCCATATTGTGATTATTTTGTAAAACTACAGTACCTTGTTGTTTTACGTATTTCTAGATTGCTACTTAGTTTTACTGCAGTCTGCCCTTATATCAACTTGTAAACCTTATTAGCAATAATTAATTGATTTATTGATTGACAGGCTCATCATCATTGCACGTTGTTGAGTAAACATGTTTCTTACACAGGAAGATTTCAGCGGCAGTGCACAAACTCCGTATCACCGGCGAGGGTCTCGATGTAATTTAGATGATGGTTAAAACACTTTATAGGAATTTAATTTAACATTTTAAAAAATGAATTTTGCCCCTTGCAGAGGATTTTCTGACTACTCTTCTCGATTTTGAACTGCAAAGGGTTCCTTTACATGCTCAACTTGAACACGCGACCTTCGTTTTATCGTCCATCTCCGATATGATTACACCTACACTGAGATCAGAGATTTATTGAAAAATATCCCAATAGCTCCACAAGGGAGCGAATCGTGTACCTTTAATAGTACATTTGAAATGAGAGGCCAGCACCTAACTAAATGCCAACGTTAAACACGTAATACGGTGGAAATCTTATTACTCGCAACAAGCTTCTAGCCAGAGACGATTTTACTTAGCACTCTCAAGAACAATGTACTTTCAAAATTGAATTTCAGTGAGAGTTCGCAACAAACAAATATGTTATCATAAAGTGCCAACATTTGGACAAGAAATATTGTATTTAACTCGTAGAATACGACAAGACACATGACAACCCGTTTGGGCCTTACCAATTTTCCAAAGAGATCGCACCGTTTTTAAAAACATACATGTATTTAAATCACACGTGGAGGCAAAAGAGAGCGCAGAGTGCAGAGAGAACATCCTATGTATCAGCTCCAGTCTCCAGCTTTATCTGCAGCAACTGTGGCAAGTAGTGCCACTCCATAATAGGACATTTGTGTATAGTTTTGTAACACATAGAACAGGAATTTATAAAATCGAGTTTTCAACTCTGTATATTCTGAAATATGAAATGGTGTTCTTGTGCTCCATTAAAATTGTATTCTAAAACCAGAGCGTTAAAACACGTTTCGATTTCGTATACTAGGAGTTAAAGAATCTTTGTATACTAGAGCTAAGAGATCTTCGTATACTAGGAGTTAAGAGATCTTTGTATCTAGAGTTAAAGAGATCTTTGTATACTAGGAGTTAAAGAGATCTTTGTATACTAGGAGTTAAAGAGATCTTTGTATACTAGGAGTTAAAGAGATCTTTCTATACTAGGAGTTAAAGAGATCTTCGTATACTAGGAGTTAAAGAGATCTTTGTATACTAGAGTTAAAGAATCTTTGTATACTAGGAGTTAAAGAGATCTTTGTATACTAGGAGTTAAAGAGATCTTTGTATACTAGGAGTTAAAGAGATCTTTGTATACTAGGAGTTAAAGAGATCTTTGTATACTAGAAGTTAAAGAGATCTTTGTATACTAGGAGTTAAAGAGATCTTTGTATACTAGGAGTTAAAGAGATCTTTGTATACTAGAAGTTAAAGAGATCTTTGTATACTAGGAGTTAAAGAGATCTTTGTATACTAGGAGTTAAAGAGATCTTTGTATACTAGGAGTTAAAGAGATCTTTGTATACTAGAAGTTAAAGAGATCTTTCTATACTAGGAGTTAAAGAGATCTTTGTATACTAGGAGTTAAAGAGATCTTTGTATACTAGGAGTTAAAGAGATCTTTGTATACTAGGAGTTAGAGATCTTTGTATACTAGGAGTTAAAGAGATCTTTGTATACTAGAAGTTAAAGAGATCTTTGTATACTAGGAGTTAAAGAGATCTTTGTATACTAGGAGTTAGAGATCTTTGTATACTAGGAGTTAAAGAGATCTTTGTATACTAGGAGTTAAAGAGATCTTTGTATACTAGGAGTTAAAGAGATCTTTGTATACTAGGAGTTAAAGAGATCTTTCTATACTAGGAGTTAAAGAGATTTTGTATACTAGGAGTTAAAGAGATCTTTCTATACTAGAAGTTAAAGAGATCTTTGTATACTAGGAGTTAAAGAGATATTTCTATACTAGGAGTTAAAGAGATCTTTCTATACTAGGACTTAAAGAGATATTTGTATACTAGGAGTTAAAGAGATCTTTCTATACTAGGAGTTAGAGATCTTCGTATACTAGAAGTTAAAGGGATATTCGATCTCGATTTCAGAAAATTGATGTTCAGCATTTTTCTGGCATTATATAGTTGATAACAATAAATATACATTTTAATTCTTTATATTTGTCTGTCTATGTGTGTTTACACAGATTCAGTGTTTGCGTCAGTGAAGAATGAGTGACTCTAGTGTTCTGAGTCATCTGCCATACTACTGTCGGAGTCAGACAAGTGAAAGTAGTAACGAAACGAGGAACATTATTCTAAGCAGCGATGTTGTAAACAATTCTGAGGAGGATGAGAACGATATCGATTATACAGTCGATGATAATGTATTCGATTCCGACGAAGCAGGTTTACACAAGGAACATACTTATAGTCGATTATTCAATATTGGATATGAAATTATCTCTGCAAGGTAATTGTACAGTCTAACAATTTTTACATTATTCACTGTTTCCTATTGTTTTAGACAAATTAACTCTTTGTTGCTGCATACGTGTACTTGTCTGAAACTGAAGCTTCCTCTGTATATTTTACATTCACTGTTTCGAATTGTTTTAGACAAATTAACTCTTTGTTGCTACATACGTGTACTTGTCTGAAACTGAAGCTTGCTCTGTATATTTTACATTCACTGTTTCGTATTGTTTTAGACAAATTAACTCTTTGTTGCTGCATACGTGTACTTGTCTGAAACTGTAGCTTGCTCTGTATATTTTATATTCACTGTTTCCTATTGTTTTAGACAAATTAACACCTTCTTTGTTGCTACATACGTGTACTTGTCTGAAACTGTAGCTTGCTCTGTATATTTTACATTCACTGTTTCCTATTGTTTTAGACAAATTAACTCTTTGTTGCTACATACGTGTACTTGTCTGAAACTGTAGCTTGCTCTGTATATTTTACATTCACTGTTTCGTATTGTTTTAGACAAATTAATACCTTCTTTGTTGCTACATACGTGTACTTGTCTGAAACTGAAGCTTGCTCTGTATATTTTACATTCACTGTTTCGTATTGTTTTAGACAAATTAACTCTTTGTTGCTGCATACGTGTACTTGTCTGAAACTGTAGCTTGCTCTGTATATTTTATATTCACTGTTTCCTATTGTTTTAGACAAATTAATACCTTCTTTGTTGCTACATACGTGTACTTGTCTGAAACTGTAGCTTGCTCTGTATATTTTACATTCACTGTTTCGTATTGTTTTAGACAAATTAACTCTTTGTTGCTGCATACGTGTACTTGTCTGAAACTGAAGCTTGCTCTGTATATTTTACATTCACTGTTTCCTATGAGTTTTAGACAAATTAACACCTTCTTTGTTGCTACATACGTGTACTTGTCTGAAACTGAAGCTTGCTCTGTATATTTTACATTCACTGTTTCGTATTGTTTTAGACAAATTAATACCTTCTTTGTTGCTACATACGTGTACTTGTCTGAAACTGTAGCTTGCTCTGTATTTGTATTAAAGTAAGAAAAAATTGCGATATTCGTCAACCTCACTCTCTCATCCAGGACTATCTGTATCCAGGGCAGTGGCGGCTCGTGGTCAATTTTCTTGGTGGAGCCAGACACAGATTTTGGGGCAATCATGGTTTTTGGAGTATTTACTATTATTTGTCTATTCTGGGATGCTATTCCCTCTTTCGGTTTTTTGTGGCGCCGGGCCCCACTGGCCCTTAATGACGAGACGCCCCTGATCCAGGGGCAAGACAAGTCGAGACGACTGGATACAGCACCAGATGCAGTGGATGACCAGGGATTTCTACTGCCTCGCCGTGCTCTATGCGCCCCACACCGCTCGTGTTTCTTTGTTGCTACATACAGCCAATACGGACATACGGATGCGAGTCATGGACGGTAAACAAACAGATTGAAAAATCTCTGGAGGCCATAGATATGTAATTTAAAAAAATGATGAGAATCCATGGACTACTAAAATGATGAGAATCCATGGACTGCTAAAGATGAGAATCCATGGACTGCTAAAATGATGAGAATCCCATGGACTGCTAAAATGATGAGAATCCCATGGAATGCTAAATATGAGAATCATGGACTGCTAAAATGATGAGAATCCATGGACTGCTAAAAAAGTTTGAAATCCATGGACTGCTTAAATATGAGAATCTTTGGACGCTAAAATGATGAGAATCCCATGGACTGCTAAAATGATGAGAATCCCATGGACTGCTAAAATGACGAATGTGGAGGTTGAGTGAGGCCAAGACACAGGGAAAGCTTATTATCAATATAAGAAAGAGGCAACCATCATTTTTGGGATATGTCGTGAGAAAGGGAGCTATAGAACACATGTAACAACCGGTAAAATCGAAGGGAGACAAGACAGAGATAGGGAGCTATAGAACACATGTAACAACCGGTAAAATCGAAGGGAGACAAGACAGAGAAAGGTAGAGAAATAGAACATTTTGAGTAGCCTGACTTCATTGTACGGGAGATCCGTGATCGTCTAAGTCATAGATTCCCAAACTTTTTCGACCCACCGCCCACTTTGCACGACATAAACTTTGTAACGCCCCCTCAACTCTCTATTATAACAGTTTGCCAACGCCCCTCCCCACATACATGGTCGATTTTCAAATGATTATATACATGAAATAGAAAATTGATAAAAAATTGATCGTGTAAGATGGGTATAAGATGAATTAAAATGCAGAATTCAAATTTTTAATGATTATTCAATCGCAAAATCACGAAAAAAACTTCCCCCAAATGCTTCTGAACCCACTATCGTCCCCTACAAGGCTTCAGGGCCCACTGGGGGGTGGTGGTGGTATCGCCCACTTTGGGAACCCATGGTCTAAGCCAGCTGGTACGGCACCTGATGATGGTGACATCTTTGGTAGTCTGACTGGAGTCGTAGACTTTTATCCATGCATGTTTTCTCAGTGACTCAATGAGTATGCTCAGGAAGATTGAAACCTTTCAGGCTCGAAGACAAGGGCTGGAGTCACATACTTTTAGCCATGCATGTTTTCTCAGTGACTCAATGAGTATGTTCAGGAAAATAGAAATAGGCTGGGCTTGTAGACAATGGTTGGAGTGGCTGAAAAGGTCTAAGCTAACAAATATCAGTTCTATTTTTGTGCCAGGACAGGCAGGTGTAAGAGGAAATGAGCACGCCGATAAGTTTGGCAATGCGCGATCAATGGACCAGAATATTTTCTGAATTCCCTAAGGGAGAGAGGTTGTGTAAATGGTTCAAGTAATAGTGGTTAATCTACAAAAATAACAAGACTACAAGAATACCAAGTCAAATTTGTTTCAGCAAACGGAAGAATAACTAATGAAATCCAACATAGATGCAACAAAGCAAATCAAATGATAGGATAAATGGCGTCAATTTTAAAATGCAAACATGTCACCATGAATACAAAAAGAGCAATGTTGAACACAATATTCCTCCCCACATTATACTATCAGTGCCAAACCTGGACGCCGACATCAAATAATAAAAGAAAACTAGTCACGACAGAGATGAAGTGTGTACGTAGAATGATGAGGGTAACAAGAAGAGACCGTTAAGAAATGAAGACATCAGGGAATAAGAAGGTACAACATCAGTACTGAACTTCATCAAGAAACAACAAATTAAATGGTTCGGCCACATAAGCAGATTACCAACAGACGTCAGAGAGCAATGTTGCTCTGATACAATAGATACAAAGCAAAAGGCGGGTCCTGCAAAAGGTATTTCTCAGAGCTGACAGAGGCGGCGAAAGACACTATTTATGAAGCGCACACTAGGGCTCGTTCTAGAAATCTCTTCTTATCCTGATGCTGTGAGGCAAAATAGGATTGGAGAAAAAAAAGACATAAACAAGGAAAAATAAATGATGAAATAAATATTTATAAATGGGCTTCTATCATATAATACGAGAGACACGATAGCATAAAGCTAGTCGTTCGTGCACTTGAGTCTTAGACGAGGGTTAGATTCCAGAATGGTAGAGGGATTACTTGTAGATGGTTATGACCCCAAAGTCTAAAAGGGTACAAGAAAAGCAATGGGAAGTAAAGGCAACCTGTATCATGTTGACCACATCACTGATCGTGTTCCGATGGTCAATGAAAAATACAGGCCCAACACCGTATTCTCCAATATACCTCATGGTATGAAAAGGAGATCCAGTACTTTACCTTTTACTTTTACTGTGCTCTGAGACTGCAGTGTCCCGTTCTAAGTCTGAAGACTGTGGCCTATGCCTTTCTGTTCTTTTACAAGCAGTTCGAGATTTACCATCTGACTACGTCTGTGATGTCTGGTGTATGGCAATAGTCTCCATCCCGTTTGTTCTACATCTTTCGAAGGGTCTAAAGCCGAAGGATTGAATTCATTGCATCGGGGTTTACCCCATATACTTGGTCCCCCTCCTGAGAAATGGCACGCCATCTGCCGAGAGTATTGCACAAAGCACGAACTCTGTAGCGTCTGCCACAATCCTAGGAGTCTCTGAAAAAATACACTCGTGAAAAATATGGTCTGGATTAGAAGCAACGACATTCGGTACGCAAGGCAAGGGCTCAACCAATTATTCACAGTGACATCTCTTCTAGTATCTGTCTATTTCGTTTGATAAAGACTTTTTGGTCGAAGCGTCGTTGTGTCCTTGTTTTCGTACTTTATAGTAGGAATAAGTCAAACAGCTCTCTGCCAGTGTCAGCAGGCGGAACAGACACCGGAGCATATCCTGCAAGACTGTCCTCCCCTGTGTGAGCTGAGAAGAAACATGTGGCCACACCCAGTCGACCTGAAAACTAAGATTTGGGGAAACATGACAGACCTGAAGCTGACTGCCCAGTTTGTGGTCCACAGTAAATTAAGCGCATGAGCATAGATCACTGAAGAAGAAGAAAAAGTACTTTGTAAAGTTACTGTACTACGTATTTATAAGTTTCACATTTGGTTCATAGTTTTATTGCATTCTTCTTTTGTATTGATATTAATTTCTGATATCCATTTCTTTGTTTTTTATCTACAGACAACGGTCTGTCAGTTACAGCACAAAAAGTGATCTCTCACCCGACATCTTGGACAATGGCTTCAACGAAGGATTTCATTCGCCCTATAAGTACCCATTAAACGGAAACAACCTGCATTCTGGAGAAGGCGTCCATCTTGGAAACCGGACTGGAGGTCGTAAACTAGTCCGACGAGTGTTTACAAACACACGTGAACGTTGGCGACAACAAAACGTAAATGGAGCATTCTGTGAGCTTCGTAAACTTGTTCCTACTCATCCGCCTGAGAAAAAACTCAGCAAAAACGAAATTCTACGTATGGCTATTAGATATATAAACATTCTTCGGAAGGTTCTAGAATTTCAGAAGAACCAGAGTTCAGAAACCCAGAGCGGGCTGAGTCCGTGTGATAAGACGGTGAAACCAAATGACAGTTCCGTCATAGAGGAACAACACAGCCTTCCTTGTGATTCTTGTCTAACAAAACAGTATCGTAATACCAGTTCCGGGCATGTTTATTCAGACACGGACAAATCGACAAGACCGGAAATACCCCTACCACAAGTGAAAAAACTGGCTATTTGTACGAAAGAGACTACACAGGAAATTCCCGAAAATGAACTAATTTCGTCTGAAACTGAGCTAAATAACAACATCGTCTGCACTACTGAAGAAACTGAGGCGGAGATGAGTAAATTGTCCGATACCATTGACTCAGAATGTATACTACGAATTGACTCAGAATGTATACTGCAAAGAGATTTTATAAATAAAAACAAGGGAAAGAGGTCGAATCTTAGAGCAGCACATGCGAAGTCTTCCGCAAAATGGCGTCGTTTTGCTTCATAATAAATTTATGTGAAAATAATAAAATTCATAATAAATGAGCAAAGTACAATCATTAAAAATAACTACATGTGAAATGCGATGCCTACGAAAAGTTACCAACAGCCCCAAAAAGGACACAGTCACCAACATCAGCACAAGAAAGAAAGTTGGCACAGAACCTTGAGAAACAAAGAATGAAGTGGTTTAGCCACTTAATAAGAATGCAACCAAACTTCACTGTATTCTACAACAGAACACCAGGAAAGAGGGTGAGAGGTTGACCACGAATAAGGTGGTTAGATGACATAGCAGAATCTTATCAAAGAGCAAAAATGACAATCACCCAAGCCACCAGAACAGCACAAGATAAAAACAGAAACCACGACAATGGGCTACAGCCCGATAGCAGTGTGACGACAAAGAAGAAGAAGAAGCCATAGCGGTGTTAATTTGTAACAATGAAACAATCAATCAATCAAGTGCCATGCCTGCCGGAGTAGGCGATCATGTCTCTCCACAACTCTCTTTGCTTGGCGCGTGTAATCAGTTCTGACGTCGATCTTGTGTCCATCCAACATCTTCTCCCTCTGTGTTCCACGATCTCTCCTTCCATGAATTTTACCTGTTGTCACCAAATGTTCTAAACCTTCTCTTCGCATTATATGCCAGAAGAACCTTGATTGTCAGATTCTTATTCTTTTGGTAATGTTTCTTTTTGTGCAGGCCTGATTTAAAGCCTCCTCGTGAAACTATCATCACCAAGGTGCGTATCCTTTATAGCACGTTGCTCTCTTTGCTGCGAATCTGAAATTCACTCTGTCTCTAGTCAGTTCACACACTTCGTTGATGGTCATATTCTTGGTTTCTTGAATATTTTGTAGCCATCTTCTTCTTGGTCTGCCTCTACATCCTGGGACTGCCCTCTAATATTGTTCTCTCTAGGTCATCGTGACGCTTGATGTGATCATAGTATCTAATTTTTCTGTATAGTATGTTGTTTATCAGCCAATTGTCTTTAACATTCAGTTCTTTCAGAACATCAGTGTTCTTTCTTTTTTCGGTTCATGGTATTCGTAGGATCTTTCTGTACATCAAAACTATAACGGTGTTAATTTGTAACAATGGAACTATAGCAGTGTTAATTTGTAACAATGAAAATATAGCGGTGTTAATTTGTAACAATGAAACTATAGCGGTGTTAGTTAGGATTATAAACTGTTTTGTTACAATGAAACAACATCTGTATTAATTGCTGACAGTTTAACGTTGACCATACTTTATGTTAATGGTTAAGTAGTCCTACATTTATTTTGTAACAATAAAAAAAAAATAAACTATGCTATTTGGTAACACGTCTATGTATAAAATAAAAGTGCTGCAGAAACAGCAACAAATGAACCGAGAGTTTGTTGCTGCCCCACAAGATTACACGAGGGTCTCTGTGGTTAAGTGGTTAATTCCTTGCCTTGCGTTCCGAAGGTCGGGGGTTAGAATCCTGACGGCACCGTTTTGTTCACGAGAGCATTTTTTTTTTCCAAAGAACCCTAGGATTATTACTGGAAGTACCAGTTTGTGCAATACTTTCGGCAGGTGGTGTGCCATTTATTTGGAAAGGGATCGAGCCATATGGGGTAAAAACTCGGCACAATGAAGGCGATTCTTCGGCTCTATATCCGTAGAAGAACTACACAAGGTATTATGGTAATAGATGGCTTAGTCGGTATCAGACAATTATCGAATAAAGAACAAACATGTCATACTATTGGGGTGAAACAAATTTGGGTGTGCGGCGCAATGAGAGAGCGAACATGCTTGCATCAACAGCATCAATTGTTAGGTTATTGAAGATGGATAAGGGGGATATTCTTCGGTCTCTTGGAGGCTGCCTGTTGGATGAAGACACTAAAAACTATGTTGAATCAATCCAGCGATTTAAGCGGTTTGGAGTTACATGTTATGAAAGTAGAGCTGGATGCCTGAGGGGCAGAGTAAGAAGTGTGTTTAAACAGCGAGCCACGCGAACCATCAGTATGCATACTATTGGATATCTGTTGGGAAAGACTGATCACCCATGGGTCTGCTCACAGTACAATGACGTCAGTTTAGTAACCATTAACTAATCTTGCAAAAATAAAACCCTACTTGATATGAGGCGCCCTGGCTACTTCTTAATTCGTAGCAGGCGAGCGAAAAAATATCACCTTAACCGTACTCGACTCCCCGACATTCAATGCTGTTGATGCAAGCCTGTCCGCTCTCTCATTGCCGCGAACACCCGCTTGCATAGGACAGTAGATCCACATAAGCCTCTGACGGTTGGAAACCTCCATAGACGACACCCACTCATACATCAGCCTGCCATTTTGAACCTTCCAAAGTATTCCAAAGAGTCAGATACAACAACGGCCCCAGCCAACAGTAAAAGATAGCCAGTGGAGAACAGCAGTAACGGTCTCAACATTCATACTGGAAGTAATTGTCCTGCATGCTCCGCTTCGCTCTAAGATGATTATGAATAGACAAAGTACCATTAATAGAACCAAAATATGCGCTCAAAACAACCGTCGCAACTTGACCTAACAAAGAAAAGTGTAAGTTTCCCTCACGTTTTCCAGCATAAGTGAACACACAAGACGAATAAAAATAAATAAATATATTTTTCTGACCAAATTGTGAGGTGATCTTTCCAGTTCAAAGATCTCCATTTCTGCTACTAAGTTGATAATCATTTATCGCACATTCGCGGGACTTTTTTTTAGCGGATAAGCTCAGTTGGATATTCGTGCCTAAGCAATCAAGAAATGTCACAACCATCTATCACATGACGGCAAGGTGGACGTATGGAGATAAGACTTAACGCACGAAATGTGGCAGCAGATATATACAATCACAGACGACATGAAAAGGCGGACTGGAAACGATATAAGAAAATAAACAGCAAATACGAGAAGGCGGAAGTGACGCAATTAACATACATTTGTATAAACGATGAAACGAAGGACATTTCTTTTTCTTTTATCCATCATGTTTTGCCTCGCACAGCGTCAGGATAAGAAGAGATTTCTAGAACGGACTCTTGTATGCGCTTCATAAACAGTGTCTTTCGTCACCCCTGGTATCGCTGTCCACATTCTGGGTGGACGGTCTTTTGCTTCGTATCCACTGTATCGGAGTAACATTGCTCTATTTGAAGCGCAAGCGCACTGTCTTTTGGTAATCTGCTTATGTGGCCGAACCATTTAATTTGTTGTTTCTTGATGAAGTTCAGTATTGATGTTTAACCTCTTTTTTCCTGGTCATCATTTCTAAACTGGTCTCTTCTTGTCTTCTTCTTTGGGTTCGTTCTTTACGACCAATTTTAATCACTCTTTGTGATATATTTGATCTTTGCCAATAACGTGTATACGTTGCACATTAGTTTGGTAGGCTCCTAAACGCATATATTTCTACACGTTTAGGACATGTGCATCCGATTTCATCCAAACCTCCTTACTCGCCTCTTACGACATGCGTGTCCGGTAACAGTGGTTCTATTCTTTACACCCCAAATTTGGGCCCCGGTAACCACTCGGGCGGTCTCTTCTTGTTACTTCCAACATTCTGCGTAGACACTTCCTCTCTGTAATGACCAGTTTTCTTCTATCATTTAATAAGAACGTGTACCTGTTTCCAATAATAAAGGTGAGTCTACAACACTAACCAGACTGCAATAATTCCAGGTCAAGTGTGGTGTAGCTAGACAAGAACACTGTGCTGGTAGTCAAAGAAGAATAGTAAACCAACAAAGAACCGGGGTCGTTAGTCGCCACACGCTGAGCGACATGCTGAGGGAGATCGGAGCACTTATGGACTAATTGGTTCGACATGCAGTGATGATGATCCAACGACTAAACTAAACTATTATTTGATGTCACCGACCCTAACAACATACTTGTTCATCTTCTTCAGCGATCTCTGGTCATGCGCTTAATTTACTGTGGATCACAAACTGGGCAGTCAGCTTCAGGTCTGTCAGGTTTCCCCAAAGCTTAGTTTTCATGTCGACTGGGTGTGGCCACATGTTGCTTCTCAGCTCACACAGGAGAGGACAGTCTTACAGGATATGCTCCGGTGTCTGTTCAGCCTGCTGACACTGGCAAAGAGCTGTTTGACTTGTTCCTAGTCTATATAGGTGTTTGTTGAGTCTGCAGTGTCCGGTGCGTAGTCGAAATATAATTACTTGGTCTGTTCTGCTTAGGTCTTTGAAGGAATCTTTTCCATAATCATATCCAGTGTTTGTCTTCCAGTCTACTGCAGATTTTCTCTGTGTGAGGGTTTTGACCTCTTGAAAAGACAGGGGTTGGTAAATTTGCTCTTTGGCACTGCCCTCCTTAGCTAAGACATCGGCACTCTCATTGCCTGCAATGCCACAGTGAGATGGAATCCACTGCAAGTGAATTTCTGCCTTTTCTGAAAGCTGAGCAAGTTCTCTTTTTAGGTTTTGTACTGTGCTGTCAGTGGATTTAGCCTCCAGGGCTTGTATAGCTGACAGTGAGTCTGTAAGAAATACCATCTTGCCTGCAGCTGCTTGCAGCTTATTCATGTGCTGTGCTGCCATCAGAAGGGCTAAGAGTTCTGCTTTGTAGTTGGAACATATTCTTCCAGTAGGGGCAGCTAGAGACACAGTAGTAGCATCTGGGTGCCTAATGTACACTCCTGCTCCACCATTCATGGTTGCCTCCATTGCCGATACATCTGTGTAAATTCTTATCCAGTTGTCTTCTGGAAACATGTAATGAAGATGTTCCATTGTAGTTGCTTACTTCACTAGATTAGACTCTGCATCTTTGCTTAACAATTTAGGGATGGAGGTTGAGAAGTTTAGTGCTACTGAGTCTGGTTCCCAGTGATCAAAAAGTAATTCTTCTGGTATGGAGTTATGATTTAGTAGTTCCAAGTATGACTTTCCTATTTCTTTTGCTTTGTGGTTTAGACTTTAGACATACGCTTTAGTCTGTTTTTGTCCTAGCCGCCTTTTTTCATGCAGTGGATGGTGAGGCATCCTTTTGATCCTTTCAGTCTGTAGAATCAATTTTCTCCTTCTTCTGTCTTCCAGGAGCTGGATGTTGGCTGCCTTTTCCATTTCTACAATTGGTGTAGATTTCAAGGCTCCCAAATAGTACGCAGACACCTGTTTTGAGCTTTTTGCAGTATCAATTTGTTTGAATGGACTGCTGATATCCAAGATGATGATGCATATTCCAGAGTCGGTCTAACTGTGCCAGTGTACACCTAACTCAGGATTCGAATATCAGCTCCCCAGATAGTTCCAGCCAGCTTCTGCATCACACTTTGTTTCCTCATAGCCTTTCTGTTTGTTTCCATTATGTGATGTTTCCATGTCAGATGACTGTCAAGTTTAACTCCCAAAAAGGTTGGAGTATGGAACGGGAAATGATATCATTGTTAAATTTCAGTCTGAAGTGTTCTTGCTTTGTTGACAATGAAAAAAACGTTGCTTCAGTTTTGCTCCGGTTTATTTCAAGGTCCCATTTACTTGCCAACATTATGACGCTATTCAGGCTTTCCTGGAGTTTAAAGATGGCAGGACCCAGAAACTCGGAGGTGTACCACACAGCTAGATCATCAGCATAGAGAGAGTGTGATACATGTCTGGGCAGAGCTTGTGGCAGATCATTGATATATACCAGGAAAAGCAATGGGGACAGTACGCTGCCCTGTAGGACTCCAGCTCTTAAATTGAATTAGCAACGATCAACAATCGTCTAAAATTGTGAAAGGCGTAACACATGTTAACGAAATAATGTTGTTTTACAAAGTACAGAAACAAGATCTTATGTTTGTAAAACTATATTACTTTGTTTTTACTTGTTATATCTTTGTTACATAGATTTACTGCAATATTCCCTTATATCAAATTATAAACCTTATTTGCTATGGTTATTGGTTGCTGCCAACAACATTACATACCAGCTTACCCCAATTTTGAAACACCCAGCTATTCCAGTAGTGACTAAAAGACAGATTATAAATTCGATCTTTATACCAACACTGTGCTACCAGAGCCAAACATGGACACTGACAAAAGAACAAGAAAGGAAAATTACCACATGCGAAATGAGATGCATGAGGAAAGCAGTAAATAAAACAAGAAGAGACCATATAAGAAATGAGGAAATTAGAAGAACAGTCGGAACAACACCTGCTATTAGATTTATTGAAAAACAGAGACTCAAATGGTTTGGCCACTTGGTCAGAATGAACCCGAATACACCAGTTGCAAGAGCGTACAACCTGAAAATGGAATCATCAAGAGGAAGTGGCAGACCAAGAAAAAGATGGATTGATGGAGTTACAGACATCTTAAAACTCCACAATACCACACCATATCAAGCGACCGAGCGTGCATTATCTCCGAAACCGATCATCAGTTAAACCTGCTACGCCTAGCGGCAAAAAGCAGAGAAGGACAAAAGAAAAGAAGATTGGTTGCTGAACCGACATCATTGTACTCCGGGCAAGCCCATAGATGCTCAGTCTTCCCCAACAGATGTTGAAGGGTACGCATACTGATCGTTCCCGTTGCTCGCTGGCTTAACCACTTCTCTCCTGCCCTTCAGGCATCCAGTTCTACTTGGACAACTGGTAATTCCAAACTCTTTAAATCGGTGGATCGATTCAACATCTATTTTAGTACCTGCACCCAACAGGCAGTCATGAAGAAAACCGCTGTGTCGCAGTTTTCAAAGTGAGCTGTGGTATCTGTTTCTGTCCGACATATTCAACTTCAGCATAGCCTTTATTGGGTACCAGGTTAGCTTCGCTCATTTAGATCTCCACAAACTTAGCCAGACTTCTTTGTAGTCAGTCATCTGTTTCTGGGGCCACCACAGGAAGGAGTGTAGTGATGTCAGTTTTATTCTTATGCTAATTATGACGCTAACAATCAGCTATGAGTCGCTGACGCCACACGCCCATGCAGCTTGTGTGTAGTCACCCGAAGGGAGACAGAGCGTTTCGCCCACTAAGAAAAAGAAATCTAAGAAACTTTGCAGTAGTTCCATGTATTTATTTTTAAAAAACCCCCCCAAAAACATGCTTTAAGCTAATGTAAAATGTAAAAAACAGATTTGGAACAATTTGTAACTCAGAAAAAGTATTTGCCAATGTATAACTCTGAAAATATTCTCATGATGGATAGATGTGATTATTTAGTTGGTTTTTCCTTGGGTTCTTTCATTCTCAAGGCAACATCCATATACTTTGTTATACTTGTGTGCTGATGATTAAAGTTCAGACGTCTGTCTGTGAGGTCATGCTCAATCTAGAAAAAAAGAAATATAAAGTTATTTTTAGAGGCTAATTGTTTTTTAAAGTTCACTTGCTATGTTCTTCTTCCGCGATCATTTTCTGGTATTCAACTACTCCAGTATGTGCTATAAGCATGGTAGTGCGCTTGAGGTCTTCACCGGACTCCTATAGTTTGTTCTAAAGGGTTGTTTCTGTTGACCAGATTTTCATTCTCACGCTAAGATTGGGGCAGTCTTGCAAGATGTGCTCTGGGGACTGTTTTGGTGCTCCACATGTGCAGGCAGCTGAGTCCCTGAGATTCATTCTATAGAGGTGTGCTCCGAGACCGCAGTGTCCTGTTCTAAGTCTGAAGACTTTGGTCTACGCTTTTCTGTTTAATGTATTTATGTTGTCATACCCTGGGTTGTATCCACCGTTTTCTTGTTACGAATTGAGGCATAGTTATGACACCAAGTTTTGACTTATTTTTGCATGAAGGCATGCTTTCCTTATCACCAGCGTTCCTCGCCATTCAAGCCTTACTCCGACTTTCGAGGTACTTGTAACTTAGATTTCCAAGTAAAGGTTCATGGTCTCCTGTAACCTAATCACGTATCATGTGCAAACCGAGACTTTTTTTTGGAGCCAAGCTGGTCTGGAACAATACTATCTCTAATCAAGAACTGCTTGCACAGTGTCAACAAGAGAATATGAGCACCATCACCCAAAAAAAAAAGACGCTGGAGATGTCTTCTTCTTTGTATTCGTTCTTTACGACCAATTTTAATCACTCTTGTGATATGTTTGATCTTTGCCAAGAACGTGTATACGTTGCACATTGATTTAGTAGGCCCTAAACTCATAGACTTCTACACATTTAGGACATGTGCATCCGATTTCAGCCAAACCTCCTTAGTCGCCTCTTACGACATGCGCGGCAGGTAACAGTGGTTCTATTCTTTACACCCAAATTTGGGCCCCAGTAACTACTCGGCGCTGGAGATGTATCGAAGATGTGATACGCATGGATGCTAACTCTATCATGAAAACTACACTAAGATAGACATAAAAAAGTAAAGAAAACTTGGAAGACACAAAACAACACAGAGGAGAACAGTAGAACAGGAACTAAAAGAAATGGATCACAGCTGGAACACAATACAGAGGACGGCCAAGAATAGATATACATGGTGTGCATTTGTTGCTGCCTTAAGCGTCAAATGAGTCACAGACTAGAGAGATAGAGAGACAGACAGAGAGAGGAATTGAGCGCTAAAATTTCCACAAATGTGTTCACTAGCATAGTCATCATCATCCTCAGATGCCGTGCCGGCTCGTGTATGCGATCATGAATCTCCACAGATCTGTTTCTTTGGTGTTTGCTATCAATTCAGATGTTGACGCTATACCGTGCCATGAAGTCAGGCTATCCAAAATTTTCTCTCTCTGTCTTCCTCTGTCTCGTCTACCCTCGATTTTACCAGTTATTACAATGTGTTCTAAACCTCCCTCCTCATCATATGTCCGAAAAATGATGATTTCACATGCTTAGTATCTGTGGCCTAGGGGTTAGTGACTCGGTCTATTAACCTCGACATTCTGAGTTCAATTCACGTTGCGGACAGTTTGTTTGCAAACTGTTTCGCGTGTTTTTAACAAAGGACGATGTCACCACCCGTTCAGAAAGCAATGGCAAACTACTGAACGTAATAATGTCTAGAAAAATCACAAACAGCGTTAAAAATCTGGGGTTGATTTGCAAAGTCCTGTAAGGATTACTTTCATTCATTCAGTATCAATTAAAAAGCGTAGAGTAAATCAAATATTAGAGAGTCTCTGTGGACAAGTAGTTAAGCCTGTGCCTTGTGTTTCCAAGGTCGTGTGTGTGAATCCATGTCGCATCATTCTGTTCACAAATGCATTTTTTCCAGACACCCCTAAGATTGTTGACGGAGCTATAGAGTTCGTGCTTTGTTCAATACTCTCGACACCTGGAGTCCCACTTCTGTTTGTTTGTTATGTAGGGATTAAAGTCTTTTTAAGCCGAGGCACTTCGCTTTCAACCTAAGGACAAACCTTTTTTTTGGTTATATCAGAGTGTGTTGGCCAACAAACCTGAAAAAAAAATTAACTCCTTTCGGAGAGTTCAATTTTATTATATGGTATCCAATAGTTCTATAGTAATAAATAAATCTATCCAGAAAGAAATCAAAATCAAAGAAAACTGGCTGATGCTACAAATAAGAAAGAGAAAATTGAGATATTTTGGACATATAAAAAGACATGAAGGGCTGAGAAGACCATCATGGAAGGAGGCATACCAGCAAAGAGAAGAAATAGATCTATCCAGAAAGAACTCAAAATCAAAGAAAACTGGCTGATGCTACAAATAAGAAAGAGAAAATTGTATATTTTGGACATATAAAAAGACATGAAGAAGACTGGAGAAGACCATCATGGAAGGAGGCATACCAGCAAAGAGAAGAAGAGGAAGACCACGAGAAGATGGATTCAGGATGTAACTGATGGTTTGAACATGATGGCTGCAGAGGCAGGACATCTGGCCTATGAGAGAGAGAAATTCCGGAGGACTGTTGGGATGGCAAAGTTCTGCTCAGGACAAGATATTTGATGATGATAATTCAATAGTTATCCCACATCTATGGATGGGGACTGAGGTATTCTTCTTCTTCTTTCTTTTGTCGTCACACTGCTACCGGGTTGTTGCCCAGTGTCGTGGTTTTCTGTTTTTGTCTTGCGCTGTTCTGGTGGCTTGTGTGATTGTTATCTTTGCTCTTTCACAGGATTCTGCCATGCCATCTAACCATTTTTTCGTGGTCTTCCTCTTGCCTTCTTTCTCGATGTTCTGTTGTAGAAGACTCTGTATACTGTGGAGTTTGGATGCATTCTTATTAAGTGGCCAAACCACTTCATTCTTTGTTTATCTATGTAATTCAATGGTGATGCCAATCCTTCGACTTGACAAAATATTATTATATATTTAAATAATATTATGGTAAGTCTTAAGTATTACACCATAAATTCCTCTTCTTCAATGCTCCATATCGACCACTTGATAACCACTTTGTGATTTGTATGTGATCCAGGCCTAAGAGCGATTGTATGTTGTGCTAGTTATGCGGCAACAAGTAGGCCAGCACATCCGATTTCTGCGACGCCCTACCTCAGTCGCCTTTACGACATGCCTGTAGGTCGCAGCATTACTATTCTTTGCTCCCTTGAGAGCCCGGCAGTACACAGGTGACACCATCAATTCTATTTGTAATAAAACATCAGCTATAAAACTACACCTGAACAGTATGATCAATTAATGAACTGATATCAATATATCATTGCTATGCTTATGTCCCTTGCATCTACTGTTAGATATCATCTTCTCACATAATGTAATATAATTCTCTCGTACCAGTATATGTTACATAGGGCCTATAAGTAATTTTCCCATACTGCTCTGTATGAAAAATTACATACTTTGGTCACATCAAGCGTCACGATGGCCTGGAAGGAACAATACTAGAGGACAGGGTCCCAGGATGCAGAGACAGACCAAGAAGAAGATGGCTACAAGATATTAAAGTAACCATGAACATGATCATCGACGAAGTGGGTGAACTGGCAAGAGACAGAGTGAATTTCAGATGTGCTGTAAAGAGAGCAACGTCCTATAAAGGATACGCACCTTGATGATGCTCTGTCCTGGGCAACTTGCTCAATCTCTTCCACGGAATTGAGTCCAATATTTCTTGCCTCTCTCAGCAAAGTTCATTTCTGGGTTTCCCTAAGGCATCCTATCTTTTTTTAACCCTTTGTCTCCCACTTAAATTCCAGCTTTGGTATTTTATTATTTCTTCTTAACTTGGCCCAACATATCTCCATCTTGTCGCTCTTGTAACAGTTGTTACTAGCGGTTGATCAAACATTTCTTTTGTAGACATGTCAAACATGTTCCAGCCCGTGTGTTGCTGAGGTTCCCAAGAGAAGCAAAGAATAATTACACTGCGACCTACAAAGCATGTCATAAGAGTCAACTGAGGTAGGGGCCTAGGAAAGCTACCCTAGTAAATAAAAGCGTCGCAGAAATCAGATGTGCTGGCCTACTTGTAGATGTAAAACTGGCACAAGGTACAATTGCTCTTAGGCTCAGATCTCATACAAATCACAAAGAGTGGTTAACAAGTGGTCAATATGGAGCGTTCGAAGAAGAAGACATTTTCCCCCATGCACAGAGCGTATATTTTCATCTTTAAAATACTTAAGAAGAAATTAATAAGTTTATATCATACCAAAGGTTGGTTAATCCATCCATATTCTTGTGACTCTGTTTGTGGAAATGCATATTTCTTCTCAGGCTCAAGATTAGCTCTTTTGATGATCCGTAAAAAATTGGCTAGAAAAATACAGGACAGAAATTACAAGCATGCTAAGAAAAGAATCCTTTCTTGCAAGTTTCTGTAGCTCTTTCAATTTCTTATAAGAAAGAGAAGATGGAGATATGTTGGAAACACCTGAGGAGAAATGATCAACAAATATCAAAGCAGGCATTGAAGTGGGATGCAAAGGGTTCAAGAAAAAGAGGTTGACCTAAGGAGACCCTGAAACTAACTTTTCTGAGAGAGGCAGGAAATATCGGTCTCAGTTCCATGGAGGAGATTGAGCGAGTTGCCCAGGATAGAGCGGTATGGAGAAATTACTTGCAGGCCCAATGTAACGTATACGATGAGAGATAATTTTATTATTATTATTAAGAAAAAATAAGAAGTTTTAGAACTACAGGGAAGCACTGGAGCCAATGAATATGATCAATAAATAGACAGTTGTTAAGTATTAGGGATTCGAACCACAAACCCTTATATATTATGGCACTCATTGCCTAGACAACCAACTAGCTATATAACAGAGTAGATGTGGAGAGCTAGGTGGTTGTATTTAAAAATTCTAGTGTGTAGGGCTTCTCTTCTTCACCTTTCAACTCCCAACGGAGCACAGGTCTTCAACAAACTTCTTTCAGCTCTTCCTCTCTTTTGCCATCCCTTCCAACTCTTTCCATGTTTTACCTATCCTTTTAATATCCAGCTCTCTTCTCCAGGTCTGTGTAGGCCATCCCCTACTCCTCTTTCCCTGCAAGTTCCAAAACAGTGCCTGTAGTGTAATGCTTCCGGTCGGCCTACTCAATGTATATCATATCCATCGCCAGCGTCTCTTCTTCAGCTCTGTGTGTAGGGCTAAGTATGCTAAAATGCGGCCACTATGAATATCTACAATTTCCCCATCTTCAAAAGTCCATTGGGAACCCTCACCAGTGCTACAGAGTTCGCGCATTGCGCTGAGATCTTCCTGTGCAAGAAAAGATCTGAGCACACATGGTTATTAGAGAGCGCTGTAGCGTAGTTGTTAGTGAACTCGCTTCGCAAGGCTGGTGGTCTGGGTTCAGCTCCGGCAATGTGCATGGAATTTTTCCCGACCACAACGGCTCTCAGGTCGACCCAGCCTCAACTGGGTACCAGACATGCTCTGGGAAAGTAAAGACGGTCGGCGTGATGCTGACCACATCACCCATCGTGTGCCGACGGTCAATGAAAAATACAGGCCTAACACTGTATTGACCTATATACCACGAGGTATGAAAGGGTTCCTTTACTTTTTTTTTTTTACTTTATACATGGTTATTCACCGAAGTGCAATGGTGATATAATTTTCATTAATGAACATATCATTTTCTTTATGGTGGATTGAAGATAGGGGACTTTGTGGCAAAGTGGTCATGATGTTTGTCTGTGTTCTGAAGGTCATGTGTTTGAATCCGGACCACATCATTCAGTCCACATGTTCATTTTTTCCTGGAGATCCACAAGGTTGTTGTTGGAGCTACAGAGTTTGTGCAACAGTTTAGGGATGTGAGGTGACATAGCATTTCTGCAAAGGGGGCCGAGCCATACAGGAAAAATCTAGTACCATGAAAACAATCCTTCATCTTTTGACACTAACATTGTTTCCGTGTGAGAAACTTATAGTCATTACCATAATTATATTATGCACTTACTGTCTTCATCACCGTCCGCTGAATCATGAGATGAATTTGGTTTACCAGCCAAAACATGAACTGAAAAGAAAAGACACAAAAAATAATGCAGTTCTGTTTTTTTTGCTAATAACAACAATCCAACAGACTTTAAAAAAAGCAGTCTTCTTCTACTTCCAATAGTTTCAGGAATCGAATTATGTAAGTCTTAAGTAGTTAGTGATCAACCAGAGTCTGTGTACATCTCCATGTAGCTCGTCTTGGACTGACATAGATATTGACCATGTATGTTTCCTCTGTTTAGTGTATGTTGAACACTCTTGGAGGACGTGTGTCTCTGTCAGCTTACTGGTGCCACATGTGTATGACAACCCGCTCATCTCTATTCAGTAACAGAGGCAGTGAAAGATACCATATTTGAAGTGCACATAAAAGCCCGTTCTAGAACTCTCTTCTGATTCTGTCGATGTGAGGCAAAACAGGATTAAAGGAAAGAAGACATTTGTTCTTTCATGTGTACATTCACATCGCTTAAATTATCTATCATAAATTATGTGGATACACATAAAAATAGTAAGGTACTGTCATTTTATGAGAATTAACATCAGTACCACTTTGCGCCCTGAAATAACAAAGAAGGACAATAAGAAGATAGATAGACAGTATCAAAGAATGAATACAAAAATATATATATGTGAACTCACAACAACCGTTGCAACACTCTTGGTCCAACAACAAGACTTGAACACATTTTTTACAGATAAGCTAAACACATTGAATCAAAGGTCCCAGCAACTAGGGCTGAACATTCATAAGGAAAGACAAAGATATTGAGAATTAACCAAGCAAAAGACAACTCGATCTCCCTGGGTGAAATCCCTCTTCAAGAGGTAGAATCATACACATATTTGGGCAGCAATGTAGACAAAGAGGGTGCAACAGATAAAGATGTTAAAATAAGAATACAGAAGGCAAGAGGAGCTTTCATTGCACTGGGAAACATTTGGAAGTCCAAAGAAATCAAATCTAGAACAAAAATTCGGATATTTAACTCTAATGTTAAAGCAGTTCTACTGTATGGGTCAGAAACATGGAGAACAACTAAAACAATAGCGCATAAATTGCAAACATTCATCAACTGGTGTCTGCGCAGAATAGAGGGAATAAGATGGTGTGATAGGGTCACAAATGAGGAACTTATGGAGAGAACAAGACAGATTCCAGTGAATGAACAGGTTAAAAAAGACGCTGGCACTGGATAGGACACACTTTGCGAAAACCGGAGGGAATATAACAAGAAGGGTCCTTGCCTGGAACCGCAGGGACAGCGAAAGAAGGGGAGGGCGAGAAATACATGGAGACGAGATTTGGAGGCGGAGATCAACAATATAAAGAAGAGCTGGAGGGAGCTGCAGGAGATAGCTAGAGATAGGAAGACTTGGCATGAGTTGGTTGAGGGCCTATGCCCCAACCCGGGTAAAAAAAGGCAAAGAGAGAGAGAGAGCTGGCGAGTGCGTCAAGATTAAATATTAAAATAAACTAACTGGCACACGCACCTAGAATAATTTAATATAAAATTAGCACAAAATTTACATTAACACATTCTAATCCAATTTTCGGTTTAAATCTGTAGCAAAGCTCTCCATATCTACATCATGGTCCAATTGAGAGTTTGGTTAAATTCTATAATTTAATAAAATTTATATATTTTTTTAAGCTAGTTACCAAGTTGTCGAAAATAATTTATCATGGCATTCAGTGATAGTGTCACTAATAGTATTTCTACACTTTGTCTAATTGTTCGCCCGTGTGGCGCGGGCCCGCAAGGAAGCAAAGGATAGTACCACTGCAACCTACAATGCATGTCATAAGAGGCGACATGTAGGCCCTAGGGATGCTACCCTAGTAAATAATAAATAGCGTAGAAATCGGATGTGCTGGATTACTTGTAGACGCATAACTGGCACAACTGCTCTTAGGCTCAGATCACATACAAATCATACAGAGTGGTTGACAAGTGGTCAATATGGAGCGTTCGAAGAAGAAGAAATCTAATTGTTAAGTCAATCAAGTGCCGTGCCTGCCAGCGTAGGCAATCATGTCTCTCCACAACTCTCTTTGCTTGGTGCATGTAATCAGTTCTGACGTCGATATTTTGTCGAACCATGATGTCAGACCATCCAACATCTCCGTCTGTCTTCCACGATCTCTCCTTCCATGAATTTTACCTGTAGTCTCCAAATGTTCTAAACCTTCTCTTCGCATTATATGCCGAAGAACCTTGATTGTCGGATTATTATTCTTTTGATAAGGTTTCTTTGTGTGCAGACCTGATTTAAAACCTCCATATTTGTTTTCTTTGCTGTCCATGGAATTTTCAGCATTCTTCTGTAAAACCCCATCTGTGGCTTCCAATGATCGTATTGATCGTTTGTTCATTGTCCATTATTCGCTGCCATACATAAGTATTGGTTCAATATAGCAATTGTTAAGTAGGTCAACAAAAGTTCCTACTTTCTTGACACATCTATCCATAGCAAGAAGAGCTAACACAACATGACCATGGTTTGAATGTGATGTGAATTATGGTTCAGTCACCTAAAGAAAATGAAACAGATCTACTACCATCTTACACCTATAACAACAGGCAACCCGGACGAAGACCAAGAACCTGATGGATAGATAATATCACAGATATTCTGCAACCTAACAACTACAGATGCAACAAATCTGTCACAGGATAGAAGACTGAAACTCCCCATGAAGCTTCAAGGCACATGTGGATAAGTAAAGACTAAAATAATAGTAGTGACAATGCAAGCACTGGTAACAATTTACATTTTCATTGATATTACAACTTCTGTAATGAATCAAGTGATCATAAAGAATTAGTAATGCTGTAGAGTATAAAGAAACTCGAGAGAGAGGTAACAGTTGTTTCCATCGAGTGAAGGTAAAATATGTAGTAGTCACTTTATTTCAGTGAAAAACTGGATCTTCCTATCAATTTATTCATAGCTGTAGGTATGTTTATAGGAAGAGAGCAGATGTACAAATATGTTATTAATAATGTAAACACTAATTAGTCTGTGTGTTCTGATGCTTTTTCCACCTTGGTTTTAAATATAATATGTGGCTATTATAAGAGAGATTTTATAATAAAATTAACAAGTTGAATTTTTAAATATACATTTTACCACTGTATTATTATTGTCTGTAAATAATATTCAATTTTTAAAAAAAAATTTGTAAATTATCTGCATATTTCATTCTTTTAGTAATTGCTAATAGTTCATCAATGGAGAAACCTAAAATGAATATAAAAATACATGGAGAATTACTACATCAAGTAAAAAGTTTCTAATATCTTAGTCAGATGATGGCAGATGTTTAACAGAAATTAAAAAGAGAATAGGAATGGCCAAGGATAATTTCAATAGTATGAGAAAGTTACTGACATCGAAACAAATTACAAACAAGCTAAAAATGAGAATGATCAAATGCTATATTTATCCTATATTAAAATGGCCAAGGATAATTTCAATAGTATGAGAAACTGACATCCAAACAAATTACAAACAGGCTAAAAATGAGAATGATCAAATGCTATTTATATCCTATATTAATGTATGGCTCGGAAACATGGACAATAAACAAACAGTTAGAAGACAGAATTGATGCATTTGAGATGTGGATATATAGAAGAATAGGAAGAGTTTCATGGACAGAAAACCAGACAAATAAACAAGTTTTAGGAAAACTAGGCATGAAGAAACAATTATTAAGAGAATTAAAATTCAGACAAGTAAAGTATTTTGGGCACATAAAAGACATGACACCATGATAAATATTTACTAGAGGGGAAAGTTGAGGGGGAAGAGCAAGAGGAAGATCGAAAGATAAGTGGGAGGGAAACTTTAAGAAATGGACAGGTTACAGTCTGGCAGTGTGCAACACCAAGGCAAAAGACAGAGGATGCTGGAGATTCATTGCAGCCAACCTTCGATGTAGAGACGGCACCTGATGATGATGAATAGTTCATTTATATATCTGCAAAACAATATGTAATTAATAATAATCTGTTGAAAACACATAGCACAACATCTTAATTAGATATACATTCAAGAAATGAAAATGTCAGAAAATATTAATTCCAATATTATACAGTGCAATTTAAAACTCGGTAGTGAATGAAAGTCAGATTAAATCAATTAAAAATAAATGTGTTAAGCCCTTCACACGACGCTTTGCAATTAGGGGCTAGAGAATAATTATTGACTAAGAATGTTTCCATAACTACTAAAATAAAAGAATATACGATTTCGTGTGCGATCACTGCAATATCAAATTATCAGAAGTCGATGTGTATGTGTTAAGTATATTTATATTCTAATATAGTTTATATAATAGTATTTCAGCTTGAGCTGATCTAGTGTGTTTACTTTAATTCTAATATAAATTTGAGTTTAAAGTTTATGTTTATCAGTAAAATAAAAAATGTAACACTTTATTTAGTAAATATATAAGTAAGTAACACAGGTGACAGTACAGTGTGTGTACAGTGGATCACTGGATCAAGTGGATGGGTGCAGAGGTGCAGGTGCTGAAAGTGAAATCACATGCGTATTGTTTACCAGTATCATCATAATAGCATGTACAACACTTTACTTTTTCTAAACGGATTTATTCCATAATTAGTGAAAATCTTCTGGTGCCTGTTTTCTTTTGAGACTGTTTCTGCCAAAATGCAGTTTTGATGTACATAGTTCGTGGACTCTTTGGTCTTATCTAGCTTGGAGGCTGCCATTTTGTTATCTGACGCTAAATAGTGTTGCCATGACAGTAGAATGTATGTAAAATTAATTTATATTTAAGATGGAATGGTATTAAAATCACACATTAAGATTTCAATGAAAAATTTACAAGTATTGATAAAAATTTTAATATTCTATTCTATATTATTTTTTATAACTTAGTAAAACAAAACCCATTGAAACAAAATTAATCAACGAAACAAACCAAAATTGAAATCGTTTCTCCCATAATTCACTTCAAAGACGCCATTGTAGGTGTTGAACCAAAATAAAGTTGACCAAAATACTGTCCTGGAACCGTTACCTTTTCTTACTTGTTGTTATAATGCGTTGTCTATTGGTTGAATATTCAATATATTTTAGAATTTGCGTATTTAAAGTGGACATCTAAATAAGGTATTATAATTATGATAAAATAGATGCTTTAAAAATATATTTTATGAAGTTTTTAAATATGAAATGAAAATTATAATTATATCACTTACTTTTTAAGTTAAATCACTATCCTGACACTGATTGACTTTATCTTGCATTTTCAAATTTTCGATAGTACTTTTATTACTTTTAACCGACGGGTAACGCTTAACAGTGTACACTTAACAGGTTACGTAATGCCAAGCAGATCCTGAGATCAAATTAAAAATCGGTATTGTCAATTTACTGTGTTGTTGTTGAGATCATTTGAGCAAGCCCAAGCTGCGATACTAATAGGCTACTAGCAAACAAAAGCAAGTGAAAAAGGTTGACTACAGAACTGAATGTAATTACTAAATAGAAATACTTCCATCTTCAGCTTTACTTTTCCGTGACCCTCCTGTTGACAATTCCAAGGATTGTTGTCTTTACCGTCTATTGACAAGTCCCAGGATTGCTACTGTGTAGCTACAGAGTTCGCGATTAAAACCCAGGGCAATGAAGTCAATTCTAAATTCTTTTGACCCTTTGTGAAGTTAGTCTATTTTCTTCTTCCAACGTTTTCAGCATATTCTTGCATATATAGTGGTTTGCAGTAAAGATCTGTTAGAAAAGCTTATTTTGCCCATTTACAGTTCCATCTTGGTAGCATCTTTGGTTGCTGTGGGGAGTATGCCACATTTATGACCAGCTTAACTGCCTGCGAGTTGGTCTAGCATCATTCTTTAAATTTTGTACTAAAGGTTTCAGGTTCTGGAGTAGAAGCTTGGATCTTCAGCATTGTTAAGTGTAGGTTGCTGTTTATCTCCCAATCCTCTGTCTATGTCCTAATCCTCCATGTCATCACCTATTTGTTTCCTGTTATCCCCATTTGGAGTGACTGTTAAAATCTCCAACAATTATGCAGTTAGTGGGTGCTATTTCCATGTTCTCCAGCACTAAGTCTTTGTTTGTGGGGGACAGTATATATTATACATCTGAGTGCTCCCAATTAAAGTTGTTGCATCTATCCATACCATTTTCGACTGTCAACTGGCATATACTGCTATTTCCTTGCATACAATCTGGTTACGGGCGAGTATCAGAACTATACCTTTGGATCCTTCTCTGTCTAGGCAAAAGGTCTAATATCCTCTAATGGAGAATCTATTGCTAGCATTGAAATGTGTATCTTGTATCTGCTCCTGTCATAGGAGTTTTGCTAAGGGGATTTTCTTCTGTAAGACTTACAAATTATTTCTGATTTGCCCAATCTACATGCATAGGTGCCTATGAACTGGAGTGCAACATGCTCATGTTCTTGACTCAAACCACACAGATCACAAAGAGCGGTCACTTTGGTTGATAAGAACAAATGCAAAGAAGAAGAACATGACATGTTATTTTATTTTAACAGCCTCTACAACTACTCTGATAGTCAGATGTCAGTAAAACGAATATGATTCCTTGCATATTTGCCACAGTCTTCTTCTCTGATAATCAGATGTCGGTCAACGAATATGATTTCTTGCATATGTGCCACAGTCTTCTTCTCTGATAGTCAGATGTCAGTCAACGAATATGATTTCTTGCATATGTGCCACGGTCTTCTTCTCTGATAGTCAAATGTCAGTCAACGAATATGATTTCTTGCATATGTGTCACAGTCTTCTTCTCTGATAGTCAAATGTCGGTCAACAAATATGATTTCTTGCATATGTGCCACAGTCTTCTTCTCTGATAGTCAGATGTCAGTCAGCAAATATGATTTCTTGCATATGTGCCACAGTCTTCTTCTCTGATAGTCAGATGTCGGTCAGCAAATATGATTTCTTCCATATGTGCCATGGTATTGTCAGTGTGGTCTGCACTAACAGGGGATTATGTCATCTCCAAAGGATTAACAACCACTTTTGAAATGAGAATACCACCCAACTGTCTTAGATTGTTTTAGGCAAGATTCTAGAAAAACTAACTGCAGCATTTAGGAAGTTTCATAACCATTTTTTCCAAGACAAAAGCAAAATTCCATGCATACATGTTGCTGAGTATTAATGCCCATTAAAAAAAATATGACGAGTGCTGCAAGAGCGGGTACATTTATAGGCTTCCACACTGCATACACGAGGAGATACCTGCTTCATCTTTGCTACATGCATTAGTACATAACTATCGTAATGCACTGGTTAAAGACACTTCGTTACGTACTACAGTTTCCTGGAATAAAATCAGTCTGGAACTTGTTGATCAATCCTCATACTCAGTGTAAATGAATATTAGTTGTTGAGTCTAAAGCCAAGGATTGACTCATTGCAATGGGATTTACCCCAAATGGCTTGGCCTCTCTCCGCATAAATGTTGCACTATCTGCCGAGAGTATTGCACAAGGCTCGAACTCCATAACTCCGGCAGCAATTTTAGGGGACTTTGTAAAAATGCACTAGCGAAGAGAACAGCATGGTCTGGACTCGAACCCATGACCTTCAAGCTGCAAGGCAAAAGCTTAGCCAAACAAGCCCCCATCGCACAAGACCGGGGCACATAAGCAAATTGTTGAGTTTTCTAGCACAAGAAAGTTTAATGTATGAGTTATTATGAACATGCAGTTCAGCCGTTATTATCTGTCCTTTTGCAGCATTTGAGGTCAAGAGATCAAATTTACAGACTATCCGTGCACTGATTTTAAACAATAGACCTTGGTGAATGCCGCATGGACCCAGTGTATGAAAAACGACTCCTCCGCCAGCAAAATGGACAGTTTTCTTCCTTTGGTTCTGTAAGTGAATTATATAGATGACCATTGCATAAATGACAACCTTTTCCCAGGGGCACACAGCACACCATTGTATTATAAGAAACCCTGATCCTTTACTTGGGAAACTAAATTATAAGTACATCGAAATAATGATGTCAACAGCCTCAGGCGTTATTGTTGCACCTCTCTGGTGTGCATTATCCACCAGTAGATTTGGGTGCGCCCTTCGAAGCTCGATTGCTGTAGAGTTCACACCTGGAACACAATCCCCTACCATAGGTGGGGTATACATGATCAAGGTTAGACATGTGGGTGTTGTTTTTGAAATAAGGCTCGCCTAAATGATGAAGAACACTTGTGATATGGAAAACAAGCCTTTATGCAAAAATCTGTCAGAGGTACCATGACTACACCTGAGTTCTTCTTCGAACCCACATGAATTATGGGTTTCCACCCTTTTTTCCTATATTTGAACAGGGGAGAGTACTGGCTTTCTTGCAGACCCAGAAGACTCCAACAACACCAGGCATGCAGTTCTTCCAGGGAGGGAAGTTTTATCAGGTGCAAGAACACATTAGATTTTACTCTGGTCAACATCGCTACTCTGATTGCCCCAAGGAGGGCAAATTCATTAAGCACAAGAACACAACTTTAGTTTTTGCGCTTGGCCAACCTTACCCAACTAATTCTCGTGCGCTTGGCTTCCGTACAGTCTACTACAATCTTCCTTGTGACACACGCCACATTACATCGGTCTCAACAAGTCTTGCTGAGACCAAGCAATTATGGTGCGACCATTGACTGTGGGTGACGTGAGTTACCATTTCCTTATTCACTTTTCCGGTCCTTTGTTTTGTATTCGTGCTAATGTTCCCATCACTAGAGGTCGGCCAGGAAACATGTGTAGGTGTATTAACTCTGGGATTCTGCTTGTCTATATTGCAAGCAGATCTCATGCTAATCGTGAATCTACTTACACTACTACCTATACCAGGGTAGCTCTTCTTTGATCCTTACCGCTTAGCCAGACTACAAAGTGGTAGTCTGTTTCCAGGGCCACCACGTGAAGGTATGGTCTTGGTCAGTGCCAGCTCACTGACCATTGTGCGGCTTTGTCTGTTGTCCCTTTTATTTATGGTGCCTGTGACCACACATCTGAATTCAAAGTGGGCAAATGAAGAAAACCACACTAGTGGAAAAGATTTAAATACAGACATCTTAGAAAATGATGAATACATAATCTTTGTAGAAAAGATTAAAATACAATCTTAGAAAAAGAAATAATACATATTTTTCTTAGAAAAGATTAAAAATCTCTTTTTTAGAAATGATTAATACCTAATCTGAGGAATGATCTAAGGTTAATCTTCATACATTCTTATCTCTCAGTCCGGATATGCCAGCCCCTTAGTATCTCAGAATAAAAGAATATATGGCGACAGATTCATACCATCTAGATCAAGCCCGTGCTGGAAGATAAACTTTGATATACAACAGGTAAGTGTTTGTTTTGGTAAATTATTGCTTGTTGCATTCAACTTTTATAGCCTGTTTGTGTGAATGGAATGTGTCCTCCACATACTTTCATGTGAAGGAGAGTTACCAGAATTCTAGCGAAGCTGTGAGAGCCATTGTGATGTAGTTGATGTAGCACCGTAACCTCTATATGGTCTTTGTCGATCTGACAAAGGCTTTCGACACGGTTAACAGGGAGGGTCTATGGAAGATCATGGGAAAATTTGGATGCCCAGTGAAATTCATCAAGATCGTCCAACAGTTTCACGAGGCATGATCACGTGTGACTTGACGAAGGAGGAGCTGTCGAAGCCTTCCATGTCACCAACGGCGTCAAACAGGGCTGTGTACTGGCCCCTTCAGCATGATGTTTGCTGCCATGCTCACGGATGTCTTTTGGGAAGGCGACGAACATGGGTAAAGATTAGATACAGGACAGACGGTAACCTATTCAATCTTCGGAGGTTAAAATCCTCCACCAAGGTAAAAGAATCAACTATCTCCAACCTGTTGTTTGCTGGACGACTGTGCCCTCGCTTACCAACTCTGAGGAAGAAATGCAGACTTACATGGACAAGTTCTCAATGGCCTGTGATAGGTTTGGCCTCACCATTAACACCAAAAACAGAGGTCATGTTACAGCCCGCCCCTAGAGAACAGTATTACGATCCAATCATCAACATTAAACACCAGCGTCTCCAGTCACGGACAACTTTGCTTATCTTGGCAGCATCCTATCCAGATCGGCAAACATAGATTCTGAGGTCCACAATAGGATATCCAAAGCCAGTGCTGCGTTCGGAAGGTTACGTGTCACTGTGTGGGAACGGAAGGGATAAGCATAGTCACAAAGCTGAAAGTTTACCAGGCCATAGTGCTAAACGCTGCTTGCTAAGTGGACATGGACAGTGTATAGCAGACACGCAAGAAAATTAAACCATTTCCACACAAGCTGTCTACGGAGAATACTAAAAATAAACTGGCAGGACAAAATTCCAGACAGCGAAGTCCTCACAAGAGCAAAGATCCCAAGCGTCAACACCCTGTTGCAGAAGGCCCAACTGAGATGGGTCGGTCACGTTGCTCGAATGCCTGATAAACGCATCCCAAAACAGTTGATGCGAGCTTGAAGGGGGCAGACGTTTAGCTGGTGGACAGAAAACGCTTTAAAGACACTCTTAAAGTGTCTCTGAAATGCTTCGATATAGACAATACGTGCTGGGAATCCTTGCAAGATCGCCAAATGTGGCGCTGTAACAACAAAAGAGGAACCCGAATAGCTGAGAATCATCGATATGTTGAGTCACAGAGAAGCGAGGCGCGAAAGACAGAGCACACAACACGCACATGTCTAACCTTGATCATGTATGCCCCACCTGTGGTCGGGATTCTGTTCTAGGATTGGACTCTACAGTCACCTCCGCACACACCAGAGAGGTGCAACAGTACCGTCTGAGATTGTTGTCATCACGCTTGCATGGACGGCTATTATTAAAAGTTGTTTAGGAACTCGCTTCTTATAATAGTGGTCCGGGGTCAATTCCCCAGTGGGCGCGGAATATTTTTCTACTGTAACAGCGCTCAGGTCAACTCAGGCTGGAAAAATATTCCACGCCCACTGTGAAATTGCACCCGAACCACTAGCCTAAGAAGCAAGTTCACTAACAACTACGCTACTGTAAGAGGCAACTGAGCTTGCGGCCTAGTGAAGCTACCCTAGTAAATAAAAAGCGTAACAGATATTGGATGTGCTGGTCTACTTGTAGGCACATAACTGGCACAACGATACAATGCTCTTAGGCACAGATCATGAACAGTGGTTTAACAGGTGGTCGATATGGAGCACTCGAAGAAAAAAAAATATTTTGAGAGTGCTGAGATATCTTGTGAATGCTGAGATATGCTGTGATCTGCTCACTTGATCCCTTGTCCACCCGTGTCTTGCCGGGCCCTCAAGGAAAGCAAAGAATAGTAACCCTGCGACCTACAAGGCATGTCGTAAGAGGTGACTGAGGTAGGGGCCTAATGAAGCTACCCTAGTAAATAAACAGCGTCACAGAAATTGGATGTGCAGGCCTACTTGTAGGCGCATAACTGGCACAATGTACAATCACTCTTAGGCACAGATCACAAGCTTAACAGGTGATCGATATGGAGCACTCGAAGAAGCAGAAGAAAAAGATATATGTTGGGAATGCTGAGATATGTTGTGAAGACTGAGATATGCTGTGTTATGCCTACTTGATTCCTTGTCTCTATGTCTCTCTGTCTTTCTAAATGAATCCTTATGATTCTGACTGAATGCTCTGAATGTTTTATTGTCCTTGTTATCTTTAGCCACAGACATCATCCCAGTCTGCTTTGAAAACAAAAGATGCTAACATTGAAACCAGCAAAGATGGTTTAGCTTATGCCTGTTTATTGAAGAACGAACTGCTGTCTGCAGGAATTGAACACCTCAAGGTAACCACTTCACTGTTCTTATGGTTCAAATTTTCAGACTAATTATGATTTATGGTTTCTTTACTCACTTTACTGAAGAGTCCTCCTCCATATATCATAGACAGAGTAGAGAACAAATAGATCTATCTAGAAAGAACTCAGAATCAAAGAGAACTGGCTGTTGCTACAAATAAGAAAATTGAAGTATTTTGGACATATAGACTTAAAGGGTTGGAGAGAAGACCATCAGGGAAGGAGCCATACCGACAAAGAGGAGAAGAGTAGGACCACGAAGAAGATGGATTCAGGGTGTAACTGATGGTTTGAGCATGACGGCTGTAGAGGTGGGATATCTGGCCTATGAGAAAGAGAAATTCTAAAGGACTGTTAGGATGGCAAAGTTCTGCTCAGGACAAGCTATTTGATGATGATAACTGGCATACAAATTGAGGGCAGGGGGTAGCACTGTAGTTACTATGATAGATTGAATCACAAACATTTTTTTTTTCTCACTTGGATGGGGAAGAATGAGGGATGGCTCAAAAAGTAAAGAGAGCACCATAACATATGGATGCAGAACAGAGTGCAGAAAGACCATCCTTTATATCAGCTCCAATTTCATCTGCAGCAACTGTGGCAAGGATTGCCACTCCAGAATAGGCCATTACAGGGACATCATCAAGGCTCTAAGAGGAAACATATGCTCTGAAGATTTCAATGAAGATAAAGGGTATGCTTTATCTCAGCTGCACAAGCTATTATTATTGCAGCATGAGGAGAAAACCATGCAAGAAACTCCAGCAGATACATCAACCAACACAGAATGCGAGTTGTTAGTCTAAACACACTGAAAGACATTCTATGGAGGAGATCACAGCAAGTCCAATGAAGATGATCCTCAGATGAACAATGAAGTTAGAATTGTGACCAGAGCTGTGGTGTAAGTGATCTGAAAGGGAGGTGACAAGGTGATGTTTTGATTCCTCAAAGCTAGAGGAAGTCCAAGTTTTAAGAAATCTGAATGGCTGGGTTAAATCTAAAAATTGATGAGATAACTGGATATAGCTACCATATGCAGTTTTACTCAAGTACAGATACAAGATATAGTTCATTAAAACCAATGTATTCACCAACTCTCACCACCTGGATATTTTTCCAGAGATCCCTGATCTCAGTTATGTTATGTTATTTTATGTGATCAACATCATGGTACATTGGGCATTCCCATTAGTGTTCTGTCCTCCGCTGCAGCAGCCATCCCAAAGTCCATTTGTTCACCGCACCCATGAGAAGTTGATTACTGTATCTTCTCTCTCTACCACGAAGACGACACTGTCTGGCATGTCCAAACTTAACGCCTAATTCTCGAACTCATTTGTGTCTGAGACTTGCCCATGTTACATAATTGAGAGCGTAACGCATTGATGATATCGGCTCTGTCCATACTTCTGCCCACTTGAGTCGGGGTATTGTTTGCAATGTAGGTGAGATCAAGTTCCTAGTCCTATTGGAGACGGATGATAAAACATAGGTCCCGTGTTCAAGTTGAGCACGTAAAAGAACCCCTATCAGTTCAAAATCGAAAAGAGCAAACTGGAAAACTGCTGCCCTGGCAAAATTCAGTATAAAAGTAAAAATTCCTACAAAAATATTTTCAAAATTACATCGGGAACTCTCGCTGGTGCTACAGAGTTTGTGCACTGCAGCCGAGATCTTCCTGTGTAAGAAAGAGATTAGAGCGCACATGGTTACTCACTGAAGTGCAATGATGACGGTCCTATCAAAATCAATCAAATAAAAAAAAAAAAGGAATCATAACCAAACATGTGATAACCAAACCCTTTTTTTTTACATATATATATTTCATAATGAAGATCATCTTCAATGTTTCTCATCTTTAGGATGTACAGAATGAAGACAAGAAGGTTCTTGCATTGAAAGAAACAGAAAATGTATTCAAAGTAAGACTAACTTTTTAGTAATAAATAATGACATTTATTGGTTATTGAACTGTCATTACACTTCGAACAAACCCATAGGTGCTCAGTCTTCCACAACAGATGTGAAGGTATGCATACTGATGATTCGTGTCGCTGGTTAAATGCACTTTCAACCTCAGTACAACGATTATGTGTACTACGGATAGCTTCAAACTCTTAAATCGTTTGATTGATTCAACATCTATTTTAGTGTCTTCATCCAACAGGCAGTCAGGAAAAGAATGAAGAACATCCACCTCATCCATCCTCAATTCCACAACAATCAAGCTATTGATGCAAGTCTTCGCATAGATTAGATCATATAAGATCGTCGTCATAACAGACTCCAGTATCACTGTACAACAAATTTAAAGTTGGCACAACTACCCTGTGCCACTGTGAGCAGGTGCGGAGAGCACTATGCAAGACTGCCCACTGTTAGAGGCCTGAGAACGAAACCTGGCGAAAATATTGACAGAAATGAGAAGCTCAGGAGAGTACCTAAAAAAATAAATTTATGAAATCTGGTAATCAGTCTAAGGTGATTCAAAAGAGAGATCATATATTTATTCTTTGGATTAGGTTATATTAGGTATATAGTTTATTAACAGAAATGGCATGACCACACTCCAGACACACCTAATGTAACTTATGAATCAAATTAATATTTACTTAACTTAGTCAATCACCTGCTACCCTGGAGTATAGAAATTTGCCAGGGAAAATGCCAAACTTCCGTATTGGCTGTTTTCCTTTTGGCTTTGTTCCAGTCCTCTGTCAATTAGGGATTGTCAGATTTTGTCTTCCCAGTGCAACCTGGATAGTCCTGAGGTTTGGATCCTCAACTCTTGACCTCCTATGCTTGTTGTGGTAATCGATCCTCTTAGATTCTGCGTATACGTCCCAAACAGTGCGGCATCTGTGTCATACATATATGGCACCCTATTTTACTCTGCCGGCTTTAATGTTAATCAGATTTTTAAAGCAAACACTATTTCTCTATTTTTTTAGTATTTCTCCCATGAACACAATCTTTCCCCTTTTGCAATCTTGTTTTATTTTGCAATCATTTCCCGTGCCCCTAACTACACCCTTTGCTTTTTTCACTGGAGAAAAAACCAACATCTGAACTATATTAATTCTGTTGCAGTTATTTCTCAGTTTTGCACAGCTAATTCAAGGAGATAAAAAAAAAAGGCAATTAAAACAAAAATCACAACCACTTGCCAATAAATAAACATAGATATTTACCTGATTATATACTAATTTGAAGAAAACTGGACAACATATTAGAATAACAAGGTTAAAAAGTAGAAGCAGTAAAATAGTAGAAGTAAAACTCGAAAGACTTCTTATAAGGGAAACTACTCGAATGGCGCAGTAAACAGCGATTGGCATGGAAAGATTTGACATTACTTCTGTTATTATTATTAGTAATAGTATTATAATCATCAAATGGTGTCTGCACCTTGACAGCCATTAGTCAGATGCATCCTAATATATAAAAGCATTGGGACAGCACTGATCCAAACCATTGCAATTGTGACTGTTCCACTTAGGTTTTTAGGGTCTGGGATTTAAGATTATTACTTATTGCCTCATTACAAACTTGGTCCTGTGGCTAAGTGGTGAAACCCTTTGCCTTGTGAGTCGAAGGTCGTGGGTTCGAATCCAGACTGCGCCGTTCTGTTCAGGAGTGCAGTTTTTTCCAGAAACCCATAGGATTGTTGCTGGAGCTACGGAATTCGTTCTTTGTGCAATACCCTTGGCAGAGGGCGTGCGATTTCTGCGAGAGGGCCGAGCCATTTGGAGTAAAACCCGGTGCAATGAAGTTAATCCTTCAGCTTTAAAAAGCCTTTTGTTTTAAAACTTGGTCCTTCCATATCACTTGGGCCATCTTTCTAAGATACATTTCTGAGGTTTTAACTGACTTTTATATACATTTGTATTTAATTGCTCAATTTATTGCTGCTGTAAGATGCTGCAAGAGAGGAAAACCAGGAGAGAAACCTCAGTAGGTACATCAACCAGCACAAAACGTCTGTAAATACTTGTCATATTTAGGGGCTGTAGTTGACACACCTAGTGTTTTGTTTCTTGGTTAGTATAAAAACATATTGATATGTGTAGTGTGTACAGCATGTGTTTTTATTTGTCTTCAGTTTAATACACCAAGAAGGTGTATAGATGGCTGTGACACATCCCCATACTCTTTATCACCTGTTGGCAGCAAAAGTCAGAAGTTACTGAGGTCACCTCGGAAGGTTAGTACTGTCTATATACAACTACCGCCGAGTGGTTACCAGGGCCCAAATTTAGGGTGTAAAGAATAGACCACTATTACCTGCCACGCATGTCGTAAGAGGTGACTAAGGAGGTAATGGATGCACGTGTCCGCTAGGGAATGCTAACCGAAACAAATGCTTGCAGAAAATGGATGCACCAGGTTGTAAGGCGCATAACATGGTGCAACGACCCCTCATAATGAGGAATGGGATAATGGATTCTACGGTGCCAATCTGCCTGGAGATTTAGCCTTGCAGTAAATTTGGACCTAACCATCACGAGGGGGGGCCAAAGCTTACTGCGGGAAGATGTTGACACAAATGGGGAAGCAGAAAACAGGAATTATATCCTGCAGAACTGCCACCAGTATGCAGACGAGAAGAAAGAGGTGGCCCACTTACACTAGCGTCCAAGACAAACTATATGGCGTGGCCGATAATCTGAGGCAGAAGGCTGCCTTTATTAGAGAATCCAAAATCCCAATCTAGTGAGAATGCAGAAGAAGATATACAACTACAGTTATTGTAACAGTTTTGACGTGTGTAGAATGCAATTTTTATTTTACTTTGTCTCCTTTGTTCATTCTAGTATGACCACTTTAAAAGCTATTGTTTGTGATGTGTTTTTATGATTTAAGTGTAAGTACCATGCGAGCCATCAGCTCCAATCATTTTGGTTTTGACATTCAGGACTTCCGTCCTTGTGAAAGTAGCTTCCTTTGGCTTTCTCACTTGCAGTCATATTCCTTGCTATTCAGGCAAGCCTTACTTTGACTTCACAGGTTCTACAATGAGGAGAGTATTGCACAAATCACAAACTTTATCTTCTTCATCTTTCAACTCCAAACAGAGCACAGGTCTTCTAAAGAAACTTCTTCCAGCTCTTCCTCTCTTCTGCCATCCCTTCCATTTCTTTCCATTTTTACCAATCCTTTTAATATCAGCCTTCAGCTCTCTTCTCCAGGTCTGTCTAGGCCTTCCCTACTCCTCTTTCCCTGTGGGTTTCAAAACAGTGCCTATCTTGCAATGCGTCCGGTTGGTCTTCTCAATGTATGTCATATCCATCACCTTCGTCTCTTCCTTAGCTTTCTCCACTGGTGAAAGGACAGGATTAGAGCTGACATCGTGAACGCCCTCATAGAGCGTGGCCACAGAGAAGACCTTCATCTAAACCAATCCACGTCAACTACTAGATTTTCGAGAACTGGGTTTGAAGATTGGTGTGGCAAGAAAAGAACGGTACAACAGGTATACGAGTAGGCTCATCAATCAAAATAGAACTGGTACGGTCAGTCGTTGGACGCTGATGGAGATATTGCGAAGGAGATTGGAGCACCTATGGACATGTCCGGAGTGCAATGAAGATATTCCAAACTGAAATTGAAACTCTACTGGTATCTGCTTAGTTTTTTCTCTGAGTTCTTTGTTCGTAAACAAACTTTATAGCTCTGGCAAAACAATCATAGAGATTTCCAGAGAAAATACAACTGTGAACCTATTGGTTAACGGTTACTAAACTGACATCACTGCATTACAGCAGACTCATATGTGCTTAAGTCTCCCCCCAAAAAATGCAGAAGGGTATGTATACTGGTAGTTCCCATGGCTTGCTGGTTAAATACACATTCCTTACTCTGCCCCTCAGACATCCAGTTCTGCTTATACAATGCGTAATTCTGAACTTCTTGAATCTCTGGATAGATTTAACTAATTTTAGTGTCCTCATCCAACAGACAGTTGCCAAGAAACAAAAGAACATCCGCCCACCCATCCTCAACTTCCTGGCGATCAGTGCTGTTGATGCAAACTTGTTCACTCTCTCATTTGTAAACCTAATGACGCGGCTTGGATTGAACTCCCACGTTTCAGAATGCTAAGTAAACAGCTTAACCACTACACCACAGAAACCCTCAAAGTTAATTTTGTGTTATTGTTATCATTTCAGGCTGTGAGAAAAATATCAAAACTTCCTTTTAAAGTTTTGGATGCACCAGAACTTCAAGATGATTTTTATCTAAACTTAGTCGACTGGTCATCACAGAATGTTTTGAGTGTTGGTCTTGGAACTTCTGTGTATTTGTGGAGTGCCTGTACTAGCCAGGTGAGTGTGTGTTTGTCTAGTGTCTGCACTAGCCAGGTGAGTGTGTGTTTGTGGAGTGCCTGCACTAGCCAGATGAGTGCTTGTGTAGTGCTGCACTAGCCAGGTGAGTGTGTGCTTGTCTAGTGCCTGTACTAGCCAGGTGAATGTGTGTTTGTCTAGTGCCTGCACTAGCCAAGTGAATGTGTGTTTGTCTAGTGCCTGTACTAGCCAGGTGAGTATGTGTGTGAAGTGCCTGTGTCTGTGTGTTGCCGGGGCTCTCAAGGGAGCAAAGAATAGTAACAATGCGACCTGCAAGGCATGTCATAAGAGGCGACTAAGGTAGGGACATAGGGAAGCTACCCTAGTAAATAAAAAGTGTCTCAGAAATCGTATGTGACTTGTAGGTACATAATTGGCATAACGTACAATTGCTCTTATGCTCAGATCACATACAAATCACAAAGAGTGGTTTAACAGGTGGTCGTTATGGATCGTTCAAAGAAGATGGAAGTGCCTATACATGTCAAGGTGAGTGTGGGTTTGTGAAGTGTCTGCACTTGCCAGGTGATAATGTGTTTCGGAAATGCCCGCACTTGTCAGATGAGTGTGTGCATATGAATTGTGCCTGTACTAACCTGGTGAATATGTGTGGAGTGTCTCTTGTACATGTGTTATCCCATCCGGCTGTCTTTGTCGACAGTTCAGTATAATAATCTGTCCCTTCACGTTGTGAATCTAGTGTTGACAGTTATGTGTTCATGTTCAGATCACATCCACTTGTATTAGTATAAATGAGAATTACTCCCATTTATTTGACAGGTGACTCGGCTATGCGATCTCTCAACAGATAATGACACAGTGACATCAGTGTCATGGTCGGAACGGGTAAGGCAGTTATTTTATTAAATCAGTCAAGTTATCATGACTTATCTCCTTTGAAATGCAAACATGTCATCATGAAAACAAAAAGATCATTGTACAACACAATATTTCTCCCGACATTATGCTATCACTGCTAAACCTGGATGCTGACATTAAGCGATAGCAGAAAACTAGTCATGACAGAGATAAAATGTACGCAGAATGCTAGGATCATCACGAAGAGACCGGTTTAGAAATAATGACATCAGGAAAACAAGTGTATACAACATCAGTACTGAACTTCATCAAGAAACAAATTAAATGTGGTTCGGCCACATAACCAGATTACCGACAGAGAGTACATCTCAAAGAGTAATCTTACTCCAATACCGTGGATACAAAACAATAGGCAGTCTATGCAAAAATGAACCTCCAAATAACAGGCGGTGAAAAACTATTTATGAAGCACACACCAAAGCATGTTCTAGTCCTGACGGTGTGAGGCAAAACAGGGTTAGAGGAAAGGAGAAGAAGACTTAGAACAGAAGTGATGTACAATATGGGTTTGTTGAAGGCATGGGCACAAGTAACGCTGTATGTATAATTAGAACAGTGATTGAGAATACCATAGAAGTTAAAAACAGATCTGTGCTTATGCTTTATAGATTACCTCAAGGTATTTGATTAATTGATTGATTGATAAAACCATCATCATTGCACTTTGGTGAATAACCATGCGTACTCTGATCTCTTCGTACACAGAAAGATCTCAGTATCAGTGTACAAACTTCATAGTACTGACAAGGGCCTCCAATGTATGTTTGAAGATGGTGAAAAATGTTTAAAGTGAATTTTGCCAGAGCATAGGTTTTGCAATCTATACCTATCAATTTTTAACTGCAGTGTTCTTTCAGGGGCTCATCTTGAACACTAGACATACTTGTTATCATCTCTCTCTCTGATGGGACTTGGAATGTGATTTCACCTATATTGAAATCAGGGATCTCTAGAAAATATTCTTATCGCTCCATTCGGAGGAATGAACCAAGTACCTTTGGAGCAAGAGGGGATCTCCTTACCTCCACACCACAGAAACACTGACAAGAGCTCAATTCAACATTACTCATCTTCTAAATTCAACATTAGTAAATTTCTATAAATTCAACATTTCCAATCATCTATAAATTCAGCATTAGTAGTCATCTATAAATTCAACATTAATAATCATTTTTATGATTTACTAATAGCATGATCGCCTATGCCAGCAGGCATGGTACTTTATTGATTGAATCTTTTATCTATTCAACTTGACTCGTGCTCAAGAATGAATGATCTTATCCCTTAAACTCAGCATGACTCATAATTTATGAACTTGAGATGAAAATGTCTGTATGTTCACAGGGTGGTCAGGTAGCAGTTGGCACAAATAAAGGTTATGTACAGATTTGGGATGTTGCTGTCAGCAAGAAAGTTCATACTCTTACAGGGCACGGGGCCAGAGTAGGTGGGTACTTTTGTAGCTAGTGTTGAATCAGGTGGGAGCTACTGTAGGTGGGTACTTGTAGCCAGTAGCAGTGTTGAAGGAGTGGTAGCTACTGTAGCAATTGAAACATGAAAGATGCCCGCGTGCCCAGCATGTTCGTTGCGCGTTGGACTGCGGGTGACAAGCCCTCTGTGAGTTCGGGTTCAATTCTGCGGGCTGGCAGAAAAGCCACAGGTTTCCCAGATTTGCAGTGTTCGTGGCACCGAACCGAAGGGTTACGATGTCCACGGCACTGAGCCAAAGAGCTGAAAGCTCAAGTGCTTCTGGATCAGAAAAAAAAAACATGAAAGATGCATCTGACAGAAGAATGGACAGAGCCGACATCATCAATGCGGTGCACGCTCATTTATGTGATAGGGGCAAGTCTCAGACAGTGAACCAATTGTGAGAATTAGGAGTTAAGTTTGAACATGCCAGACAGTATCGTTTTTGTAGTAGAGAGAGAAGATATACTAATCAGTGTCTCATTTGGAACAGTGAGCAAGTGAACTTTGGGATGGCAGCAAATCACGGAGCATGCATGGAAATGTCCAGTGTGCCATGCCGTCGATGGCATAACATAACAAGCACCTGGCATAGATACAGGAGAATAGACAGGTGCAACAAATACTATGGGAGACATGCAAAGAACAACCACAGTTACAGTGCAACCTCTCTATTTCCTAACCTACACCTAGTCTTATAAAACATATTGAAATGGTCATCATCAGGTGCCGTGCCGGCTGGCTTAGGTGATCATGGATCTCACAACTCTGTTCTGGTGTTTGCTATCATCTCAGATGTTGATGCTCTCCCATGCCATGAAGTCAGGTTGTCCAAAAATGTATCTTCTGTCTCATTTCCCTCAATTTTACCGGTTGTCACAATGTGTTCTAAGCCTCCTTCTCATTACATGTCTGAAAATTATGATTGTCTCTTTCTTAATTGATAATAAAGCTTCTCTGTGACTTGAACTCATTCAACACTTCAACATTAGTCATGTTAGCAGGCCATGGAATTCTCATCATTCCTCTGTAAAACCACATCTCTGTGGCCCTCAGAGATTTTTATGTATATCCTCTTCTGAACTTTCTGTCGTTGGTGTATGTATCTGTATAATGTTGATGTCCACAGGTTGTCCCTTGAATTTAATTCACTAAAAGTACTCAATTCTTGACTTTCACTAAAAATTGAAATGGTACTACACAATCACAAAACCTCATTGCTGGAACAAAAATACTATTACACTATCCAAGACAATCTAACATTACTAGCATTAGATGGAAGATGTAAAACATTAGGAGCAGAATAGCTCAAGCAAAAGCGGCTTTTATGAAAATGAGAAACACACTGCATGAATCCACTACCAATGACACTGCAAAAACGAGTACACCAGTGCTATATTGAACCAATACTTATGTATGACAGATAATCATGGACAAATTTAACAAACAATGAATAAGATCACTGGAAGCCACAGAGATGTGGTTGTACAGAAGAATGTTGAAAATTCTATGGACAGCGAAGAAAACAAATGAGGTTTTAAATCTGGCCTACACCCAAAGAAACCTTATCAAAAGAATAAGAATCAGACAATCAAGGTTCTTCAGACATATAATGCAAAGAGGAGGTTTAGAACATTTGGTGATAATAAATAAAATTCAGGGAAGGAGAGATTATGGAAAACAGAGGGAAAAGATGTTGGATGGTCTGACATCTTGGTTTGGCAAAAGATCGACGTCAGAACTGATTACCTGCACGAAGGAGAGATAGTTGTGAGAGACATGATCGCTACCCAGCAAAGCATGGCACTTGATTGATTGAATAAATCTGTACACAGAATACAACCAGGACTTGGTAGAGAAAGACCTAGTGAAACATGGAGGTGAACTAGAGAGGACAGGAAAGACCTGAAATGAACTAATCTGACTTGCTCAAGCGAGATCTGGTTGGAGGAAATGTGTTGATGCCTAATGCTTCAAAGGGGAGTTAATAGAAGAAGAATGTAAAGTAACTATTGTCCAACATTGCAATTGAAAATTCTTAATATTGTATCAATCCTGACATATACAAGCTAGAATTGGAAAATGACTAAAGATATAGAAAGTAAATTAGATGAATTTAAAAATAGATGTCTGCAAAAAAGAATGAACAATAAATAGAATGAATTCAGGAGCAGTTAGAAAGTCAGAGTCAGAAAAGTGTGATCAACCACTAATAACAACTGTTATAATGAGAAGATGGAGATATGCTGGACATACCTTGAGAAGAAATGATCAAAGAATATCAGGCGTTGAAGTTGGAGGCAAAGGTTTCAAGAAAGAGAGGAAGTCGAAGGGAAACCCTGAAACAAACTTTGCTGAAAGAGGCAAGAAATATCTGACTTAATTCCAAATAAGAGATTGAACAAGTTGTCCAGGACAGAGCGGTATGAAGAAATTACTTGCAGGCTCCATGTAATGTATAATAATACGAGAGGAAATATATTATCCAACAACTATAGAACTATTTTTGTAATGTTTATCATTAAGTAAATAGGTTAGTATAAATTTGTTCTATACACTTGTTGTATAATGTCAGTATCTAGAACGTTCATAATATGTTCTATTTCAGGAGCATTATCTTGGAATGGAGACATGCTTTCATCAGGAAGCAGAGACAGACTCATATTTCAGAGGGATATTCGGACACCAAACACAACTCCAGAACGTAAACTTGTCGGACATAAACAAGAGGTAAGGTCTATATAGGTAAACAATTTATATTGAAGCATACTTTAGTTTAGTCATCGGATCTCATCACTGCACATCAAACCAATTAGTCCATAAGTGCTCCATCTCCTCAGTATGTCTCTCGTTAGTTTAGTTTAGTTGTCATCGGATTATCACACTGCACATCAAACCAATTAGTCCATAAGTGCTCCGATCTCCTCAGTATGTCTCTCAGTTTAGTTTAGTCATCGGATTATCATCACTGCACATCAAATCAATTAGTCCATAAGTGCCCAATCTCCTCCTCAGTAGTCTCTCATTAGTTAGCTAATGACAACACTGTACATCAAACCAATTAGTCCATAAGTGCTCCGATCTCCTCAGTATGTCTCTCAGTTTAGTTTAGTCATCGGATTATCATCACTGCACATCAAACCAATTAGTCCATAAGTGCCCCGATCTCCTCCTCAGTATGTCACTACATGTGGCAACTAATGACACCTGTTCTTTGTTGGGTTACTATTCTTCTGTGACTACCAGTATAGTGCTCTTGTCTAGCTATACCACATTTGACTTGGTATCCTTGCAATCTGGTTAGGGTTGTTGAAATATAAGAGATAGAAGGATGAACAATTTTATAGTGAAACAGAGAAAAAGATCACAAGCCTTCATTATTTGTGGTCTTTAGCACAACACTTCTGTTTTTAGTACACCATTTTTAGAAAGTGGGTTGCTTTCTCTCCTTGATTCCTACTTGCATGGCTAAACTGCACTGCTGCGACCTCTTACCATTAAGAGCAGGCTGGAAAGCCGCTGCCCAGGAAAATTTCATTGTGGAGCTAAACTAAGTGGTGTTTTTACTCTAAATGCTTTTTCCTGGTCCACTAAGAGTTAAAAAGGTTTAAAATGAAAATTTCTACCAGATATTTTCACCATCTTCAAAATTACATGGAGGACCCTCGACGGTGCTACAGAGTTCATGCACTGCCGCTGAGATCTTCCTGTGTAAGAAAGAGATCGGAACACACATTGTTGCTCATCAAAGTGCAATGATGATGGTCCTAATCAATCAATCAACTCAAACCATGACTGCCACTTGAAGATTGAATATGTTCTTGGTTGGCTCTGGTTTGCTGACATCTGTCATCTTATTCATTGTTACTTTAGGTTCATCACAGTTTTAATCAGAATAATCTCATGAGCTTTGCATGTATCCCGTAGGTCTGTGGATTAAAATGGTCACCAGACCATCAACACCTGGCATCAGGAGGCAACGACAACAGATTATTTGTTTGGAATGCCACCAGCACATCACCTGTACAGACACACATGGAACATTTGGCAGCAGTTAAAGCAATAGCCTGGTCACCTCATCAGCATGGCCTGTTGGCCAGCGGCGGTGGTACTGCGGATAGGTGTATACGTTTCTGGAACACCTTGACTCATCAGCCATTGAATTGTGTGGATACTGGATCACAAGTCTGTAATCTGGCATGGTCCAAGCATTGTAACGAACTGGTGAGTGTGTTCTTCTAGGATGTGTATGTCTAACACACTTCTGTAGATAATTAACACAAATGGTAAGCGGAAAAACAAAATCTATATCTCGATATGAAAAATTAAAAATAATGACAAAGGGTAAAACAAGCATGACAAAAAATATTTTATCAACAGAGAGAAGATAGAAAATGTGAACAGTTTTGAATATCTCAGTTCACTGTTAACAATATATGGAAATGGATGAAGGAAATTAAAAGAACAAACAATCTTACAAAAAAATGAAACAACTAAAAACAGTATGGAATAGAAATAACAACAGAACAAAGATCAGAATACTAAGAGCATGCATATTCCAGTGGCAACGTATGGGTGTGAAGCATGGACATTTAACAAGGCAGTGGAAAACATTTATGTGCTTTTGAATATAAGTGTTACAGAAGAGCATGAGCATGATATAGAAGATCAAGACCGGTTATGTAAGAAGGCAGTGGATGCAATTAATACAAAATGCGACAATCCAGACACTTACCTTCATCTTTGTCCCAGGTCATTCTGGGGTGAAGGGCAATGAGAGAGCGGATGCGCTGGCGGGCAATGCTACGATTGAGAATGGGTCTTCTATGGACAAAAGCGATATCAACGCTCTAAGAGAAAACATACGCTCTGAAGATTTCAACGAAGAAGATAAATGGTATTATCTATCTCGGTTGTGCAAGTTATGCATACCGATAGGTACTGCAAGTTGGGAAAACCATGAGAGAAACCCCAACAGATACATCAATCAACACAGAACGGCAGTTGTTAGTCTAAACACACTGAAATACATGTTTTGGGGGGAGATTGGAGCAATTATGGACATGTCCGATGAAGATGATCCTCAAATGAACAATGAAGAAGAGCTGTATGTCATGGACAAGAAAGAAAACAAATAGATCTATACGGAAAGACTTCAGAATCAAAGAAAACAGGTTGATGCTACAAAGAAGAATTAGAAAATTAATGTATTTTGTACATATATAAAGAGACGCTAAGGGTTGATTATTATGGAAGGACTCATCCCAGCAAAGAGGAGAAAGAGAAAAACCATGGAGAAAATGGATTCAGGATGTAACTAATGGTTGAAGTATGACGGCTGCAGAGGCGGGACTCCTGGCCTATGAGAAAGATAAATTTTTAAGGACTGTTAAACTATTTATATAAACAACTTTATGTATGTAAAAAAAAAATACAATTACGAACTACTTAACTGATTGGCTCCTATCAGCCGATGGGAGGGATGCTATTTATTTGTTTAGAATGATCTTAAAGAAAATTCATTTACCTACAAAATGATATATTACTCATAAAAATCTGTTAATAATTCAGAAAACTGCAGCTGAATTTATACATACACCTACCAATGGGAAATAGGACTTGAATTTAATTCAGCGACAACCTGTTTTTCCATTCAGTAGCTAATCAGTTTATTTGTTTTTATTTAACATTTCAGGTAAGTACACATGGCTACTCACAGAATCAGATTCTGGTCTGGAAGTACCCATCACTTGTACAAGTTGCCAAACTGACAGGACATTCTTTCAGAGTGCTATACCTGGTAAGTTTCACTCCATAACAATCTGCATCTCCCAATAGAGCATAGACTTGCATCTATATCTCCTCAAGCATCTTGTGTATTTCCTGCTTCTTTTGTTTTCATTGTTCTTCCATCTTGCTGTGTATTAAGCACATTTAATGCAATCAACATTCTAACGAGGGGTCTCTCTGGTGTAGAGGTTAGGTGCTCGTCTCTCTCGTTGAGATATTTTTTCAGAGATCCTGGTCTCAGTGTAGGTGAGCTCGAGGTCCTATCCGAGACGGACGATAAAACGTAGGTCCTTTGTTCAAGTTTAACAAATAAAAGAACTCTTGGCAGTTCAAAATTGAGAAGAACAGACTAGAAAGCTGCTGCCCTGGCAAACATTCATTAGAAAGATTTCAATAAAAAATAAATATTTTCACCATCTTCTAAATTGCTGCGTGGACCCTCGCTAATGCTCTGGAGTTCATGCACTGCTGCTGAGATCTTCCTGTCTAAGAAAGATATCGAAGCACACATGGTTATTCACTGAAGTGCAATGATGATGGTCATATCAATCAATGGTTATTCACTGAAGTGCAATGATGATAGTCCTATAAATCAATGGTTATTCTACAAAGTGCAATGATGATGGTCCTATCAATCAATGGTTTTCACTAAGTGCAATGAGATGGTCCTATCAATCAATGGTTATTCTACAAAGTGCAATGATGATAGTCCTATAAATCAATGGTTATTCTACAAAGTGCAATGATGATAGTCCTATAAATCAATGGTTATTCACTGAAGTGCAATGATGATAGTCCTATCAGTCAACATTCTAACACACTTAACTGATTCGCGACATTGTTGTTTTGGTCTCTGGCGGAATTATGTTTTAGTTCCCAAAAATTGCCACATAGTTTAGCCAAACTAAAATATTGTTTCTAAATATGATTTACAATATGACTTATTATATATCAAATTGAAGACAAATGGATGTAATGTCAAAAAATATGTACTGTATTAGCAAATATATTGCAGTGTTAACTATACAGGAAACATATTAGCAGGCATTAAATACAACAATTGAAATTGGAAGAACAAAAAAATCAAACTTACAAAGTCTTGATGAACAGTAGGTTGAATAAACAAGCCCAACTGCTCTCTTTATATTGGTAATCCATTTATGAATACATAAACATTAAAAAAATTATGAATGTTTGCATTGTTTAGTAACTGTTCACAAACTAGCATTATGACCATTCATGAAAAATCTACATTTTTTGGTCACAGGGTATCCTAGAAAGAATTTTAAACTCATTTCACTTCTACTTCTGGCATAAGTCATGAGGATATGTATTTGTTATCATTTATGCTTCACTTGTAAGTAGTTTTAAGTTAATATAAAAGTTGAATAGGAATGGAAAAGCAGCAAATATTTCTAATCTTTCAAACAACGATATGATCTAGCAATAAGCACATCGGATCTTTGAAACGGCGGCTCGTACACAATCATTTAACAAGGGCATATTTAAAAAAATTAAAGATCCTGTTTTCCTAGCCATACTTTATTTTTGGGAATGCAGCTTTAGACTTCTACATTTCTTGAACGTGTAGGGGATCTAATCAGCACACATCGACCACCTTTAATTTTCAATTGCTGATTTTGTACCCAAGTGAGATTGGGTCACCCACCTATGGAGCAAATTGGCTCTTGAAAAATGTCACTGCAACTGGGAACAGAACAGAGACAATTGTCTCGGAATCTATTGCTGTAACGGACACATATTTTCATTAGAGTCACTGAATTGAGAAGCTAATATAAATGTTAGTGATAAATTGCAACCATATGTTTTATTGGAAGGGGAAGGGAGTAAGATAGAGAGATATGGCATACTCTGCTACCACAGCCAAACATGGACAATGAGCAAAGCACAGTTGCAAAAAATAACCCTGTGAAATGTGATGACTACGAAAGTTACCAACAACACCAGAAAAAGACAGTCACCAACATCAGCATAAGAAAGAAAGTTAGGACAGAACCTTGCTTGAATTACAGTGAGAAACAAAGAATGAAGTGGTTCGGTCTCTTAGTAAGAATGCAAACACTATTTGTTTTTTGAAGCTCTTCTTCTTCTTTGTGTTCGTTCTTCTGACCAATCTTAATCACTCTGTGATATGTTTGATCTTTGCCAAGAACGTGTATACGTTGCACATTGGTTTGGTAGGCCCCTAAACACACAGACTTCTACACGTTTAGGACATGTGCACCCGATTTCAGCCAAACCTCCGTAGTCGCCTCTTACGACATGGGTGGCAGGTAACAGTGGTTCTATTCTTTACACCCCAAATTTGGGCCCGGTAACCACTCGGGCGATCGGAAGCTCTTAATACCTGTACCCTGTTTATTTGTTGATCATAAGAATGCAACCAAACTCTACTGTATGCAATCTTTTACAATGGAACATCTGGAAAAATGGTGATAGGTAGACTAATAAAAACATATAGATGGCATAGCAGAATCCTGTCAAGGGGGAAAATATCTATCACCCAAGCCACTACTAGAGTAGTGCAAGACAAAAACAGAGAACCGAGACTTTCTGATTTATATGTATATGTTAATGACTGGAGCAGAGGGAGCAGAATGGTTGAACATCATGGTGTTTCCTGACAGAAATGTCCCTTGTTTGACCCCGCTGTAAGATTGAAAGATTTTTCTTTTGGGAAGAAAATAAAACCAATGACCGTTACATGTGCGGAAACCGCCCTCAACAATTAGCTACTCTATAGAAACACTGCATACTCACAGAAAATAAGAACAAAGTGATGTAAAAAAAAATGTTGTTAATGACTGATCTAAAACTGCTGTACTAACTGTAGATATGTGTCCACATTTTTCAGGCAATGTCTCCAGATGGTGAGGCTATTGTGACTGGAGCTGGTGATGAAACCTTGAGGTTCTGGAATGTCTTTAGCAAAACAAGATCAACCAAAGTAAGAATTTCACATTCTTTTCTCTTGTCCTTCTCTGCTTTTTTTCCTGTCACTCAGCGCATGTTTAACTGATGATCGGTTTCCGAGATAGTGAACGCTCTGTCACTTGATATGCTGTGGTATTGTGGAGTTTTAAGATGTGTGAAATTTCATGAATCCATCTTTTTCTTGGTCTGTGCCTTCCTCATAATGATTCCATTTTCAGGCTGTTCTCTCTTGCATGTGGGCGTCTGTAGCTAAGCGGTAGTGAGTTCGATCGCAACTCGATCGTACCTGGTTCAAACTCTACGGCGGGCAAGTTTGGAGGCAAGTTAGTTCCCTCGGATTTTTATGAATTATAAAAATAGACCTAACCGTTCAGAAGGCAATGGCAAACTACTGAATGTATAAGTGGTGCCTAGAACATCAGCAACTTGTTTATTGTTGTTGATGACTAAGTCCTGTAAAGTATATGCCACAATTTTTTTTTTTTACTCTCTTACAACTGGTGTACTCGGGTTCATTCTCACCAAATGGCCAAACCATTTGAGCCTCTGTTTTAGTCTCCATTTGAGCAAACTCTGTAGCACAGGCAAGGTTCTCCGATGTAATTTTAACAATTGTGAAAATTTAGTAGGAATCTTATTTTAATCTTGTCTTGTCTTATCCACATGTGCTGAAATGCGTTGTGGTAAGTTTTTCAGTTTTCTATCCTGTGCCAGATGTGTTGCATCTGTAGTTGTTAGTGACTTCTTTCTTTTCTCTAAATCCTGTTTTGTCTCACAGCGTCAGGATAAGAAGAGATTTTAGAACAGGCTTTTGTGTGTGCTACATAAGCAGTGTATTTCACCGCCTTTATTATCTCTGAGATTCACCTTTTGCGTGAACTGCCTTTTGCTTTGTATCCACTGTAGATTATGACTAAACTTTTAATACCACTTTATTGACCTGACTTATTAAATCTTTGAAGACATTATTAGTAGACAATACAACCTAGAGTATGACAACATAAATACATTAAACAGAACAACGCAGACCAGTCTTCAGACATAGAACTGGACACTGTAGTCTCAGAGCACGCCTCCATAGAATAGGTCTCAGGGACTCAGCTGCCTGCATCTATGGAGCACCAAAGCAGTCCCCAGGGCACATTTTGCACAACTGCCCCAGCCTGAGCAGCGTGAGGATGGAAATCTGGCCAACAGAAACAACCCTTCAGAAAAACTATAGGGGGTTGGTGAAGACCCTCAAGCGCACCGCCCTGTTAATGAAACATACCGAAGTAGTCTCACAGCAGAAATTGATTTCAGAAGTAGATGATTAGTAGACATACCAGTTACTTGTTATAGACTTCTATGCTGACTTGTAGTTTCCTTATTTCAGGAGTCCAAGTCTGTATTGAATCTCTTCACTCGCATCAGATAAACTCAGTCCAGATGATATTCATCCAATCTTAATCATAGTCAGTACTAGGCTCATGACCTGTGGTCTGCTTGTGTCACATCATCTCTAAACAGACGTCTAGAGTTCATGCATAAATGTACCTCACATTAATAAAGGGTTTCATTATTAATATTTATATCATATGCAAATATGTGCACAGTAACTCAAGTGTTCTGAGAACTGCAGACATTTACAATAGACATTAGTGAGTAGCTGATATTCTATTAGATAGATTATCACATTGAGACAGACTTTAGTAAGTAGTTAGTTCTCTGTCAGGTAGCTTATCACATTAACCCTTTTAGTACAAGCACTTGAGACAAAGTCTCTACAGCAAGGAAAATAGCTCCGCAGCAATGAGAAGTATTTGTGAAATAAAAACCATAACAAATACAATTTCTAATCAATATTTGTGTTTTAACTGATTGTTTCCACAAGCCGCAGGAGCGCCACTATTTATTTGTTTTAGAACAGTCTTAAACAAAATTCATTTACCTACAAAATGGTATATTACTCATAAAAATCTGTTAATTATTAAGAAAACTGCAGCTGCATTTGTACATACACCTGCAATGGGAAAATAGGACCTAAATTTAATTGAGCGACAACCTGTTTTTCAATTTAGTAACAATCAGTTAATCAACATCGAACTTGCGTGTTGGGAAAATAGGATATTAATATGATATAAATAGGATATAAATATTTAATTCAGCCACAACCCGATTTTCTGTTTGGTAGTTAATCAGTTAAAGTCTAATTTAAAGTAAAATGGATGTGTCACTTCTTCTTTTGCAGTCACCTGCATAGTCAGTGCGCCTGGTGTGGCGCTTCTGACTGATTTTTTAAGTGAAGACTTGCTTTTCCCTTATTATCAGTGTTCCCTGCCATACATGTGTACACTGGGCCAGTTATATGCCTACAAGTAGGCCAGTACATCCGATTTCTGCAATGCTTTTTATTTACTAGGGTAGCTTTCCTAGGTTCTACATCAGTCGCCTCTTACGACATGTCTTGTAGGTCACAGTTGTACTATTCTTTTCTTCCCTTGCGGGCCCCTGCAACACACAGGCGCTTCTGCGATCAACTTCTGCCTTGGGACTACTCCGGTATGTGTCATAAACAGGGTGGTGCTCTTAAGGTTTTCACTGGCCCCCTATAGTTTGTTTTGTAGAGTTATTTCTATAGATCATATTTCCATTCTTATACTGTTCAGGCTGGGGCAGTCTTGCAGGATGGGTTCTGAAGACTGCTTTGGTGCTCCACAGATGCAAGCAGCTGAGACTCTGAGATCAATTAAATGAAGGTGTGCTCTGAGACACATCCCTCAGCAAGTTTTGTAGAAAATTTAAGGCAATACTAAACAAATGATTAAGGACTAAAAACAAATGTCAGAAACTCCAATTTAATAACACAAGATGCAGCCATTACTGGTAGTGACATACGAGCTAAATTTAGCTTGTCTATTCATAAGGAAATGTAGAGTAAAATTTATAGTATTTCAATGCCAGTCGTCAACGGCCAGAGGAGGATTGAATCTGTATCAGCTGTGTTTGATCCAACTTGGGACTAAAAGGGTTAACATACACAAAACTGCTTCTGTCAGTCTAAACAATTGTTTATTCTTCAGACTCAATATTTTAAATATCTTTTTTTTTTGGTTATTACAATTATTTTGTTTGAGTTAAAGGGCTGTTTCAGTCAGTGACTATTTTTTAATGGTTTTAGTTATGAATGGTTACATGGTTAGTTATGAATGTTTACATGGATAGTTGATGCTTGGTTATATAGTTAATTGTGCTTGGCTATATGGTTAGTTGAGCTCTGGTTTTATGGTTAGTTATGCATGGTTAGTTGAGTTTTGGTTTTATGGTTAGTTATGCATGATTGCATTGTTAGTTGAGGTTTGGTTATATTGTTAGTTATACATGGTTAATTATGCATCGTTATGTGGTTAGTTGAGCTCTGATTTTGGTTAGTTATGCATGGTTAGTTGAGTTTTGGTTTATGTTAGTTATGCATGGTTGCATTGTTAGTTGAGGTTTGGTTATATGGTTAGTTATACATGGTTAATTATGCATGGTTATGTGTTTAGTTGAGTTTAGTTATAGACATTTGTATTGAGTGGTAACTTGTACAAAATGAGAGATCATGACTTATATTGCAAACAAACATGACATAAATAAATACATACATTATACAAACAATCTACAGATATATACATTATACAAACAGTCTACAAATATATACATTATACAAACAGTCTACAAATACAAACATTATACAAACAGTATACAAACACAAACATTATACAAACAGTTTACAAACACAAACATTATACAAAGTCTACAAACATTATACAAACAGTCTACAAACACAAACATTATACAAACAGTCTACAGATTTGAAAACATGCTCTTCTAAGAAGTGACTGAACTTTCATGAATGCCATTATCTACAGCAGTTGAAAGGAACTTGACTTTCTGACTAACTTTCTGGACATTCATTGTGGTTACTGTCTGTAGTACCACTTTTTAGGGAGGTATAAGACAGGTGGGATGAGAGCCTGAGGAATTTAATGGCCGCATGTCTATTGGAGTTGCAGTGAAGCTGTTCTGGTTAAGATGTTTCATTTATGCCAGCAATAACAAAAGATCTTTCTTACGTGAATTGAACATAGTCTCTTGCATGGGAGCCTCGCTCTAATCCATTTGGCAAGAAGCTCCTGTTCTATGTACATCTTAACTAAGACGAACTAAGACAATCTTGATCTATGTTCAAACAAATCTTTGTTTTCTTTGTTGATAAATTAATATTGAACGTTGCCATATCTTGTATATATGTTCATCTCATGGATTGGGAATATGCAATTTAGGTTTTACGATGAAAGGTGATTTTTTGGGGTGATTTGTATATTATTTTTATTTGATGGGCTGTTTCAATTTACAAATTTTTTTACAAATTTGAATTGATCTGAAGTTTAAATATATTGTGTGCTGCAATGATCTATTGAACATGCACGGACAAATATGTTAGTATGTAGAAAATGTTGTGTTGTAATTAGACAAAGAAAAGAAGAAAGAGGTTTGAAGTATATGTAGATTATGGCAGCTGTATGGTAGAGTTATACAGTGCTACATACAACCAATACTGACATACGGATGCGAGTTATGGACAATAAAGAAACATCGAAAAAAATCTCTGAGGGCCACAGATATGTGGTTTTACAGAAGAATGATGAGAATCCCATGGAGAGCTAAATGACTAATGTGGAGGTGTTGAATGAGGTCAAGACACAGAGAAAGTTTATCATCAATATAAGAAAGAGGCAGTCATCATTTTACGGGCATGTGATGAGGGGGTTTAGAACACATTGTGACAACCGGTAAAATCGAGAGTAGACGAGACAGAGGAAGACAGAGAGAAAATTCTGGACAGCCTGACTTCATGGCATGGAAAAGTGTCAAGATCTGAGATGATAGCAGACGACAGAGATTTGTGGAGATCCATGATCGCCTACGCCAGCCCGGCACCTGGTAATGATGATGATGACTGTAGAGTCTTAAGATGGAGTGATTTCATTACTCCAGATTTTTGTTATATAGCTGGGTCCCTCTCGGCAGGAACGGTATGCAACCTGCTGACAGCACTGCACAAAGCTGGAACTCCATTGTTCTAGCAGCAATTCAAGTGATCTTAGGAAGAACATGACCTTGTGAACTATAAGGTCGGGATTTGAACCCATGACCTTCGCAATGCAAGCAAACAATTTAACCACTTAGTCATGTTGTGATATGCACAGAGATGTGTCGTGAGGAAGAGCTGTTCAACATTGTTATATATTGGAAGCATCTGACTGATAGTTGTGGGTCGCGGTGCCATGTGACAATTGCAATTCAAATCTTAAATTGTGGCATATCCTTTACACTACGTATCTATCAACCACAGTAAACAAGTCGATTTTTCTAGGCATCACTTATACATTCAGCAGTTTGTCATTGCTTTCTGACGGTGAGGTCTATTTTACGTTCATTAAATCCCACAACGAATTTACTTCAAACTGTCTACCTGTAGTTGAACCAGGACACTTGTGTTGTGATGGACCACTATCCTTGAGCTACAGAAGATAACTACTAATAATAATAATACTTGTAATAGTAATAATATAGTTTAGATGTGGACACTTTCTCCAGTGACAGAAGTAAATGAATAATGTCACAGTACAGTAGAATAGTTACCGCCCAGTGGTTAGGGGCCCAAATTGGTGTAAGAATAGAACCACTGTTACCTACATGCATGTCGAGGCACTAGGAGGTTAGAGTGGGGTTAGCTACACACAGTAAAACTAGATGGCTACAGACGGAGAGCGAGCGAGTAAACGCTGGCTGAAACCGGACACATAGCTGCAGGATAAGCATCAGAGCTCCAAATGATGCTGAAGATGTCATAACACAATTCCTAGGCTGCATGAATCAGTTTCCACATGAATCGAATTTATGGAGGTCATAGTACATCGATCTGGCGGATCGAGAGAACAGTTCAGAATAAAACAAATTGCAAAACAGGAAGTTGAGTTTCAATGGCTACTAAAACGGAAAATTAGTTTTGTTGTGTAAGTTGTATCAATTGATATAAGAGACATTGTTTATATATATCTTAATTTACTCTTTGTAATCTTTAATTCTGAAAACATTTGATTTCTACAAGATGTTTTATTTCTACATGTCAAATACAGGCATGTGATGTGTGTACAATGTGCTTATTAAACTTGTTGATAAATGATGAATTGCTTGTAGCACTTTGTGTCTTACTTCAGTGGTTCTCATTCTGGGAAAACTGGGGACACTCCAAGAGTGTTACATCTCAAATTATCAATATTGGTGCTTAGAAGTTCAAATGAATATTTACACAGTCTACTAGGAGATTAGTGGTATTAGGCTACAGGTCACTAGATGATGTACGGAAACTGCTACATTATCAATTGTTAAGGAGTTGAAAATGAATATGGAGGATGTTTATCGGTCTCTTCGCGACTGCCTGGTGAATGAGGACACTAAAATAGATGTTGAATCGATCCAGCGATTTAAGCAGTTTGGAGTTACCAGTTGTACAGGACTAGCTGAGGAATGGGGTGAGGAGTGTGTTTAATCAACCAGCCACCGGAACCATCAGTATGCATACTCTTCAATATCTGTTGGGAAACTGAGCAACTATGGGTCTGCCGAGTGCAATGAGTCAGTTTAGTAACCAATAGACTAACAATTCCCATTCTTTGTTGGTTGATGTATATAATGAGGTTTATTTCTTTGTTTTCCGTCTTGTCATATCGGTATGCATAACTTGCGCAACCAAGACAGAGAATATCTTTCATCTTCTTCGTTGAAATCTTTAGAATTCGCTGACCAGATTGAGAGAGATGGATGTCCATATTGGTGCAGCCGAAAGAGACGACATATCAAATATGCAAGGAGATTGATTAATCAACATCGAACTGGCGTGTTGGGCGCTGCTGAGATTTACTAAGGTGGAGATCAGAACACCTATGGATATGTCTGAGGCTATGATGATAGTCCTTCTAAACTGATATCTTTAGAGCGTTTTCCTTAGAGCGTTGATGATGTCGATTTTGTCCATAGAAGACCCATTCTCGATTGCAGCATTGCTCGCCAGCGCATCCGCTCTCTTATTGTCCTTCACTCCAGAATGACCTGGCACAAAGATGAAGGTAAGTGTCTGGATTCGCATTTGTAATAATTGCATCCACTGTCTTCTCCATACTGGTCTTCTGTATCATGCTTATAGAGACACTTTCGTGTATCCTTTGCTTGATAAAGACATGAAATGACAGAAACTTAAATCGAACCTGCTTTTGTTTTTGTACTTTGTAAAACTATCTTACTTTCAATCGAGAGTGGGTCTTCTATGGACACAAGTGACATCATCAACGCTGTAGGAAAAAACATACGCTCTGAAGATTTCAACCAAGACGATAAAGGGTTTTAAAAATGGTTTAAAAGCGAAGAATTCACTTATTGCACGGTTTACCCCATACACGTCCCTCCGGAAATGGCACCCACCTGCGAGTGTTGCACAAGCAACAACCCGTAGCTCCAGCAACAATCCTAGGGTCTCTGGAAAAACTGCACTTGTGAACAGAATGGGCGTCGGATCGAACCCACACCTTGACTCACAAGACAAGGGCGAAAACAGCCACAGAAACCCTCTTCGCAAATATGGCATCGCTGTACAATATGGCTCCAGGCGCCTGTCATACATTCATGGCACCATATTTTCTCTGCGTGTACGTTAATCAGATCTCAAGATAAAACTACTTTTCAGTTCTTTCGTAAACACGATCTTCCCTTTTGTAAACTTATTTATAACCATTCTACTGCCTCCTTCTTTTCTACTTTGCTTGTCTTACGACCAATTTAATCACTCTTTGTGATATGTTTGATCTTGCCAAACGTGTATATTACATTGGTTTAGTAGGCCCCTAAACTCATAGACCTATTTTCTCCTGAGACAAAGAGGCCAATGATGATGATGAAACTCAGACTTCACGTTTAGAACATGTGCATCCGATTTCAGCCAAACCTCTGGTGCCTCTTCGACATGCGTGGCAGGTAACAGTGGTTATATTCTTACACCCCAAATTTGGGCCCCGGTAACCACTCAGGCGTCTTTTTTATAGGAGAAAGCGTTGACATCTTAAATATTACTATAATTATTAATATTAGCAGTAGTATTGTAATGATCACATGCACCTGTTCACACAACCATAGTAAAAAAAGGGTCCAAAGGCGAAGAATTGACTTCATTGCACCGTGTTCCCCATATAGCTCCGCCCCTGTCGGCAGTGATGGCATGTCATCTACCGAAAACATTGCACAAAGCACGAGCTCTGTAGCTCCGGCAACAATCCTAGGGATCTCATGAAAAATTGTTTACGTGTCTCGGTCAGGATTTGAACCCACAACCTTAATACGACGTAACCACTTCGACCCTTGAGACTGTCGATCATAGTCAGATTGCAATCTCACAATCAATAAAAACGACTTGGGATATAGTGATCAATCAAGTTGTGATATATGATATACTCACAAGCTGTAGTAAGTAGGAATATATATATATTCTCTAGTGCAGCTGTTCCCAAATTTTGCATTACTACGGACCACCTTTTAAATACATTTTGCTGGGCAGACCCCAACAGTTTCTATATATGAAATTGGACAGGAATGAATTATCTGTGTGTTAAAATAGTAAACAATGTCTGCAATTTAACATTTTAATAAACAGGAAGAGGTTTCCTTTGCCTTGAACAAGCAGCGCCATCATTACATCATCAGTACATTTGCTTTCAATTTCAGCCAGCGAACCATCCTGAAGCTCAGCCAAAATATATTGTAGCAAAATCCAATACACGTAACGTTATTTATCATATCTTTCCCAAGATCGGTTCAGCTAATTACTAATTTAAATTTCATTCTTCTAGCGATGGAGTTATTATTACACCACGCCAAGAGTCAAGCTTGCTCCAATTTCTCTGCGGGAAATTTCAAATGATCTTTTATTTTGTCCTGTCAGACATTTAGACTCCGGTCTGGGTCCTTTGATTTTGCAGCTGAACTAGTTTACCACGGTTTTCATACATATTTTTATTTAAAAATTTCATTTTTCCTGTTTGAACCATGTCAAGATAAATATTTCTTCAAGCGCATGAGGACCCCATGTGAGTGATCAATTTCTGCGAGGACCCTTAGTCTTGGGAAATCTTTCTTTAGTGCATACTATATTGAGTAAATTTCTTCAAGCGCATACCCCATTTGAACCATGTATAGACTTTCTTTAAGCCCCCCATTAGACAACTTCTTCAACGCCATCCCACATTAACCATGTTATATTTTCTTGACATAGGAAAATGGTGATATATTCTTAATGATAAGACCCCTGGTACCATTTAAATATTTTCAAGTGCATGAAAATATAGATCTTTGTAAGTGGGCATGATGAATTTAAATGAAGATTCAAATTTTAAATGGGGTTTTGTCAATACCATAGAATAGATTTATTTTAAGATAACCATGTATATTGATGTATATTTCTTCGTGCATAGGACCATGAGACCTTAATCTATTTCTAACGCACCCCATGAAGTTCCTTGGTAGCATACTTCATGATCGCCCTCCTAGAACTACTTCATCTAGGCCTGTACCATGGAGAGATAATGACTTAATGGAGGACCATGTGTCCTAGTGTATTTCTAAGTGCATAGGACAGTAGTAGATATATTTTAAGTCTGTGTTGATAGTTTTTGAGTCATGAGGAAGTTACCATTATATCATATCTCAGTGATTTAGGACCATGTGATACCCTGTAGTCTATTTCTCATCATGAGGCTTAGTACAGTGAGTGCATTGTGCTGGAAAGTGAGTACATTATGTCTATTTTCATGCTTGAGGGTAGAATAAGTAATTATTCTTCAAATAGCACTTAGGGTAATGGTAGATAATATTTCTCAAGCATGAACTATACCAGGAGAACATATTCTTCAAGTGCAGAGACCCAGTGAGAGAGGACATTTAGGAAACTTTGCTCTAGTGCACAATGGATAGACATACATATTGAAACTTTCCACATTGAAGACATTTGCACGCTACAGGCTCTATTCTCTTTGACAAGAAAATTGAAATAGTCGTAAACAGGCTTAACAGATCATGGAGAAATGGATCTTGGAGGCTTGATTAATGAAAATTATTTTAATGTTAAAACATGGAAAAAATTAAATGGCATGAGAGAGAGGACACAGCCTTGGAACAAGTTTTTGAACCACTATGTGAACTCCAGGGGGAGCTTGGAAATGGTGAAAAGTAGTAAATAATCTGTGATGGACTAGGAGATAGATAACATTAGTGGATATGCAGAGTCGAATCACACACCACCTCAACACAAAAGGTGCTTTGACAGAAGCAATGCTTTCCTGGAGAATAATCAGACAAAAATTATATGGGAGAAAACAAACGGAAGCAGATATCATGACAAGAGCTAGGGACTCATATAGGCATACATTGAAGACAGAAGAAGTGCAGATCCAGTCTTGAACCCCTTAAGAGCGAAGGCGACACTGGGGAATGGGTGTATTAGTGAGTACAACACTGAAAGAATGAGGTCACAGGGAGCTGAGCTGTCTGAGTTGAAGTGGAAACACTTAAAGCTGGGTTCCCAGAGCACCAACACTTTGCAATACTCCTGAACCCAGACATATAGGAGAAAAAAACTGGCCAAAGAGACAAATAGTTAAGAGGAAAACTTCGGCCAGGCTCAGAACTAAAACTATGGGGAAGTCTGGAACACAAGGAGACAATGAACTACCATGGGAATGAATGGACAAATGGGGATAAAGACTTCTCCAAAGAAAATGCCAACGAACCTGAAATCTTTATGAAAAAATGACCGTAAGATAGACGACCCAGACAAAAAGTTCAGCAGAGTTGATTGCAGAAGAAGAAGAAGAGTAACAGAGTTATGTAATTGGAGGATCTCTGTGGTGTAGTGGTTAGGTGTTCGCATTTCGTTCCAAAGGTAGTCGGTTCCCTCCCTAGTGGAACCTTTAGGATATTTTTCCAGAGACCCTTGATCTCAGTGTAGGTGAAACAGAGTTCCTAGTCCTATCGGAGATGGAACTAAAATTAAAATATTGAACTTCAATGTTAAAGCAATTCTGCTGTATGGGTCAGAAACATGGAGAACAACTAAAACATTAACAAATAAATTACAAACATTTATCAGCTGGTGTCTATACAAAATTGATGTACTTCTTGTATTGTCGTCACCCGGAATGTTGTGGTTGTCTGTTTTTGTCTTGCTCTGCTCTAGTGGCTTGGGTAATAGTTATTTTTGCTTTTTGACAGGATTTTGCTATGACTTCTAACCAGTGGCGACTCGTGATCATTTTTGTTGGTGGGGCCAGACACACATTTTTGGAAAATCATGGCTTTGGGTTAGGTTATATTTTAATTTATTAAATAATAAATACACGTTACACATTATTTTGGTGGGGCCCGGTCCCTCTGGCCCTTAATGACGAGCCGCCACTGCTTCTAACCATCGTTTTCGTGATCTCTTCCTCTCGCCTTCTTTCCCGATGTTGTATTGTAGAAGAATATATATACTGTAGTTTGGTTGCATTTTTATTAAGTGGCCGAACTACTTTGTTTCTCAATGTAATTCAAGCAATGTTCTGTCTCAACTTTCTGTTCTAAGATGATGATGATGTTGGTAACATGTACAAAACATAACCAAGAACCTATCTAGAAAACTCATCTTATTCCGATGCTATGAAACTAAACAGAATTATAGAAAAAAAACCACAGATTCTCTTCTGTTATCCTGTTTTTCCCATCTTTGTTAATCTAGCTGCACTCTCTTATCTTCTATATTCTCTGCACTTGTCTCTTGTCTTCTATATTCTTGCTGACTTTCGCCTCATATTCTCTACAGTCACATTAACATATTTAGTTTTGAGCTAAACAAAAATGTATAATATGGATTTATCATCTCACATATTTGATATGAATAAATATTTAATATACCATTTATTTAAAAAAATTAAAAAAATAAATATAAATAAGATCATGCATGTAGAAGAAAATAAACACACCCACCTGTGAGGCTTGTATATATCAAACGTTGAGTCAGAACTATTACACTCAACTTTATTGAGTTATGTTGAAGAGGATAGTGGTGGTTTCAATTACAATATGATGGGCAGATGAGTAACATCTAGAAATATGATATATATATATATATATATATATATGTTACAGCTGCGGGACACTGAAAGTACCCTTAGCTATGTTGAAGAGCATAGTGGTGGTATCAGTTACAAACTGATGGCCAGTTGTTGACATATGATATATGTCAGTAAGATTACGAACATCAGGTGGTACAACTAGATAACTAACTCTGAAGTAGGGCAACGTGCAAACTTGACTTCCACCATGTGCATGCTCGGCAGTAGAAGACTAAGATGGCTACGGCATGTGAGAAGAATGGACAATAGTCGCATATCACAACAAATGTTGGTTCTGTGAGCTTTCGGAGGTGAAGAGGCACCAAGACAGACCACTGCTCAGATATAAGGATGTCAATGAAGGGTGTATCAGTCCCAACAAATGGGAAAAGCTAGCGGATGGCCGAGTTATGTGGAAAACAATATTACGCAAAGGTGCAGAATCTTTTGAAAAGAGACTTAGGGATGAGCTGAAAGGCAAGAGAAACAAGCGAAAAGTTAGAAGTTGTCACAGTAAAACACTTGCCAAGTGACCGTCTGTAAAGACGAAACAGGCCATATATATGTTACAGGTGGGGACACTGAAAGTTAATAATGGTGACTATTTGGTGTTGATATCCAGCCAACGACTGATCGTCATAATTGAAAGCATCGTCAATACGGTTGTCAGTAGCATTCAAGTTATTTTAAACCAAAAAATCATCCACAACAGTTCATATTATTTTTTAATCCTCAGCAACAGTTCACATCATCTTCATCATCATCAACAATTGACATAAATACGTAACAGTTCATATGATCTACCGTATCACATGGTAATATCATCTACCGTATCACATGGTAATATCATCTACCTTATAACCGAGTAATAGGGTAAAATGATATACCGTTAAAATGATATACTGTATCACCAGGTAAAATTATCTACTGTATCACAGAGTAATATCATTTACCGTATCACTGAATTCTTTATAACAACAACTGGCCAGGTAATATATGCAAAGTGGTGGAAAAAGTTAAGTTAGAAAAAAAAACACCATGAAATTGTAATAATTCTTATTTCATATTCTTATGTTGTAGTCATACTGTTACCAGTTTGTTGCACAGTGTTGTGGTTTTATGTTTTTGTCCTATGTTCTGGTGAGCGTCCATAACTCAGCGGTAGTGAGCTCGATCACAAACCCAAGCGTACCTGGTTCAAACCCACGGTGGGCAAGTTTGGAAGCAAATTCGTTTCCGTGGATTTTTACAAAAAGTAAAAATAGACCTCACCGTTCAGAAAGCAATGACAAACTACTGAACGAATAAGTAGTGCCTAGAAAATCAATGACTCATTTACTGTGGTTGATGGCTACGTCCTGTAAAGGATATGCCACGATTTCCATTTCTTATATTCTGCTCTAGAGACTTGGGTGATAGTTATTTTTGCTTTTTTGAAAGGATTCTGCTATGCCATCTGTTGACGGGGGGCTTTTTCATGCAAACTTATAATATACTAAACGAACCAGGTAGATTCATTTCATATACATTTATTATTATAATTTGTGGACAATACACAAACACGTCTGGTTGTGCCCAATGTTTATGTCATCTCCTCCGTTTACTCTTCGTTACTAACTGATTGTCACTACACAACTACGTATTTTTTACTACGTCAATGTCTTGTATTAGTGTTTGCCATCTGTTTAGAGAGTGCAAACACTAAGTCTACAAATATTATATATATCCTACCAATTACTATAAACTAAAGCTACTTGTCTGTTCCTCAGCTGCCACCTGGGAGGGGAGGAAACTGGCTATCCACTACACATCTAACCATTTTTTTGTGTGGTATGCATCTCACCGTTTTTCCTGACGTTCTATTGTAGAAGACTGTATAAAGTGGAGTTTGGTTGCATTTTTATTAAGTGGCCGAACCTCTTAATCTTTGTTTCTCAATGTAAATCAAGCAAGGTTCTGTTTCAACTTTACTTTCTTATGCTAATGTTGGTAACTTTATTAAAGAAAATAATTGAATAATTAACATATTTTAAGAGATGTTTCTAAGAGTTGATTAGAACCAACAAAAACTGTCGTTACTACTTGTAATACCGCTTTTTGGGCGATGTAGGACAAGAGGGACATGGGCCTGTGAAATTTAAGGGCCGCATGGCTAGTTCAGTCGCAGCGAAACAGTTCAGGTTAGGATGTTTTCTTTATGCCCTCGACAGAAAAAAAACTCACTGGCCTTACCGTGTCTCCCACACAGGAGTCGCTCTCTACTACATTAGGCCAGAACAGCTGAGAATAAAAGTATTAGGGTACATGCTGAGAACAAGCGTTAGTTAGTTAGTTTATTCCTTTAGAGCCAAAGGCGGCACATAGGGCAGAGGTTTTAGATCTCCATGTGATGCGGTTGGTTGCTAGTAGTTGGAGATCTAGTATGGCTTTACATCCCAATTGTTTACTTTCTTGTTGGATTGTTCTTCGAAGAGTGGTCTTAGGTCTTCCACGTTTTCTTTTCCCAATTGGTGACCACATAAGGACTTGTTTGATTTAGTCTCTTTCGTCTGATTAAGAACATGAACTAAATATTTTCACCTTCGTTTCCTTATAATATTTGATACGGGTTGATGGTGTGTTCTGTCTCTCACTGTTTTGTTCGCTGTTAGAAACGAAATCACTCCATTTTACATTTAGTAATTTTCGGAGACATTTATTCTCAAAGCTGTCCAGTTTCTTATTAATTTTGTTTGTTGATTTCCAACTTTCACAACCGTAGATCAGTACAGGAATCACACACGACCAAAACAATTTAATTTTTGTACATATGCTAAGGTAAAGCTAGTTTCTGAATTCAAATATTTAGGCAGAATTCTCACAGAGGACGTAAAACTCAATACCGAAATAGAGACAAGGTGCCAAAAAGCAAATGCAGTGACCTACCAGCTGACACCATTACTACAACCCACCCAAATATCAAGATGGAAGTGAAAAGACAGATGATAAAAGTATTTTCCTACCAACACTTTGTTACCAGTGCCAAATGTGGTCTCTTACAGCAACACATCACAGAAAGCTCTCCACGTGTGAAATGAAATGCTTGAGGAAGGCAGTGGGAGTCACCAGGAAAGACAGACTACGAAATGAGGAGGACATCAGAAGCAGAGTGGGCATAACTTCATGCACGAATACATCGAAAGACAACAAATGCAGTGGTTTGGACATTTAATGAGAATGAAATACAACCAACCACCAATAACAGCATTCAATAAAAAGATATCGGGTACTAGAGCTAAAGGAAGACCAAGAAAAAATGGATAGACAATATCAAGAACACTACATAAACACGGATATAATACAACACGGGCGACACATCTGGCCCTTGAATGCAAATTAAAGCTCCAATTCCTACGCTTAACGGCAAGAGTGGACAGCCAACTCCATATTTCACCAGGGAATAGACAACAGACTAAGGTCTGTAGATTGCCAGATATTAGTTAACTTTTGAGAAGGCACTAGCTGAGAACAAGCGTGGTAGAGATAAAAAAAAACCACATCGAAGTTTGTACACTACAACATCATTTCTATAAAACAGTTTGTGCAATTAAAAAAAACAACATTCTGCACGATAAGAAAAGCTTCTATAAAGATTCAAATTCTCTTTTTAAAAACAAACTCAAACACAAGATATAATATAAACATGCTTCCATATAACAACAAAGATAAGTGGTACCCAATGCTAGCTTTTATCAAAGAAACTGATCATACAAATGTGTACAACAATATAGACATCAGTTGAGGGGATCTCTATGGTGAAGTGGATAAGATGTTTGATGGTGAAGTGAGATAAAGATGTTTGCCTGTCGTTCTGAAGGTTGTGAGTTCGAATCAGGGACGAGTTGCATACGCAATTTTTTAAAATGTGATCCCAAGGATTATACAGGGTGTTCAACTTAAAAGCAGCCTGTGAATTGAGCTAATCTGGCATATATGTATGGAAATGAGAAGGTTCAGTTATGACGTAGCATAGGTCAAGGTTGTGTGATGGTGTGTAAATGTAGTGCGGGAAGGGCGATGAACAAATATGACGTAGGGCAGGCTAGTCAGAACCGGTTAAAATAGTAAATAGACGAGATGCAATGCGTACCTGGCAAATTTCTATTTATCACTGGGGCTGCTTTTAAGTTAAACACCATGTAGATGAAGCTACGGGGTTCGTGCTTTGTGCAACATTCACGGCAGTTAGCGTGCCATTTCAAGTCAACGAAGTCAATCCTTCTCATTTAGGCTTTCTGTTTTAGACAGCAGTTTCAGTCAGTGGTTCTTCATCTATTTTCATGATGCTTTTAGTATTAAAATATTTTGTCTGTCTAAAATACAAGGTTAAAAATGCATGTCGTAAGAGGCCACTGATGTAAGAGGACCTAGGGAAGCTACTCTAGTAAATAAAAAGCCTCGCAGAAATAAGATGTGCTGACCTACTTGTAGGCGCATAACTGGCACACCATACAATCGCTCTTAGGCTCAGATCACATACAAATCACAAGGAGTGTTTTAACAAGTGGTCGATATGAAGTGTTCGAAGAGGATTTCAAACCCACAATCTTCATAATGCAAGGCAAACATCTTAACCACATTGTCCACTATCCGGTGTTTGCCTACAATACCATCATCATCATTATCCAATAGTATGCCCAGAGCAGAACTTTGCCACACTAAGAATCTTTCAGAATGTCAAATTCTTGTACGCCTGATGGGTGTCTGCGCAGAAGAGGGACTAAGATGGTATAATAGGGTCACAAAATAGGAGCTTATAGAGAGATCAAGACAGATTTCAGTCAACCAAGAGATGAAAAAAAAAATGATGGCATTGGAGGGGACACACCTTGAGAAAATCCAAGGGGAAAATAACAAGAACGGCCCTTTCCTGGAACCTACAGGGAAATGGAGAGGGAGGCTTATAAATAAACGGAGAAGAGATTTGGAAGCAGAGATTAACAATTTAGAGAATTGCTGCAGTTGATATCTAAAGATAGGAAGACTTGGCATGAATTGGTTGAGGGCATATGCCCCAATCAGGGTTAAAAAAAGGCATGAGAGAGATACACCAGAAGCCCCACGTCTGCAGCTGCCATGCTCAAATCACTAGCCACATCCTGAATCCATGGTCTTCCTCTTTCCCAGGAAGCCTCCTTCCATAATGGTCGTCTCCAATGCTTCATCTCATTTTTACATGTCTAAAATACCAAAATTTTCTCAATTTTATTTGTAGCATCAGCTAGGTCTAAAATATCTAAATTTTCTCAATTTTATTTGTAGCATCAGCTAGGTCTAAAATATCTAAATTTTCTCAATTTTATTTGTAGCATCAACTAGGTCTAAAATATCTACTATATAAATACATAAAATACCACAATTGTTTTAATAAGTTTCATAACACCCATTTGAAACTCAAAAACTCATTAGAGGTCAATTTCAAAAGCGAAACATGTAAAACAAAGTACTGTAGTTTTACAAAATACAAAAGCAATACACAGTAACGTTTCGATCAAAAGGCCTTTATCAAACAAAGGATACAACAGAAGTGAATTTCTTCACTTCTTACAGGACAGAACATACAATCAGAGAATAAATTTCTAACCAATTTCACCAGGTTGAGAACCACTGGTTTACAATATGAGTATTATTAAAGATGCAATAACAATTTGAAACATTGACATTCAAGCAAACAAGAGCATATGTATATTTTCCCATCGATCCCTGATCTCAGTGGGTGAGATCAAGTTCCTAGTCTTATCGGAGGCGAACGATAAAACGTAGGGTCCCGTGTCCAATTTGAGCATGTAAAAGAACCCTTGGCATTTAAAAATCGAGAAGAGCAGAATGGAAAGCCACTGCCCGGGCAAAATTAATTAAAAAAGATTTAAAACAAAATTCCTCCAAAAATATCTTCACCCTCTTCAAAATTACACCGGGGACCTTCGCCGATGCTACGGAGTTTGTGCATTGCAGATGAGATATTCCTGTGTAATAAATAGATCAGAGAAGACATGGTTACTCTTAGAAGTGCAATGATGATGGTCATATTAATCAATCAATAAACAACAAGTTTAACAAAGATCGGAGTACATAGGTTACAAATAAATGATATCTGTTGAAATAAACTAGAAAAGAAAAGGCACTAGAAGAGAAAAGGCACTAAAACAGAAAAGGCACTATAAGAGAAAAGGCATTAGAAAAGAAAAGGCACTAAAACAGAAAAGGCACTAGAAAAGAAAAAGGCACTAGAAAGAAAGGCACTAGAAGAGAAAGGCACTAGAAAAGAGAAGGTACTAGATAAGAGAAGGCATTAGAAGAGAAAAGGCACTAGATAAGAGAAGGCACTAGAAGAGAAGAAAAGGTACTAGAAAAGAAAAGGTATAATTCTATGAGGAACTTTCTTGCAATATTCATGCCAAAACGTCCCGTACTTGTGACCACATTTACTATCATCCCGGTAGCTACGATGAGTGAGCAGTATCAGTAGAAAAATTAGATAAGAATAAGGCATTAGATCGTTGAACATCGCAGGCAAAGACCAGAAGAACGCAAGCATGATCTCAGGAACGTAATGGAAATGCCGGGAAAGACCCCACCAACCAGAAGCTATTAAGATGCTTTCTCTAATATCTCCATTTTCAAGAATGTACTTGGCTCGGATTATGTCTGGTTTCCGTCCCCATACAAGACAGCTACCATCTGCAGCTCTAACTTCTTGTTTCTGGTTATCGACTGCAAAGTTAATGTAGATACTCAAAGCACCAAGACAAAGAGTCAGGACAGAGAGTACAGGGCCAAGACTAACAGGATGGCTGACCAGATAGAAGGAAACAGATGCGTACATGCCTGGTATGTATACAAGACACCCCCAACAAATGTAGAAACCTGCACGGTCCAAAATGATGTCAATAGTTTGTAGATAACCCGATTCCCACCAGAAGAATTTCGTGATGTAGAGTAGCTGAAGAAAAGCCGACACAAACATGGAATCTACAAAGCCATATAACTCATAGCTTTTGATTGCATTCACGCAGACAAGCAGTGCCCAGACTGTCATTCCGAATCTACAATTAGTAAAGACTTTGATATCAATACCGAAAACTCTTGGATAAAGTTCCATACCCCAGTAGTAATCAAAGATCAAGTTTCCAGAAGACCCTGAGTCACTAGAGGATGGACACAACTTTCCTTTGAAGTAAAGAAAAACACAGAAAAGGAGGCTAAATGCATTTAGTGTGAAAAGCACTTCATCAAATTTATCATAAATAATTGAAGGCGAGATTCCATATGGACGCAGCAAAAGTGTCAACCCTAAGAACAAGGTTAAGGTCACTACAAAATGTAGAAAACCGTTGTCCTTATAAATTGGAGTGTTACCTTTGGGAGTTACAGGTCCTAAAACTGCTGCTCCTGGAAGAAACTTCATCATCAAGAGAGCATAGATGCAGTATATGACTAAAGTTGCAATGATTGCAGCAGATGGGTAGTGTACGTGTCTCCACATTTCTCCTAGCCCAGCAATTATCGAATGTTCAGAAAAGACAGAAAGCATCTTGAGATAGCTACCATCACAATGAATTACTGTATACCACATTACAATCACAAGATTTGGAATGCATGTTACAAACACTAGCGGAACCAAAGTCTTATTGATACAATTTTTCAAACTGTGAGCAACGCTGCTCTGAGTGACCTGTTTGTAGCCTTGAATCCCATCTGTCAGTATATCAGAATCGTAAGGAACCGAATTTGCACTGACATTTTTATTTGACATGACATGACGTCTTGGCAGTCCCTGTCTCATGGCTTGCTCCTCTCTAGAGCTGTCTACCTGTTTAAGGAATGTAACACAATAAAAACATACAGATGCATGATCAAAATATAACATTCTTCTTATCATCATCATCATCAAATAGCTTGTCCTGAGCAGAACTTTGCCACCCCAACAGTCCTTCGCAATTTTTCTCTCATTGACCAGATGTTCCACTTCTGCAGCCGTCATGTTCAAACCATCAGTTACATCCTGAATCCATCTTCTTCTTGGTCTTCCTCATCTCTTTGCCGGTATGCCTCCTTCCACGATGGTCTTCTCAGGCGTTAGTGTCTTTTTATATGTCCGAAATGCTTCAATTTTCTCTTTCTTATTTGTAGCATCAGCCAGTTTTCTTTGATTTTGAGTTCTTTCTGGATAGATCTATTTATTCTCTTCTCTGTCCATGATTTACGGAGGACTCTTCTGTAACATTTATATTCAAAATCACTAATATGTTTTCCCTCTACCTTGTTAAATGTCCATGCTTCACATCCATACGTTGCCACTGGGAATATGCATGCTGTTAGTATTCTAATCTTTGTTTTCCTATCAGTTCCGTTCCATATTGATTTTAGTTGTTTAATATGCAGTATGTATGTGTATATATATAAATATTTATATAAAGCTTAAATACATGTGGACGGATCACCTTTATGTGTTAAGCTTTGTTAGCTAAATGTGTCACCCTTCCTCTACCAAATTCTGCTTCCAGAACTATTACTTTCTAGAATGACTAATTACTTAACTTAGTAACCTTCTGATCTTTAACATATCTAATATAGTCTCACCATTGTGACCATTGTCTGGTTCTCAAAGTCTGGTTTAGATGATTCTTTGACAAAGTTCATATGTTGAATGTCAGCTATTTCTGTGGTAATGGATATTAAAAAAATAATTATGTTGAACTAATTTCTCATAGTTTAAATATATATAATAAGGTATGGCTTGAAGTTTCAGGGTTGTTTGTCCCACTCGCTGACCAGACTGAGAGAGATAGGTATCAATATTAGTACAGCCAGAAAAGAACGACATACCAAATATGCAAAGAGATTGATTAATCAAAATTGAACTACCGTGTTGGGACCCTGGATTTGTTACGGTGGAGATCGGAGCACCTGTGGACATTTCCGGAGTGCTATGATGATAGTCCTCTGATAACTGAAGGTGTGGCTGTGAGATGTGCCATTATTAAATTATACATCGTATAGCAGCTGGAATGCGAGACATGGTGGACAGTAGCCATCATCATCAAGTTGCTTGCCCCCTTTGGAACTTATCTCCCATGATAGCAGTCCTGAAAAACTTTCTATTCTGTTCAAGTTGACCGGCGTCAGCAGGTCATTCTCAGATCGTCAATGACATCTTGCATCCATCATCTTCTAGGTCTTCCTCTCATTCTTCTTCCAGGCACTATTCCCTCCAAAACTTTCTTCTCTAGGCACTAGTGTTGTTTGATGTGTCCGAAATATTTAAATTTCCTTGATGTTATGCTCTTTAATAGCCAACTCCTTTAATATCAAGCTGTTGCAGAACAGAAGCATTTGTTCTTTTCTCTGTCCATGATATTCTAAATACTTTTCTGTAGCATTTACAATAGTAGCTATAATGAATAAAGCAATGACGAACAAGATTACATCTGACAAGTGTCATACATTAGCCAAGTATGCAAGACTTGGTAAAAGTGCGGCGTAGTAAGTTCGCGATTGCCTGATATTACTATAGTATTAAAACTTGTTCATGGGAAACCCCTGGCTCTGCTCTTCCCTAGTTCAATAAATCTGTTAGGTGTCCCAGTCCCATAAGTGTGTCCTCCAGTGGTGGCTCGTCAGTAAGGGCCTCTGGGGCCGATCCCCACCAAAAAGATTGTGCAACGTGTATTTATTATTTTATAAATTAAAACATAACAACTCAAAACCATGATTTTTCCGAAAATTTGTGTCTGGCCCTACCAACAAAAATTATCACGAGCCGCCACTGATGTCCTCCCTGCTAATTACTTTACAGTTTCATGCTCATATAGCTCATGAATTATATTTATTTACTTTTTGCTATTTATTTCTGCCCAACACTAATTTAGCACCATTATGTTATATATGGAATCTTTCACATTCATTGTCTCCACAAGATTAGGAACATCGGGTGGTACGACAAGATAACCAACTCTGAAGTACTCCAATGGGCAAACCTGCCTTCCATCACGGCATGCTCAGCAGTAGACTAAGATGGTTAGGGCATGTGAGAAGAATGAAAAATTGTGGCATACCAAATCAAATGTTGTTCTGTGAACTTTCGGAGAAGAGCAGACCACTGCACATATACCAAGATGCATGCAAGGCCGTGATGCAAGGCCTCAATGAAGAGCTTTCTATAGGTCCCAGCACATGGGAAAAACTAGCTGATGACAGAGTTGTGTGGAAAACCAAATTGCGAAAGGGCGCAGTCTTTTGAGAAGAGACATGTATGAATTCAGTATGAGCTGAGACAAGAGAGAAAAGTGAAACTCAGAAGTTGTCACAGTAAAACACTTGCCAATTGACCGTCTGTAAAGACGAAAAAGGCATATATAAATGTATGTGTTATATGTTTAAAGTTTCTTCTACGCATTTCAAAAGGCGTACCATTGGCATGTTCACGATCAGCTGGAAGTGACGTGCAAACATGAATAACTCTGGTTTACCTAGTACCTACTCACTACTACTCAATATTAGATCCATACAAATAAGTACTAAAAAAACTAATATACTTAAATATTCATAAATACAACTATCAAATGAGAGCAGCAACAGACTACCTACATTCTATTTGGACAAAATGTTAACGTGTTTTGGCTTTTAAGTTTGAACGAAATGGCGGTTCACGTCCTAATTTTGCAATGAAATGATTTCTTTTACTGCAATACAGTCCAAGCAGTTTATCAAATCGGTGATGTCTAACCAATATCAAGTTGCTTGTACTGGTTCATCGAATGTATAAATAAATACACAAAGCTTTTACTTTTTGTTTACTTTTGCTCCAGTCCTGTTTTTGTCCCACAGCGTCAGGATCAGAAGAGATTTCTAGAACGAGCCATTGTGTACGCTTCATAAATAGTGTATTTCGTCGCCTGTTATCTCTGAAGTCCACCTTTTGCTTCGTATCCATTGTATCAGAGCAACATTGCTCTTTGAGGTGAAACACGTACAAACAAAGTACTATAGTTTTACAAAAACAGAAACAGTGACGATAAACAGCAACGTTTCGACCAACAAGGCCTTTATCAAGCAAACGAACAAACAGGAGTGACAAATTAAAATGAAACACAAATGGACGACCAAATACAACCGTATCTAAGGAAAAGCTGGAATAAAACGAATAACGAAATAAATGTAACACAAAAACACACATAAAAACTAGAAATAGAACGGAAAAGAAACAATGAAACATCTAGTAAATATATAACTTGAATACATGCAACATATACCCATATAGAGTACAAAGCATAGGAGAGAAAGTACTAAGAAGCATAAGAATGTAATACGTTGAGCCCGCGTGGTCGCAAGGTACCATACAAAGAAATCAACCGATTCTCCAGAGCAAATCGACTACGATCATCAGAGGAACATGATCGGATGGCTGTGACCTGGACATCGCAAGCTCCTGAATGGCCAGTATCATTGAAATGGGTAGCTACAGGGGTCACAGAGCATTGGCGTATATCGCGCAAGTGTTGGGCGAATCGGTCACTGAGTCTCCTGCCGGTTTTTCCAATATAGGCCTTGTTGCACCGCTTGCAGATAATGGCATAGATAATATTACGGGACTCGCATGTGAAACTGTCTTCAACAACGAACGTGGCTTTTGGAAAAGACACCGTGCGGGTCTGTATGACATAAGCACAAGTGTTGCAGCGCCGACGGCCACACTGGATGGTGCCAAAATGACTCTGGATATTAGGCTTGAGGCGACTGTGAACCAACATATCCTTAAGGCTTCTGTCCCGTCTGTACGCCACCAAAGGATAGTGTTGGAAGATTGAACGTGTCTCAGGATCAGACTGAAGAATGGAGAGATGACGGAATAAGACTTTCTTCACAAGGGAACTATGAGGGTGGAAAGTTAAGACAAGTTTCACCCTGTCAGAATTGGAAGTTCTATGCTGGTTAGAGAGAGCCTCCTGGCGAGAAATTTGTTGAACGCGCCGCATAGCAGAAGCAAGCACCTTATCCGGGTATAGCGCTTACGAAAGAAATCCAGCATCTCGTGAGCTCTATCGAGAAAATCGTCGTCCTCGCTACAGAGGCGACGAAGGCGCAAGAGTTGTGAGAATGGTAAAGAATCACGACAAGCCTGGGAATGGGAAGAGGTATAAAGAAGAAAACTATGTGCATCAGTAGGCTTGTAGTAAACTGATGTAGTGATGGTGGATAGGCTGATAGTGATAGTGATGTCAAGAAAGTTGACACAAGAGGTAGAGATGTGTGATGTAAACCGAATAGCCGGATTGAAGACATTAATGAAATTAATGAAGCGTGACAAATCGGCTTCAGGCATATCGGTAATGCCAATACAATCATCAATGTATCTATGATACACAGACGGAAGAGGGCCATCATAGGAATTCCATACTAGGTGCTCAAGATGACCCATGAATAGACAAGCATAACTGGGTCCCATTTTAGTACCCATGGCGACCCCACTGATCTGCTCAAAGAACTGGTCATTGAACTGAAAGGAGTTGAGAGTTAGTACTAGTTCTGCAAGACGAAGGAGAGCCGAGGTGGAGACAAGTGGGTTAGTTCTCCTGTCGAGAAAGAACTGGAGAGCTTGAAGTCCGTCGGAATGAGGTATGGAGGTGTACAATGAGCACACATCAAGGAGGAAGAGACGGTAAGTCCTGCCAGGCAACAACTCAATAGACGAAAAAACAGACAAGGTGTGGTTCGTATCTTTCAAGAATGAAGGTAGTGTGGTGACTATAGGATTGAAGATACTATCAAGAAATTCGGAGATATGTTCCGTAGGACAAGAGCAAGCAGAAACGTAGGACAAGAGCAACAGACAGTGCACCTCAAAGAGGTGCACTGTCTGTTGGTAATCTGCTTAGGTGGCCGATCCATTTAATTTGTTGTTTATTGATGAAGTTTAGTACTGATGTTGTACCACTCTTTTCCTTATGTCTTCATTTCTCAACCGGACTTTTCTTGTTTTCCCCAGCAATCTGTGTCGACACATCATCTCTGTCGTGACTAGCTTTCTTTCATCATTTGTTGTCAGCATCCAGGTTTGGCACTGATAGCATAATATGGGAAGACAGATTATGTTGAATATTGCTCTTTTTTATGTTCATGGTACATGTTTGCATTTTAAAATTGGCGCAATTTGTCCTATCATGTTATTTGCTTTGTTGCATGAAACAAACAGTAAATCTTGAATTAATCGGATAAGTTGAGGGAAAAAAGGACGGGTGTTCTAGTCCTTTTCGGGACCTGTTCGGGTTCGGGTTCAGCTACAAAAATCCCTTAAATCTAATATAGTGCAGGAGCTATCTTTTTCCTTAATGCAAATGTTAAGAATACCACTTATACGCGAGCAATTCTACATTTCTTTTACCGTGCAGAGCTTTCATGTTTTCTAATACCCACAGTTATGTTAAATGTATATATTTTTTCTTTTTTTTCCGATCCAGAAGCACTTGAGCTGAAAGCTCTTCGGCTCGTGTCATGGACATCGTAACCCTTCGGCTCGGTGCCACGAACATCGTAAATCTGGGGAACCTGTAGCTTTTCTGCCAGTCCGCGGAGTTGAACCCGCACTTACAGAGGACTAGTCACCCGTAGAACAACGCGCTACGAACACGCTGGGCACGCGGGCATGTAGATATATAAATGCTGCATTATAACGAAAAAATATTACAATTTGGTTTTTAATTTGGGGATACCAGAAACTTTTTGTGTGTGTAGACACTGCATATATTACAGGTACCACTTATTACAGGTATTACAGGTGCATATATTACAGGTACCACTGAAAGCATTTTTCTATTTTCTAAATTAGCTAAGTTTGTTTACGTTCATTTATATCAACTCATTTAACCACTTGTGTTCTGTGGGGTTTGTGTTGAGAACGTGAGTACGTGCATCCTCGTTAGGTCCCTATGGTATATGTAGGAGAGGTACGTCTAAACTTCAGGAAATAAATTAGCTATAATTTCTGTGAGATAATTAAATATTGACGCGTTATTTTAATTCATCATCATCTTCTTCTTCTTCCAACGCTTTAATACATCGACGTATATACTTCTAAAGTAGTTAGTGGTCAACCGGAGTCAAGATACATCTACATTTAGCTTGTCTTGAACTGACGTTGTGATTGGCCATGTGTCTTCTCTCTGTTCATTGTATGTTGGACATTATTGCAGTATGTGTGTCTTTGTCAGCTTGATGGTGCTACATGTGCATATGTCAGAAGGACCTATTTTGTACTTGTTAAGCAGATGTAACTTTAGACTATTGTGCCCTATTGGTAACCGATTTTAATTCATCTAACATCATCAGTTGCCTTCTCCGCATCGAAGGTTGACTGCAGTGGACACCCACCACCCTTTTTCTTGTCTTGATGTTGCGTCAGGCTGTAGTTTGTTAAACTCTTGATGCTTCCACTTTTGTCTGACACTTCGTCTTGTTCATCATCCTTCAACTTTCCCTCTAGTAAGGTTTTCTTCTTCTTCTTCTTCTTTGCGTTCGATTTCGTATACTCGTCTAAACCATGAGATGGGTTGCCTCTATGAAGCTGTGTATGTATAATGGACATGACTGCATATCTTCTCTAGAGTCTGTGTTTCTGCCTGACATGCACACTGTGCAGTGTGGGCAATGTGTCATTTTCTTCATGCATCTGAATTTTGTTTTACTTGTTTGATTATTATATTTCCTGTCGTAACTCTTTCTTTATTATTAGTATTTCTAAAACTTCTTTATCTATCTGCTTTTATTTTCATGTCATGAGATTTATTCTTCTGTATATCCACATCTCAAAGGCCTTAATTCTGTATTCCAAATTCTTGTTCCCTGTCCATGTTTCTGAACCAGTGGCGGTTCGTGATCATTTTTGTTGGTGGGCCAGACAGATATTTTTGGAAAAATCATGGTTTCGGTTAGGATATATTTTACTGTATAAAATAAAAAATACGCGTTACACCTTATTTTTGGTGGGGTCAGACCCAACTGGCCCTTAATGACGAGCCGCCACTGTTCTGAACCATAAATAATACCGAGTAAATATAGCACTTGGTAATCCCCATCTTTAGCTTATTTGTTATCTGTTTAGATGCCTGTAACTAAAGCAGGTCATTGAATGTAATTTTGGCAATTCATATTTTCTTTCTAATCTCTGTTTCTTTTTTTTTTTTCCGATCCAGAAGCACTTGAGCTTTTTCATCTCTTCGGCTCGGTGCCATGGACATCGTAACCCTTCGATTCGGTGCCACGAACACCGTAAATCTGGGGAATCTGTGGCTTTTTCTGCCATTCCGCGGAATTGAACCCGCACACACACAGGGATAGTCACCCGTAGTCCAACGCGCTACGAACACGCTTAGCAGATGGGCCTAATCTCTGTTTCAAGTCTACCGTCATCTTCTAATCATGTGTCCTAGATATAAGACATTGCTTACTTCCTTCAGTAGTTCTCCCTATATATATATATATATATATATAACTAATACAAAGCTATTTGGTTTAGCGTATCATCATCATCAGGTGAGGGCTCCACATCGAAGGTTGGCTGCAATAATCTCCAGCATCCTCTGTCTTTCGCCTTGGTGTTGCATACTACCAGACTGTAACCTGTCAATTTCTTAAAGTTTCCCTCCTACTTATCTCTCGGTCTTCCTCTTGCTCTTCCCCCTCAACTTTCCCTCTAGTAAATGTTTTATCATGGTGTCATGTCTTTTTATGTACCCAAAATACTTTACTTGTCCGAATTTTATTTCTCTTAATAATTGTTTCTTCATGCCTAGTTTTCCTAAAACTTGTTTATTTGTCTGTTTTTCTGTCCATGAAACTCTGCCTATTCTTCTATATATCCACATCTCAAATGCATTAATTCTGTCCTCTAACTGCTTGTTCATTGTCCATGTTTCCGAGCCATACATTAATGTAGGATATATATAGCATTTGATCATTCTCATTTTTAGCCTTATAACATCATTATAAACTAACCCCTGCCTAGATTGATTGATTAATTGATTGATAGATAGGACCATCACATTGCACTTCGGTAAGTAACCATGTGTGCTCCGATCTCTTCCTTACACAAGAAGACCGCAGCTGCAGCGCACAAACTCCGTAGCACCGGCGAGGGTCCCCGATGTAATTTGAAGAGGGTGAAGATATTTTGTAAAAATTGTATTTTTAATATTTTCAATTGAATTTTGACCTGGCAACGGCTTTCCAGCCTGCTCTTCTCGATTTTGAACTGCCAAGGAGTTCTGTTACGTGCTTAAATTGAACACGGGACCTACGTTTTATCGTCCGTCTCCGATACGACTAGGAACTGGATCTTACCTACACTGAGATCTGGGATCTCTGGAAAAATATCCAGATGGCTCTACGAGAAAGCGAAGCTGGTACCTTTGGCACGAGAGATGAACACCTAACTTGTACGTCACATTAAATAATCAATGAGATACTGTTTAGACTAAATGTCACACACGCGCCGGTGCTACGAGGTTGGTGCACTGCGTCTGAGATCTTCCTGTGTAAGAAAGAGTTCGGAGCCCACATGGTTGTTAACAGAAGTGCAATGATTATTTTCCTATCAGTCAATCAATCAATCAAATATCAGATTTACGAGTTTATTAACAGGACTAACCTTGTTGCACTCATAGAACACTTGTGTGTTCATTTTGAGTAAACTTTGAAATATGCATGCGTAATTGTGGAGAGACATGATCGTCTACGCCGCTAGGCATGACACTTGATTGATTTAATTGTGGTGTGTTGCACGCGGTAACATAATGATTATATAACGTAAATTATGTTATGTTATTCGATCAACGCCATGACACAATGAGCATTTTCAATGCGTGCTCCTTTCTCCGCTTGAGGAGTCATCCCAAAGTCCACTTCTGTACAATCGATACAAGATATTCATATGATTGTTGCAGGAGCTACTGAGTTTAGGCTTTATGAAACACTCTCGGCAGCTCTCGTGCCATTTCTGCAGAGAGGGACTGAGCTCTATGGGGTAAACCCGGTGCAACGAAGTAAATCCTTCGGCTTTAGACCAATGATAAATTGATTAGTATATCTTCTCTCTCTACCACAAAGACGTCACTGTCAGGCATGTTCAAACTTAACTCCTATTCTCGAAATCGGTTCAGTGCCTGAGACTAGCCCATATCACATAAATGAGCATATTCGGTAGTATATGACACGAACGATGTGTGTAAGTGCAGAGCTAGTTGATTACACAAATAAACACACTCAAATTAAGAAAATAATGCAGTCGGTGGAAACTATTATAGAAATTACACATCTAGTCTGAGCCAGCTCCGACAACTTTTCTATGACTAATAAGATCTGAGCCCATGCTACAATATAACTCCAGATGTGGTTCTAGCGGTGTTTTTCCGTTTGTAAAGTCTTATAACGTATGGGTGTGAAGCATGGACATGTAATAAAACAGTGGAAAAACATATATGTGCTTTTGAATATGTGTTACAGAAGAGTCCTTCGTATATCTTGGTCAGAGAAGAGAACAAATATATCTATCCAGAAAGAACTCAAAATCAAAGAAAACTGGCTGATGCTACAAATAAGAAAGAGAAAATTGAGATATTTTGAACATATAAAAGACATGAAGGGCTGGAGAAGACCATCATGGAAGGAGGCATACCGGCAAAAGAAGAAGAGGAAGACCACGGAGAAGATGGATTCAGGATGTAACTGATGGTTTGAACATGACGGCTGCAGAGGCAGGACATCTGGCCTATGAGAGAGAAATTCCGGAGGACTGTTGGGGTAGCAAAGTTCTGCTCAGGACGAGCTCTTTGATGATGATGAAAGTTTTATATTTTCCCGTCTGTACAAATGTATGTGGTAAATAAGAGGCCATATTATAAATGAGAAAATTAGAAGAACAGTCGAAAAACACCTTTGTTAGATTCACTGAAAGACAGAGACTCAAATGGTTTGTCCACTTGGTGAGAATGAACCCAACTACACCAGTTGCAATAGCGTACAACTTGAAAATGAATCATCAAGAGGAAGGGGCAAACCAAGAAAAAGATGGATTAATGGAGTCACAAACATCTTATCTTATCTTATCTTATCTTAACCACATTTGCCGTGAAGTGTCGTGGGGAGAGTTAGTTTCCTATCTTGTGTCAGGTGTGTTGCGCTTGACGTTGTCAGTCCATGCTTTCGCAAGGACTCTGAGATGTTATCTATCCATCGTGTTCTTGGCTTGCCTCGTGCTCTGCGCCCTGAGTGTCGATTATTGTAGGCACGTGATGGTAGTAAATGTGGTTCCATTCTCATTAGATGGCCGAACCACTTGATTCTTTGCTTCTCGATGTACTGTATGCATGGTGTAGTACCAACGATGCTTCTGATATTCTCGTTTCTCACTCCTATCTCTCCTTGTAACGTTGACAGCTTTTCGTAGACATCTCATTTCACATGTTGTAATTTTTCTTTCTTGTGTCTTAGTCAGGGGCCATGTTTGGCACTGATAGCAGAGAGTTGGAATAAATATGCAGTTTATCAGTTGTCGTTTGACTGCCATGTTAATGCTTGGATGTTTTAATAGTGGTGACAGTTGATATGTCACTGCGTTTGCCTTCTGGCATCTAATCTCGATTTCTCTGTCCATCTTTCCATCTGCTGTGAATATACTCCCGAGATATTTGAATTCTGGAGTCGGTTGTATTTTTACATTATTCAAACATCTTAAAACTCCCCAATATCAAAGCATAGCAAGTGATCGAGCATGCAGTATCTCGGAAACAGATCTTCAGTTAAACCTGCGAGGACTAACGGCAAAAAGCAAAGAAAGACACAAGAAATAAAAAGAGAAATGTGTGCTCTTTTGGATAACATGCCTAAAGTTTAACTGAAATTCATATGTGCTTGTCCTAGACGAGTAAGCGCTTAACGGGGGCGCAATGTACTCACGTTTTTGCCGCAAACAACACAGATTACACAGAGTAGTTAACGTGTTTGATAAGAACGAACGCACTAAATAAACAGATAAATAATACATCGCCAACCGACAGTACAATGCAGTGCTAACTTACATCAACATAAGAAGAATACACTGCTAACCTACCGTAACAACTCCCAACGATAACCTTAGGGCCTTTGATAATCGCAAAGTAACGACAGCTTGCAAGTGAAATCTTCATACAGTCAATATTTTACAATTAGAATTTACAGTGAGCAAACGATCTATCATGCGCATGTGCAAGTACATGCATATATGTGTGTATGTGTGTATGTGTATGCGTGTGTATGTATGTGTGTATGATAATAAAACAAAATGAAATATTAGACGATATTTATTTTCACAACAATTCCCGCGTCACGGAATCTGTGGTCATACACCGCTACTAACTGACTTTCCTTTCTATTTCTAGTTTTTATGTGTGTTTTTTGTGTTACATTTATTTCGTTATTCGTTTTATTTCCAGATTTTCCTTAGATACGTTTGTATTTGGTCGTCCATTTGTGTTTCATTTTAATTTGTCACTCCTGTTTGTTCGTTTGCTTGATAAAGGCCTTGTTGGTCGAAACGTTGCTGTATTTTGTCATTGTTTTTGTAATTTGTAAAACTACAGTACTTTGTAATTACGTGTTTTGCCAATCAAATAGTTTTACTGCAGTTCCATATATATATACTGAATACTAACTGACACACATGTGCGATTGATTTACACTGATAACTAGCACACATGCATGTGCAACTGTAACTATTAGTTCAAGGTCAACTGCGCTTCACCTTTGATACTGGGAACATCTTTTTGGTTAAAACTTCCACATCCGATCAAGAACATTTCTGATGGTTTTTTGTTGTTGGTATATCTGTTGTACATTACAACTATATATATCCTATATTAATGTATGACTCGGAAACACGGACAATGAACAAGCAGTTAGAAAACAGAATTGATGCATTTGAGATGTGGATATATAGAATAGGCAGAGTTTCATGGACAGAAAAACAGACAAATAAACAATTTTTAGGAAAACTAGGCACGAAGAAACAATTATTAAGAGAAATAAGATGGACATTGAGCAAAGCGCAGTCACAAAAATAACTACATGTGAAATGCGTTGCCTGCGAAAAGTTAACAACAACACAAGAAAAGACAGAATCACTAACATCAGCATAAGAAAGAAAGTTGGCACAAAACCGTGCTTGAATTACATTGAGAAACAAAGAATGAAGTGGTTTGGTCACTTAATAAGAATGCACCCAAACTCCACAGTATACAGAGTCTTCTACAACAGAACATCGGAAAGAAGGCAAGAGGAAGACCACGGAAAAGATGGTTAGATGGCGTAGCAGAATCCTGTGAAAGAGCAAAGATAACAATCACACAAGCCACCAGAATAGCACAAGACAAAAACAGAAAACCCCGACACTGGACAACAACCCGGTAGCAGTGTGACGACAAAAGAAGAAAAAGAATAAAATTCAGACAAGTAAAGTATTTTGGGCACATAAAAAGACTTGACACCATGATAACATCTTTACTAGAGGAGAAAGTTGAGGGGAGAAGAGCAAGAGGAAGACCGAGAGATAAGTGGGAGGAAACTTTAAGAAATGGACAGGTTACAGTCTGGCAGTGTGCAACACCAGGCGAAAGACAGAGGATGCTGAGATTCATTGCAGCCAACCTTCGATGTGGAGACGGCACCTGATGATGATGTGATGTTGTACAAATGTCTAGTAAGACTTGTCGGAGTGTGAACTGTCAACATCAGAGTTGAGTTTGTGAGCTGTCAACATCAGAGTTGAGTATGTGAACTGTCAACATCACAGTTGAGTATGTGAACTGTCAACATCAGAGTTGAGTATGTGAGCTGTCAACATCAGAGTTGAGTATGTGAACTGTCAACATCAGAGTTGAGTTTGTGAGCTGTCAACATCAGAGTTGAGTATATGTGGGTCAAAAAATATGTACATGTGTGTTTTCCCAGGGCCATGCGGTATATTTTCTCAGTATGATGCAAATCTTCGAAATGCCGCTCCTTAAATGTTTTTTTCTTTTAAATAACCTTCAATTGTGATTTTCATTTCGCTGCTTATGTCGTCCCCCACCCCCACCCCTCCCCCTTTACGGTTTCGCCTGATGCGGCTGCCTCTCTCTCTCAAATCATTTACTAGAATTATCATCTTCAAAATTATATCGGAGACCCTCGCTGGTGCTACGGAGTTCGTGCACTGCAGCTGAGATCTTCCTGTGTAAGAAAGAGATCGGAGCACACATGGTTACTCGCTGAAGTGCAATGATGATGGTCCTATCAGTCAATCAGTCCTTACTAGAATTTCGGGGAGGGAGGGCACAGTTTTAATATGTGTGTAGTCAAAATCATATGTGTATATATGTGTATGTGCTCAACATAATATTTTAGTTTGGATGTCAAATAGCATAACTGAGTGGGAGGGACATCATAATCGAGTGAGCGTGACATAATTGAGTGGGCGTGACATCATAATTGAGTTGACGTGACATGCCAATGGAATTAGCGTGACATCATGATTGAGTGGGCGAGACATCATAACTGAGTGGACGTGACTTCATAATTGAGTGGACGTCCAACGCGCTACGAACACGCTGGGCACGCGGGCATTCATCTTGTATGCTGTTAGTGGTGGTTGGTAGTATTCCATTATCATTAAATGTCCAAACCACTGCATCTCACATATTGCATCTCACACAGTAACATTTCATTACATGTAACGATTGTTTAAATATTTTCAGTAGAATCGGAATCCTCTCCTTCTTCTTCTTCTCTTCCACCGTTTATTTCTTTATATTAACGGGAGGGAAATGTAGTGATCTTGTGTGTGCTTTCTCTAAGACACTTTGTAAACTGTTATTTATTCTTTAAAGCTTTTCTTAATGCTGTCGCTCCTTCTTACTCTTGCTATGTACTTGTTATACTTTTCAGTGTGGCTCTCTGTGGTAGATGATACCAGGGCATTCTTGTCCATATAATTCAATCTGTTGTCCTTTTATGAATTGCATGATTAGTTTCACATCCAGTCTTCTCATTTCTTATAAATACTTTTTCTGTTCAAAGGGAAGTAACGAAAATACAATTACATTTTACGTAGAAAAATTGCAGTGTAGGAACATTTTGGTCTAAGGGAAGTAACCAAATAAAATATAATTTGTTCAATGTCGAAATGGTGACATAGTAATATAGCGTTATATATGAAGTAGTCAATAAAATTATATGATATAGCCTAAAGAAATAGTAGCATAATGTATTTCGTTCAGTGGAACAAACTGAAATCTTCTACTTCTTCTTTGCGTTCGTTCGTTACGACCAATTTTAATCACTCTTTGTGATATGTTTGATCTTTGCCAAGAACGTGTATACGTTGCACATTGGTTTAGTAGGCCCCTAAACGCATAGACTTTTACACGTTTAGGATACATCATCCGATTTCAGCCAAAAAAACTGAAATGAAAATAGATTGAAAAATGGAATGATAAGAACATTACGTTATAAGGGAGGTAACTAAATAAAACAATATTCTGAAATTGCAGAAAATGAAACATTATGTTCTAAGGGAGGTAACTAAATAAATAAAATTTATTCATTTGAGAAAAAGTAACAAAGGGTGATTTTTATTTTATTTTTTTCCGATCCAGAAGCACTTGAGCCCTTTTCAGCCTCTTCGGTTCGGTGCCACGAACACCGTAAATCTGGGGAATCTGTGGCTTTTTCTGCCATTTCGCGGAATTGAACCCGCACACACAGAGGGGTAGTCACCCGTAGTCCAAAGCGCTACGAACACGCTGGGCAGACGGGCACAATGGGTGATTAAATTCGATAGACGGCTCACTACAAGAAAAAAATATTCAGTTTTATGGAAAAATTGCAGCATAGAAGAATACGTTATGCATGGAAAGTTTTTTGTTTTAAACTTCTTTGCAGAGACTCATCGGAATTGCTTAAATTTCGTTGCAGGATCTTTGATTTTTAACTCAATTGTTTTTCTTGCCACTCGGCTTTATACTACTGGATTATCCGAAAGGAGTTAATTCTTATTTTTCATGTTTGTTGGCTTACACGCTCTGATATAACCAATAAAAGGTTCGCCTTAGGTTGAAAGGGACGTGCTTCGGCTTAAAGACGCTTTAATCCCATACATAACAAACAAACAAATTGTCATTCGGCTTCTGTTTCAAACTATTTGGATTTTCTGAAAGGAGTTAACTTTATTTTCCTTGTTTTTGGCCTACACGTTCCAATATAACTAAAACAAGGCTCGTCCTTGGGTTGAAAGTGGCGTGCATCAGCTTAAAGAAGCTTTACTTCTCTACATATAATAAACAAAAACATATTTTTGGATTGTAGTTTCCAACATGGACAGGTTACAGTCTGGCAGTGTGCAACACCAAGGCGAAAGACAGAGAATGCTGGAGATTCATTGCAGCCAACCTTCGATGTGGAGACGGCACCTGATGATGATGAGTTCCCAACACTTGATCGCGGCCAGAGATTTAGAGACTACTGACGTTAAATACACTGTCCCTACTTCCTGTAGCACCGCTGTTTAGGGCGGTGTAGGACAGATTGGACGAATGCCTGAGAAATTTAATGGCCGCATGGTTAGTGCAGTCGCCGCGAATCTATTCAGGTTAGGATTATTTTTTCAGTTATGCCCACAATATAAAAAAAATCATTGACCCTACCGTGAATCGAACACGGGTCTCTCGTATGGGAGCAGCGCTCTAATCCATTCGGTCAGACGCTCCTAAACATAAACTTGATTAGAGCCTACATAAACTCTAATATGCACTCTCCTACACACTTAAACAAGCTCCGAGCAGCTGTCAGGTAGGGCCCAGGGCCGTGCGGTATATTTTTCAGTATGATGCAAGTCTTCGAAATGCCGCCCCTTGAATGTTTCCTTAAAATAACCTTCAATTGTAAGTTTGCTTTTGCGCTTATGCCGCCCCTTACGTTCCACCTGATACGGTCGCCTCTGTATCGTAGCAAGGCACGGCCCTGGTAGGGCACAATACAAAAATAAAATAAAGTGAAGCATAAAACATCAACATATTTCTTCCAACCAGATCTGTTTTGAGAAAATTCAACAACAAATCATACTTTTCTTGATCATGCCAGCTTAGGCCAGTTCAGGTCATTCCAGTCTCTTCTCTTCCTTTCTGCGATGTACGCAAACCTACAGATCTGAAGTGATCAGACTGGATCTGGAGACAACTGTGGAGAGTCTGCAATAATACTGAGTATTAAAACGTGTCTGTAGCTCAAGCGGTAGTGAGCTCGATCACAGACCCAAGCGTACCTGGTTCAAACCCACGGTAGGAAGTTTGGAAGGAATTCGTTTCCTGGGAATTTTACAAAAGGTAAAATTAGACATCATCGTTCAGAAAGCAATGGCAAACTACTGAACGTTTTTTTTTTTCTTTTCTTCGTCCTTTAACTAGCAGGATTTTCATTCATTAAACGTGATTTATTAGCCGATATAATACGTTTTCACATTTCTTTATCATTTGCCCAGTCTTGCAGTTTAAGATACGTTTACACTAGGCAGCCGTGTGCTGAATGGTGCTGTGATTAGTGTTCCTCGCCGTACAGGCAGATTTTCTCCGACTTCAGAGGTACTCACGTTATCGTCCTGAGTAAGACCAGGGGACTCGAACAAATGCCGGACAGTAGGTTCGAACCCGAGCTATGAGGCGTCTCACAGCTAGCAGGCCGAGCTACTATCAACTACTCTAGGCAGTCCCCCACTACTGAACGTATAAGTGGTGACTACAAAAATAAACGACTAGTTTACTGTGGTTGATAGCTACGTCCTGTAAAAGGATATGATTTTCATTCATTAAAACGTGCGATATTGATTAAGCCAGATATATTACAGTATTACACATTTCTTCTTTTATTCTTTTGTCCCTCTTCTTGTTTTTGTCGTTAGGCGTAGCAGGTTTAACTGATGATCGGTTTCTGAGATAGTTCACACTTGGTTGCTTGATATGGTGTGGTGTTGTGGAGTTTTAAGATGTATATAACTCCATCAATCCATCTTTTTATTGGTCTGCCCCTTCCTCTTGATGATTCCATTTTCAGGTTGTACGCTCTTGCAACTGGTCTATTCGGGTTCATTCTCACCAAGTGGTCAAACCATTTCAGTCTCTGTTTTTCAATGAATCTAATAGCAGGTGTTGTTCCGACTGTTCTTCTAATTTCCTCATTTCTTATATGGTCTCTTCTTGTTTTATTTACTGCTTTCCTCAGGCATCTCATTTCACATGTGGTAAATTTTCCTTTCTTGTTCTTTTTTCAGTGTCCATGTTTAACGCTGGTAGCATAGTGTTAGTATGAAGATTGCATTTATAATCTGTCTTTTGGTCTCTACTGTAGTTTCAAGATTGGGGTAAGTTGGAATGTAATGTTATTGGCTTGCTGGATTCTAGTTTCAAGATTGGGGTAAGTTGGTATGTAATGTTGTTGGCTTGCTGGATTATAGTTTCACGATTGGGGTAAGTTTGTATGTAATGTTGTTGGCTTGTTGGATTCTACATAAGTCACAGTACTACACAACCAAGGAACAATAAATGACATTTCATATTTAATCGTTGTTTTTCTTTGCGTATGTAGTACTGCAATATGCCTGTTTATCGTTCTGATTACAATTCGTCTACATGTCTCTCTAGGTCTTCCATTACCTTTCTTGCCGCCCCATTTCCATTTAGAGCCATATGTAGGTGCCTGGTCGCCGAGTGATTACCGGGGCCCAAATTTGGGGTGTAAAGAATAGAACCACTGTTACCTGCCGCGCATGTCGTAAGAGGCGGCTAAGGAGGTTTGGTTGAAATAGAATGCATGTGTCCTAAACGTGTAGAAGTCTATACGTTTAGGGGCCTACCAAACTAATGTGCAACGTATACACGTTCTTGGCAAAGATCAAACATATCACAAAGAGTGATTAAAATTGGTTGTAAAGAACGAACGCAAAGAAGAAGAAGAAGAAGTATCTGGTGTACTGCTGTCTTATTGTATATTCCTCCATCTTTTTCCGTTAAAAATAAAACAAATATTTTCTAGTTGATATTTATGATTCATAATCATCAACAATATGAACAAGAAGAAAAAAATATATAAAATATGGAAATGGTCCCTTTGCTCCAGTGTCGCTGAAACATACATTCTAAATGAAACCAATCGATCACTGTTACCAATATTTATCGATACCAAATTCCAATCACGAAACGTTATCCAATCACAGCCCACTTAAGAGATTTCAAGACCCGGGGTTGAGGTCTAGGACTTATTTTTATATTCTGGATGTGTCTCGGTGTGACTAGTGAAGCAGTACTTTTTTGGGTTCCATTTTTACTGGCTTTTCTGACGAAATAGCTTCTAAAAAACATGATTCTAAGCGTAATTTTCTCATTTCTATTCAAAGCTCATTGCATTTCAAGAGACCAAATTAAGTTAAATTTAAACAAAACAGCCAAACTGGCAACTGAATTTTGTTGCTTCTGCAAAGTAGGTTACCATAAATAGAAATCTGAATTGAAACGTCTCCGTCCGAAAGCCCAAATTGGTGCTTGGCCCATTTTTAGTTCCACTTAGTCCAGAAAGTTTTGGTAAAGTGTTTAGTCGATAGATCATCATCACCGCACACGGAACTAATTAGTCCCTAACTATATGTGCTCCAATCTCTTCTTACTGTAGTATGTCCCTCGCTCAGCGTGTGGCAACTAATGGCACCAGCTCTATGTTGGCTTACTATTCTTCTTTGACTTCCAGTATAGTTCTCTTGTCTGGCTACACCCCGTTTAATTTGATATTTTTGCAGTCTTGTACGAGTTACAGAATCAGTCCCATCTCATTCATTGAATCATTTACACGACTTCTCTCCCTTAAGGCATTCATGAATAGTATATATATGTCACTTTTGTCTTTACAGACGGTTAACTGGCAAGTGTTTTACTGTGGCAACTTCTGAGTTTTCGCTTTTCTCTCTTGTCTTTAAGCTCATACATAAGTCTCTTCTCAAAAGACTCTGCGCCCTTGCGCAATATGGCTTTCCACACAACTCTATCAGCTGGTTTTTCCCATGTGCTGGGACCTATAGAAGAGTTTTTCATTGAGGTTTTGCAGACATCTTTATATCTGAGCAGTGGTCTGCTCTGGTACCTCTTCCTCTGAAAGTTCACAGAACAACATTTGTTTTGGTATGCGACAAGTTTCCATTCTTCTCATATGCCCCAAACATCTTAGTCGTCTACTGCTGAGCATGCCCATGATTAAAATGGTAGGATCGTTCTTTGTATAATATATACATATATGTATAAAGCAAAGTTCTTCCTGCATTTTGTGTGTGTCTATGTCTGTATGTGTGTCTATGTCTGTATGAGAGTGTGTGTCTATGTCTGTATGAGTGTGTGTCTATGGCTGTATGAGTGTGGGTGTCTATGTCTGTATGAGTGTGTGTCTATGGCTGTATGAGTGTGGTGTCTATGTCTGTAGGTGGTGTGTGTCTATGTCTGTATGAGTGTGTGTCTATGACTGTACGAGTGTGGGTGTCTATGTCTGTATGATGTGAGGTGTCTATGTCTGTAGAGTGTGTGGTCATGTCTGTTAGTGTGTTCTATGTCTGTATGAGGTGTGTGTCATGTCTGTATGATGTGTGTCTATGACTGTATAGTGTGGTGTCATGGTCTGTATGAGTGTGGTGTCTAGTGTCTGTATGAGTGTTGTGTCTATGATCTGTATGAGTGTGTGTCTATGTCTGTATGTGTGTGTTCTATGTCTGTTAGTGTGTGTCTATGGCTGAATGAGGTGGGTGTCTATGTCTGTTAGTGTGTGTGTCTATGGCTGTAGAGGTGGTGTCTATGTCTGAGAGTGTCATGTCTGTATGAGTGTGTGTCATGGCTCGATGTTGGTGTCTATGTCTGTATGAGTGTGTGTGTATGTCTGTATGGATGTGTCATGATGAATGAAGTGTGGGTGTCTATGTCTGTATGAGTGTTGCCATGTCTGTATGAGTGTGGTGCTATGTCTATGATAGTGTGTGTCTATGTCTGAGAGGTGTGTCTATGGCTGATGAGGTGGGTGTCTATGTCTGTATAGTGTGTGTTCATGGCTGTATGAGTGTGGTGTCATGCTGTATGGTGTGTGTCTATGTCTGTATGAGTGTGTGTGTCTATGTCTATGAGTGTGTCATGACTGTATGAGTGTGAGGTGTCTATGTCTGTATGAGTGTGGTGTCTATGGCTGTATGAGGTGGTGTCTAGTCTGTAGAGTGTGTCTATGGCTGTATGAGTGTGGTGTCTATGTCTGTATGAGTGTGTGTTATGTCTGTATGAGTGTGTGTCTATGATGATGAGGTGTGGGTGTGTATGTCTGTATGAGTGTGTGTGTCTATGTCTGTATGAGTATGTGTCTATGTCTGTATGAGTGTGTGTTCATATGGAGTGTGTGGTCTATGTCTGTATGAGTGTGTGTGTCTATGGCTGTATGAGTGTGGGTGTCTATGTCTGTATGAGTGTGTGTCTATGGCTGTATGAGTGTGGGTGTCTATGTCTGTATGAGTGTGTGTCTATGTCTGTATGAGTGTGTGTTTATGTCCTTCAGTTAGAGACATCTAGACAAGCTACGACTTGAAATTTGGCAAGAGCGTAGGTTCCGTAGTGCGACAAATATCTATCTATTGTCTTTTGTGTATTCCCAAGTGAAAGATGTAGTTGGCTGTCCACTCTTGCCGTTAAGCGTAGGGATGGAGCTTTAATTTGCGTTCTAGGGCCAGATGAGTCGCCCTTGTTGTGTTATATCCGTGTTTATGTAGTGTGGTCTTGATATTGTTTATCTTTTTCTTGGTCTTCCCTTAGCTCTAGTTAGCGACCAATGTAAACACAATAAAACTGGACTATTGCTATGTCGTTACATTGTTCGTAAAGTAAAATGACCTACACGAGTTCGACGTCCCATTCCCCTTCCCACCCTCGATTTTTCTGGTACTAGTTTTAAGCTGGTGGGACGGAATAGCGCAACCTATAGAAATGAAAATCGTGGCATGTCCTTTACAGCGTAGCCATCAACCACAGTAAAAAAGAAGTTGAGGCACCACTTATACGTTCAGTAGTTTGCAATTGCTTTCTGAACGGTGAGATCTATTTTTACCTTTCGTAAAAATTCCACGGAAACTAAATTGCTTCCAAACTGCCTGCCCCGGAGTTCGAACCAGACACGTTTAGGTTTGTGATCGAGCTCACTACCGCTTGAGCTACAGACGCCCACATAATCTATATATAGAGCGTTCACTATAATCGTGGTGAGAAGTCAGGCTAAGGTTTATCTGCAAGCGCGCATGGTAGGGTTGTTGCAGAGCGAAATGTAGTAGGACAACTACTTCCAGTATGAGGATGGAGATTGAGGTCGTTACTGCTGCCCTCCATTGGCTATCTGGGACTCCGTTTACCAGGCCGTTATTGTTTCGGACGCTGGATCTACTGTTCTGGGCATGCGGGTGTTCGCGGCCACGAGAGTGCGCAATTTAGCTTGATGACTCGCCATGTCTTATCTTTTGTGTTATTTGTTATTTGTTTTAATGCGCCCGTGTGGTGCTGGGGCTTGCAAGAGGAGCAAAGAATAGTAACACTGCGACCTACAAGGCATGTCGTAATAGGCGACTAAGGTAGGGGCATATTGAAGCTACCCTAGTAAATAAAAACTGTTGCAGAAATCGGATGTACTGGCCTACTTGTAGGCGCATAACTGGCACAACGTACAATTGATATTTTGCTCAGATCCCGTACAAATCACACAGAGTGATTTAACAAATTCCAAGGAAAATTTGGAGCATTCTAAGAAGTAGAAAGAAGAAGAATATATTTTAATGTTAATACACTTTTCCTGTTGTTTTTGGGTTTTCCGATCCAGAAGCACTTGAGCTTTCAGCTCTTCGACTCCAGTGCCATGGGCATCGTAACCCTTCGGTTCGGTGCCACAAACACCGTAAATCTGGGGAACCTGTGACTTTTTCTGCCAGCCCGTGGAATTGAGCCCGCATTCACAGATGGCTTGTCACCCGCAGTCCAATGTGCTACGAATACGCTAAGCTGGTTTCCTGTTGTTAAAGATGATCTTGAGCGTTCGTATTCTAGTCCAAACTATCTCTTAATATCTGTCGTTGTTTGTTAGTATATGTCCAAGATTTATATAACTCGACACTTGTTTCAGTCTTTGTCCATTTATCATTATATTCAGTAGAAAGATAAGGAAGAAAGATCAAGGAAGCCAATGGTGCATTTAGTATGACAACAAGTAGCATGACGTTTGAAGTACTGGCGGTGGCTAGGTACTAATCTGGCTTAGTCACAAATCCACTCATGCGTGCATTCTGTGTGATTCATTGAGTATGATCCGGAATGTGGAGGATCGTTCTGTGAGAATTCAGTGGATTGAACCACTAGAAGCGTTAACAATTCACAGAAATACATTCATCTTCGTTCCGTAATGGCGTCGACGTTCGGGGCCATGGGCGTCGACGTTCCGGACATGGGTGTCGATGGTTATGAGAGATCAGACAGACAGACAAACTGACTCTGTCAACATATCAGGAGTGAGTCAATGAGTAGAGCTGACATTCTGAACGCTCTCAAAGAGTGTGGCCACAAAGGAAACTTTTATATAAACCAATCCACGTCAAATGCAAGATTGCAAGAGCTTGGAGTGAAGATTGGAGTGAAGATTGGAGTGAAGATTGGAAGTTGGAAGTGAAGATTGGAGTTAAGATTGGAGTGAAGATTGGAGTGAAGATTGGAGTGAAGATTGGAGTGAAGATTGGAGTGAAGATTGGAGTGAAGATTGGAGTGGTCAAAGAAGGACAACACAACAGGTATATGAGCAGGCTCATCAGTCGACATCGAACTGGTACGGTTAATCTCTGGACGTTGTTGGAGATGTTACGAAGGAGATTGGATCAACTATGGACATATCTGGATTGCAAGTCAAATATTTCAAACTGAAATTCAACGATCTAAGCAGATACCAATGGAGAAAGAGATAAGGAAGAGACACTGACGATGGATAGGACACACATTGAGAAAACCTACTGGGAGCATTGAAAGACAGGCAATGTTTTGGGACCAGCAGGGAAAGAGGAGTAAGGGAAGGTCTAGACATACCTGGAGAAGAGAGATGGAGACTGATATAAAAAAGGATAGGTAAAACATGGAAAGAATTGGAGAGGATCGCAGGAGACAGGAAGAGCTGGAAGAGGTTTGTTGAGGACCTGTGCTCCGTTGGGAGTTGAAAGGTGAAGAAGAAGAAATGAACCCTTTGCCTCTCTTATCTTTGTATTATATATTCAATATATATTAATTTAACCCTTTCAGGCCGTCATTTTGTTCACAACCGGACAGGACACATTTATATGGGAATATTTACTGAAATAGTACTTGGTTCAAGCTCCGCGGCAGGCAATTTGAAAACAAATTTGTTTACGTGGGAATTTTACGTAAGGTTAAAATGGACCGCACCGTTCAGAAAGCATTGACAAACTACCGAACGTATAAGTGGTGCCTAGAAAATCAACGAGTCATTTACTGTGGTTGATGGCTACATCCTGTAAATGATATGCTACGATGCAGTGGCGGCTCATCATTAAGGTCCAGTAGGGTACCGGACCCCACCAAAAATAATGTATAACGTGTATTTATTATTTTATACATTAAAATATAACAACCAAAAACCGTGATTTATCCGGAAAAAATGTCTGGCCCCACCAACAAAAATGATCACGAGCCACCACTGCCACGATGTTCATTTTTCGTACTGAAGTAGCCAGTATACTGGCTTTGGATCATCTTAGAAAAATAACACGAGCCGGTAATTTTGCTCATAAAAGCGAATGAGTTAAGAACTATCTAAGTTCAGAAAAACGAAATAAAAATCCGATCATATACGTTTTGTTATTTATATTTTCTTAAATTTCACAAATTTGTTTCCAAAATTTTTTATAAGCCGATATCGGATTTTAAATTTATTATTAAAAGATTGTATTAAATCGCTTGGTTCTATCGTTAACGAGAAATGTTGACAGGAACCGGAGAGTTGAACAGAATATCAGCAGGGATCCACAAAATATCAGATTTGTAAGGTTCGAACTTGTGAAGATTTCTAAACTATAACAAAAAAGCTAAAAATATTTATTAACAAGGAGAAACTGAACGCTAGCTGCAGCATCACCTGGCAAACTTGATCATCAGATTATTTACGATATCTCAAAAAATCCGTATTATAATCGCATTAGCAATCATTCTCCATCATTGTCAATCCTATTTTCTTCCAGTATCATCTGGATAAACCTTTAATAATGTTACATTTTCTTGTTGTTTTTTTCTCGATAAGAACTCGCTGGTCACATCTGCTGACGTAATTGCCAAATATATATAAGCTCTGCGGACACAGGAGCAGTGGCGTCTCGTGTCATTTTTGTTGCTGGGGCAAAACAAAATGTTTAGAAATAAAATCATAGTTTTAAGTTAGGCTATATTTTAGTATTTACTATTATTTGTCTATTCCGAGAAGTAGTCCCACATTTACTAGAATGTTCTTTATAAAGTAGACCACATGCTGTCAACTTGTCTAAACGTATATTCACGTACACATATGTATATTGACGGAACAGGCGATTACCTTGAACTATTATGTGATGGTTAATTAATTATTTCTATCATTTTCTAATTATTTTATGTATATCATTTGGTATTTAGCTCAAAAAACATTGTCTAACTATGCACTGGTTTGCTGAGTAAGAATTTCTCTACTGAATGAATGAAAATCACATATTTGTCTGTGCTAATTAACCAATTACTAGAGGGCAGGGTCCCAGGACGCAGAGGCAGAGGCAGACCAAGAAGAAGATGGCTACAATATATTGTATATGGCTACAACCATGAACATGACCATCGACGAAGTGGGTGAACTGGCAAGAGACAGAGTGAATTTCAGATGTGCTGCAAAGAGAGCAACGTTCTATAAAGATACGCACCTTGATGATGAATTAACCAATCGAGAAAGAGGACAGAGGTCAGATGTCGCTATGTTAAAAGACGGTCTAAGTAGACCCCATTTCTACTGGCCCTAAAAAAGGTAATGCGCTGGAAATGCGTGAAGTACTCAGAAAGCAATGTCAAACTACTAAACGTATAAGTGGCGCCTAGAAAAATCAACGACTCGTTTACTGTGGTTGATGGCTACGTCCTGTAAAGGATATGCTACGTTAGATAATAATTAGGGAGGAAAGACGCCCCAATTTCAGACTGTATATGACATTTTAGCGTTATATATTCAACTTTTAAAGCTAATTAGTGTCACTTCATCCGGGCCCCACTGGCCCTTAATGACAAGCCGCCACTGCACAGGAGTCTGAAGTCTGCTTTTGACAGCTTCGTTGTCTTTCGTGTAAGATTCCTCTCGCCTTTTATATATTCTATTGATCATTTCATGCGGACTTTTTTTTGTCATTCTTCGCAAGATGTAACTTCTTGTTACACGGAAGAATTAAATTTTATAAGAAATCGTTGTACAGAAACCTAAACATCTGAGGTGGTCAGAACGGATCAGATCAGATCTGGAGAAAACCGTGGGGTGACTGCAGTGATACTTAATAAATTAGCGTTTTATGACAAAGACGTGTATGTATGGTATCAAATGCCCGCCTTCCCAACGTGTTCTAGCGCGTTAGACTATGGGTGACTAGCCCTCTGTGAGTGCGGGTTCAATTCCACGGGTTGGCAGAAAAGCCACAGGTTTCCCAGATTTACGGTGTTCGTGGCACCGAACCGAAGGGTTACGATGTCCATGGCACCGAGCCGAAGAGCTGAAAGCTCAAGTGCTTCTGGATCGGAAAACAATGGTATCACATAAGCAAGCAACATGAATAATTATGATTAAACTAACAAAAATTCAACGTTTCGACTATAAGACTTTGTCAAGGAAACATATAAACATACACACAATGAATAATAAACAAACTAAATGATGGATCTAAATCATCATCATTCAAGGTGCGTATCCTTTATAGGACGTTACCCTCTTTGTAGCACATCTGAAATTCACCTTGTCTCTAGCCAGTTCACCCACTTCGTCGATGGTCATATTCATGGTTTCTTTAATATCTTGTAGCCATCTTCTTCTTGGTCTGCCTCTGCGTCCTGGGACCCTGCCCTCTAGTATTGTTCTTTCCAGGCCATCGTGACGCTTGATGTGACCAAAGTATGTAATTTTCTGTATAGTATGTTGTTTATCAGCCAATTCTCTTTAACATTTAGTTCTTTCAGGACATCAGTGTTCTTACTTTTTTCTGTCCATGGTAATCGTAGGATCCTTCTGTAGCATTTAGTTTCGAAGGACTGGATTTTCGTTCTTAATTTTTGTGTAATAGTCCATGATTCACAACCATAAGTAGCCACTGGATCTAAATAGGATGACTAAAGATGGATATGAGTTCAAACCTACCTGTCTCCATGGTAAAATAATAATTTGATAAGAATAAGCTTTCATTGATCCATTTGTGTAATTTTTGATGAAAATATCAAAGTCATTAGTTGGACATATTATCTAGGTTTCTGTGGCGCAGAGGTTAGGTTCTTGGCTCTCGTTTCAAAGGTAATCGGTTCGCGCTCTCGTAGAACCATCAGGATATTTTTACAGAGATCTTTGGTCTCAGTGTAGGTGAGATCCAGTGGCGGCTCGTCATTAAGGGTCAGTGGGGCCGGACCCCACCAAAAATAAGGTGTAACGTGTATTTATTATTTTATACATTAAAATATATCTAACCGAAACCATGATTTTCCGAAAATATCTGTCTGGCCCCACCAACAAAAATGATCACGAGCCGCCACTGGTGAGATCAAGTTCCTAGCCCTATCGGAGACGGACGATAAAAAGTAGTCCCCATGTTAAAAGTGAGCATGTAAAAGAACAATTGACAGTTCAATATCGGGAAGAACAGGCTGGAAGGCTGGGCCATATTCATTACAAAAATAAAATAATAAATTTCATACAATAAATATCGTCACTATCTTCATAATTACATCGGGGACCCTCGCCGGTGCTACGGTGTTCGTGCAGTGAAGCTGAGTTCTCCTGTGTAAGAAAGAGATCGGAGCACACATGGTTACTCACCAAAGTGTAATGATGATGGTTCGATCAATCAATCAGTCAATCAATCAATCAATCAATCAATCAACCAATCAATCAATCAATCTTCTTTTTTCTTCTTCTTCAAACGCTCCACATCGACTTGTTAACCACTCTTTGTGATTTATATGTGATCGAAGAGTAAGAGCGATTGTACGTTGTGATAGCTATGCGCCTAAAGCAGGTCAGCATATCCAATTTCTGCAACACTTTTTATTTACTAGGGTAACTTCCTAGGCCCTACCTCAGTCGCCTTTTACGGCATGCTTTGTAGGTCGCAGTGTTACTATTCTTTGCTCCATTGTGGGCTCCGGCAACACACAGACGAATCAATCAATCAATCAATCAATCAATTATTCAAATTTATCTTATTTTTCTACATCAAAATTTCTAGCGCGGGACCAACAGTGTACACCAGCACGAGAACCACTCGTTCAGGAGCACCGCTCCAGGAAAAGAACGTAAAGTTCTCAATGCATTCGCTAATGATAGTATCTGGAAACGTCCACTACAGATGAAATCGATATCAGAATGAAAGATTTCTCAGTTTAATGTATGCTTCAGTGCATCGGTTCCAGGGACCAGCATGTTTCTTGGTTTAGTTAAACAGATGAATGTGAGACATTAAGATTTCATATTTACAAGGAAAGAAACCCGTTTTTGTTATTTCGAGATATAAATGGTATTATTATCAATATAAATGAAGATTGCAGTAAAACTATGTAGTAATGGTGAAACACGTAATAAAGTACTGCAGTTTTACAAAATACAAAAACATTGACAATACACAGCAACGTTTCGACCAACAGGTCTTTATCAAGAAAGTATACAACGAAGTGAAGAATTTCACTTGTTTACACACACTACATATAAAATACAACAATAAAATCCTGTATGTAGTGCTCTTGAAATAAGTGAAATTCTTCACTTGTTGTATCCTTTGTTTGATTTTATTTATTTTATTTTTCCGATCCAGAAGCACTGAGCTGACAGCTCTTCGGCTCGTGTCATGGACATCATAACCCTTCTGCTCAGTGCCACGAACACCGTAAATCTGGGAACCTGTAGCTTTTCTGCCAGTCCGCGGAGTTGAACCCGCACTTACAGAGGACTAGTCACCGTAGTCCAACGCGCTACGAACACGCTGGGCACGCAGGCATCCTTTGTTTGATAAAGACCTTTTGGTCGAAACGTTGCTGTGTATTGTCAACTTGAGAGTCGTTATAGATAAATATTCCACGCCAAGTTTGGAAATGAATCCTGATCACTAGCAAAAGAAGTGAATTCACTAACAACTACGCTACTGCCGCTATCAATATTTCGTATAGAATGTTACAATTGATGACATAGATTCACCTGCGTGGTGTCGGGCTAGCAAGGAAGCAAAGAATAGTACCACTATGACCTACAAGGCATGTCGTAAGAGGCGACTGATGTATGACCTATGGATGCTACGCTAGTAAATAAAAAGCATCGCAGAAATAGGATGTGCTGGCTTAATTGTAAGCACATAACTGGCGCAACGTACAATTGCTCTTAGGCTCAGATCATATACAAATCACATAGAGTGGTTTAACAATGGTCGATATGGAAGGTTTGAAGAGGAAGAAGAAGAACAGAAGAGAAAAAAATATTTCCTTCGTTCCTAAGATTTTCTGTCCTTAGATACCGAACCTACATTACTGCTGTACCTAAAACATCGTGATGTTTAATGTAACCAACATATTTCATTTTCCGAGCCATGATGTTCTGTTAAAACACCCAATATTTTTTAATGTCTTGTTTGTTTGTTTGTTATGTAGGATTATTCTACTTCCAACGTTTTCTGATATCGATTTGTAAAGTTCTGAAGTAGTTAGTGGTCAACTGGAGTCTGTATACATCTTCATATAGTTTGTATTGGACTGACATCGATTTGTATACTTCTGAAGTAGTTAGTGGTCAACTGTAGTCCATGTACATCTCCATATAGCTTGTCTTGGACTGACATAGGTTTGTATACTTCTGAAGTATTTAGTGGTCCCCCGTAGTCCATGTACATCTCCATATAGCTTGTCTTAGACTGAGATGGGGATTGACCATGTGTTTTCTCTCTGTTCACTGTATGTTGGACATTCTTGCAGTATATGTGTCTCTGTCAACTTACTGGTGCCATATGTGCATATGTCGAAAAAGCCTATTTTGTACTTGGGGATTAAAGTCTCTTTAAGCCGAGACACGCCCTTTCAACCTAAGTACGAACATTGTTTTAGTTATATCAGAGCGTGTAGGCCATAATAAACAATGTTAGACAATGATGTGTGCTCTCCCACTGCTGTTTATAACATACATGGACAACATAAGTAGAGAAGCAGGAATAGAGGAAGAAAATAATATTTCAGAACTTTTATTTGCAGATGACCAAGTACTTCTTTCTTTCTTTCTTTCTCGAATCCTGTATGCCTCACAGCGTCAGGTCAGGAAGAGATTTCTAAAACAGGCCCTAGTATGCGCTTCGTAGATAGTCTCTTTCGTCGCCTCTGTTATCTCTGAGGTCCATCTTTTGCGTGGCCGGCCTTTTGCTTTGTACCCATTGTATCAGACAGCATTGCTCTTTAGGTGCACTGTCTGATGGTAATCTGCTTACGTGACCGAACCATTTAATTTGTTGTTTCTTGATGAAGTCTAGTACTGATGTTGTACCCACTTTTTCCTGATGTCTTCATTTCTCAACCGGTCTCTTCTGTTACACCCAGCATTCTGCGTAGACACTTCATCTCGGTTGTGACTAGTTTTGACCAAGTACTGATTGCAGAAAATGAAGAATCTCTCAGAACCATTTGAGCTTAGTTAACATCAAGGGTGAGGAGTACAACATGAGAATAAATATAATAAAGACAGAGACAATGGCAATAAGTAGACAAACAGAAAACCTTACAATAAAACTCCAGAACGTAGACATAAAACAAACAATTGAGGCCGAATACTTAGAGCAACTTTCACAGCAGATGGAAGTATCGATAGCGAAATCAGCAATCGTTGCACAAAGCTAACCAAGTACTGGGACAGTTAACACCATTGTTGTCACACAAAGAGATACCGCTAACAACTAAAGCAAATCTCATAAGAACGACTATCTGGCGAACACTATGTTACCAATGTCAAACATGGACAATAACAGCAGCTAATGAGCGGAAAATCATAACGACAGAGATGAGGTGTCTTAGAAGAGCTGCAGGTATGACAATAAGAGACAAAATTAGAAATGAAGAAATCAGAAGGAGACTGGATGTGAAACCATTCATGCAATTCATAAAAGAACAACAGATTAAATGGTTTGGACACCTGACAAGAATGCCTGGTATAACCTCTACAGAGAGCCACACAGAAAAAGTATAATGAGTACAAAGCAAGAGGAAGACCACGCACAAAATAGAGCGACAGCATCAAGAACAGTCTTACGAACATGAATATCAGCTAACATCATCATCATCAGGTGCCGTCTCCCCATCGAAGGTTGGCTGCAATGAATCTCCAGCATCCTCTGTCTTTCGGCTTGGTGTTGTACACTGCCAGACTGTAACCTGTCCATTTCTTAAAGTTTCCCTCCCACTTATCTCTCGATCTTCCTCTTGCTCTTCTCCCCTCAACTTTCCCTCTAGTAAATGTTTTATCATGGTGTCATGTCTTTTATATCCCAAAATACTTTACTTGTCTGAATTTTATTTCTCTTAATAATTGTTTCTTCATGCCTAGTTTTCCCAAAACTTGTTTATTTGTCTGTTTTTCTGTCCATGAAACTCTGCCTATTCTTTTCTTCTATATATCCACATCTCAAATGCATCAATTCTGTCTTCTAACTGCTTGTTCATTGTCCATGTTTCCGAGCCATACATTAATATAGGATATATATAGCATATCAGCTAACAAGGTGCCTTCAAACAAGCACACACAAGATCACTGCCCCCTCCCAACACTTCTATAGAGAAGGAAGTAAATGATGGAAGAGAAGAAGGATATAGGCCACAAATAGATAAATAAGAATGAACTCCATTCGGAGATTCCCGATGTGTACTCCTTGTAAAGTCTTTTATTTCTCCTCTTCCAAGTCAGGGAAACTCTAAGAATTTCTTTTACAGTGCTTTCTATCCAAGGATTCAATGTCTTTAACAAATTTGTGTGTGGTGGTCAACGTTTTATATACACAAGCAATCAATCAAGTGCCGTGCCTGCCGGCGTAGGTGATCATGTCTCTCCACAACTCCTCTGCTTGGTGCATGTAATCAGTTCTGACGTCGATCTTGTGTCGAACCATGATCTCAGGCCAACCAGCATCTTCTCCTCTGTCTTCCCGATCCCCCTTCCCTGAAAGTTACATGTTGTCACCAAATGTTCTAAACCTTCTCTACGCATTATTTGCCCGAAGAACCTTGATTGTCGGATTCTTATTCTTTTGATAAGGTTTCTTTGTGATATACATAATACACATTGTATAAAGCAAATGGGGTGGGGTGGGGATTTGATGAATTTTAGAAGACATTCTTCCAAATTATCAAGTAGAATAGCTCAAGCAAAAGCAGCTGTTGTGAAAATGAAAAAAAACATAGCGTGCATGAATTCACAACAAATGACACTGTGGAAAAGTGTACTCCAGTGCTATATTGAACCAACACTAATATATGACAGAAAATCATGGACAATAAACACATATTTTAACAAAATCAATGGAAGCCACAGAGATGTGGTTTTACTGTAACATTTGAAAATTCTATGGACAACGAGAAATAAATGATGAGGTTTTTGTTTTTTCCCCGATCCAGAAGCACTTGAGCTTTTCAGCTCTTCGGCTCGGTGCCATGGACATCGCAACCCATCGGTTCGGTGCCACGAACACCGTAAATCTGGGGAATTTGTGGCTTTTCTGCCATCCCGCGAATTGAACCCGCACACACAGAGGGATAGTCACACGTAGTCCAAAGCGCTACGACCACGCGGGCAGACGGGCGATGATGAGGTTTAAAAACATGCCTGCACACAAAGAAAGCTGATAAAAAAATATGAATCAGGTAATCAATGTTCTTCGGACATATCAAGCGAAGGAAAGTTTAGGATATTTGGTGACAACAGGTAAAATACAGGGAAGGAGAGATGGTGGCAGACAGAGAGGGTATGTGTTGTATAGTCTTCTTTTCCTGCGTTCGCCCGGTATTAACTCACGAGTGGTTAGGGCGCCTGGTATTGCTATTCTCACTGATTTTGCGAGAAGACTGCCTTCCTTCTTATCAATGTCACCCGCCATACAAGCGTGCTTTCTCTGGCTTAAGTAGGTTAGTCTGAAATCGTGATTCGACAAAATATGGACGTCAGAACTGATTAACTGCACCAGGACGAGAGAGAGAGAGAGAGAGAGATGATCGACTATGTCGGCAGGCATGGCACTTAATTGATTCCAAATATAAATTTATGGAGAACGATGGTTGTGGTAGCTCTTACACTCAACCAGAAACTAACATGGAGGCACTACCAGATTTATAACAACAATGCTATTAGTTTGTGAGTTGACATTAAGATGTAACTCTCTTACAAGTCCAGATGAAAGTTGAAGGGAAAAGACAGTTTTAGCAACGAAAGGAGAGAATTGAGAGCCAGAAGGAGCAGTTGAGAATCTATAGACAACTATAAATAACCAGGGACACTATATAATTCCACGGCCATTTTCCTTTTTCATAACACAATAAGGCGGGAAACGCTTGCGCGCGTCAGGGCTGGTTGCCGGCTTGTACTCATTGGATCAGAGTCCGGAGTTGGCGCAATAATTGCACGCTTGTCAGAGTTTGCTCGATTTCGATCTGATGAATGAGGGTCTCAAGGTTTGAGGCGGTGATTGGGGGTACCGTTTTTGACGAGATATCGATGTTTCGACCCAGCCTGTTTTCACGAGATTTGCCATCAAGAGAACCAGATCTTCGATCCAGCCTTCGGCAGCTATAGATATTGCGGAAAAATGACAAATAAAAGAAAAATAATGTGGGTTTTATAGGACAATAAAACGAAGAGTGTAATAATACAGGAAAGGAAAAAAAATGAGTGGAGGAATTTAATTCAGATTTTCGAACCAGTTGGATGGCCAGATAACAATAAGAAATTGTGGCCAAATTTGAGAAAAATATTTATATAAAAACAAGAGATGAATACGAATATTTCAATGTATTTAAAATGGATAAGGGTAAAATGTAACTCTGGGGAGAGAAAGATGATGGTTGTGATGAAATATCTGATAAGTATGTTTTTATAGAATGTTCTTCTTCTTCTTCTTCAAACTTTCCATATCGATCACTTGTTATCCACTTTGTGTGATTTGTATGTGATCTGATCCTAAGAGCGATTGTACATTGTGCCGGTTATGCGCATACAATAGGACCGCACATCCGATTTCAGCGATTCTTTGTATTTACTGGGGTAGCTTTCCTAGACACCTACCTTAGTCGCCTCTTAAAGGGTTTTAAAGCCGAAGGATTGACTTCATAGCACCGGGTTTTACCCCATATGGCTCGGTCCCTCTCCACAGAAATGGCAAGCCACCTGCCGAGAGTATTGCACAAAGCACGAACTCCGTAGCTCTAGCAACAATCCTAGGCGTCTCTGGAAAAAACTGCTCTCGTGAACAGAACGGCGCAGTCCGGAACGACATGCCTTGTGGGTAGAAGTGGTACTATTCTTTGCTTCCCTTGCAGGCCCCGGCACCAGACGGGCGGTATCATCATCTTCATCATCATCATCAAATAGTTAGCAGTCCTGAGCAGAGCTTTGCCACCCCTACAGTCCTCAATAATTTCTCTCCCCATAGGTCAGATGTCCTGCCTCTGCGACCGTCATGTTCAAACCATTAGTTACATCCTGAATACATCTTATCCGTTTTTCCACTGCCTTATTAAATGTTCATGCTTCACACCCATACGTTGCCACTGGGAATATTGCATGCTCTTAGTATTCTGATCTTCGTTTTCTTATCAGGTCTGTTCCCTTCTGTTTTTAGTTGTTTAATTTTTGGTAAAGCCATGTTTATTCTCCGTCAAGGGAGGTATAGACTTTTGATATTATAAGATGAGATGAAGTGTAGTGATGGATGGGGGTGTTGGTGTGTGGGGGTGGGGTGGGGGGGGTTAGCAGACAGAAGCTACAAAGAGATAAATTACAAGGGATGAAGCATACGGTTATCGTTGTTGTGCGTCGAGGTGGGAACACAAAAGGTAAGAATTATTGACTGTGAGAGTGTGGCTGAGCCACGTGGCTACATAAAGAGTGATGTACTGGGAAGTGACCAAGTGGTTAAACTCTTGCCTTGTGTTCCGAGATCGTGGGTTCGAATGCGAATGCCGTTCTGTTCACGTTAGTATTTTTCCCTAGATTGTTGCCGGAGCTACGGAATTCGTGCTTTGTGAAATATTCTTGGCAGGTGGTGTGTCATTTCTGCGGAAAGGGACCGAGTCATATGGGGTAAAACCCGGTGCAGCGAAGTCAATCCTTCGGCTTTAGACCAGCCCCGCCCCTTTTTCTCCTTCCTTTTAATGTACTGTTGAAGTGGGGAATTAATATGGATTTGATAGAACTATTGAGAGATCTTGAGTATTTGATGTAGTTGGTAGATGTGAGGTGATGTAGTTGGTAGATGTGAGGTGATGTAGTTAATGGACATAAAAAAAAATAATAAAGGAACCCTTTCATACCTCGTGGTATTTTTCATTGACCGTCGGTACACGATGGGTGATGTGGTCAGCATCACGCCGGCCGCCTTTATTTTCTCAGAGCATGTCTGGTACCCAGTTGAGGCTGGGTCGACGTGAGACCGTCGCGGTCGGGAAAAATTCCACGCACATTGCGGGAGCTGAACCCAGACCACCAGCCTTGCGAAGCGAGTTCACTAACAACTACGCTACAGCGGCTCTCAGTTAATGGACGTGAGCTGGTATTATTGATTGATGTGAATTCATAGTGTTAATTATATCACACAAGAGCAAGAATTCACATACATAGGAAGGATATTCACATAAGATGGAAGGCTGGACAGAGAGATAGAGGATATATAGCAAACAATAAATACTGTAATCTACCAGCTAGCCCCACTGTTGAGGCACCCAAAAATCGTCACTGACAGCTAAACAACAGATGATCAACAGCATTTTCATACCTACTTTGTGTTACCAGGGCCAAACATGGACAATAAGCAAAGCGCAGTCGCAAAAAATAGCTACTCGTACATGTGAAATGCGATGCCAATGAAAAGTTACCAACAGCACCAGAAAAGACAGCCACTAACATTGGCATAAGGAAGAAAATTGGCACAGAACCTTGCTTGAATTACATTGAGAAACAAAGACTGAAGTGATTCGGTCACTTAATAAGAATGCATCCAAACTCCACAGTATACAAAGCCTTCTACAACAGAACACCAGGAAAGAAGGCGAGAGGAAGACCACGAAAAAGATGGTTAGATGGCATAACAGAATCTTGTCAAAAAGCAAAAATAACAATCACCCAAGCCACCAGAACAGCGCAAGACAAAAACAGGAAACCACGACACTGGGCAACAACTCGGTAGCAGTGTGACGAGAAAAGAAGAAGAAGTGGATGTAAGGTGATGCAATTGCTTGATGAGAGATGATGAAGTTGGTTGATGAAGGTGATGAAGTTGGTTGATGAGAGACGAGGAAGTTGGTTGATGAAGGTGATGTAGTTGGTTGATGAGAGACGATGAAGTTGGTTGATGAAGGTGATGTAGTTGGTTGATGTGAGTAATCGGTGTGTATGTGTGTATATACATTGCAAACATTCATCAATAGATGCCTGCGCAGGACCACAAACATCAGGACGACTCCATCTGCGATGGTATGACATGACCACAAACATCAGGACGACTCCATCTGCGATGGTATGACAGGACCACAAACATCAGGACTACTCCATCTGCGATGGTATGACAGGACCACAAACATCAGGACTACTCCATCTGCGATGGTTTGACAGGACCACAAACATCAGGACTACTCCATCTGCGATGGTATGACAGGACCACAAACATCAGGACTACTCCATCTGCGATGGTATGACAGGACCAGAAACATCAGGACTACTCCATCTGGATGGTATGACAGACCACAAACATCAGGACTACTCCATCTGAGATGGTATGACAGGACCACAAACATCAGGACTACTCCATCTGCAATGGTATGACAGGACCACAAACATCAGGACTACTCCATCTGCAATGGTATGACAGGACCACAAACAGGAAACTGTGGGATACAGCAGGACAACGACAGGTGGAACAAGAGATAAGGAACAGAAGATGGCGATGGATAGGACACACACTGAGGAAACCCCTAACAGCATCATAAGACCGGCTCTCCGATGGAACTCCCAGGGTAATAGAGATAAGAGAAGACACAGGAACACCTGGAGACGGAATGTAAGAAAATGGGGAGAGATCTGGAAGAGATGGCCTTGGATAGAAGGGCTTGGGAGGCCTTGGATAGGAGGGCTTGGGAGGTCTTGGATAGGAGGGCTTGGGAGGCCTTGGATAGGAGGGCTTGGGAGGCCTTGGATAGGAGGGCTTGGGAGGCCTTGGATAGGAGGGCTTGGGAGGCCTTGGATAGGAGGGCTTGGGAGGCCTTGGATGGAGGGCTTGGGAGGCCTTGGATAGGAGGGCTGGGGCCTTGAATAGGAGGCTTGGAGGCCTTGGATAGGAGGGCTTGGGAGGCCTTGGATAGGAGGGCTTGGGAGGCCTTGAATAGGAGGGCTTGGGAGGCCTTGGATAGGAGGGCTTGGAGGCCTTGGATAGAGGGCGGAGCCCCTGGTTGCGGACCTATGTCACCCTAGGGGCGAAGGGAGAGGAAAATGTGTGTATGTGTTTATGTGTGTATGTGTGTATGTGTGTATATGTGCGTGTGTTTTATGTGTGTATTTGTGTGTATATGTGTGCGTTTATGTGTGTTTATGTATGTATGTGGCCCGTCTGCTCAGCGTGTTCATAGCGCGTTGGACTACGGATGACTATCCCTCTGTGTGTGCGGGTTCAATTCTGCGGGATGGCAGAAATAGCCACAGATTCCCCAGGTTTACGGTGTTCGTGGCACTGAGCCGAAGGGTTACGGTGTTCGTGGCACCGAGCCGAAGAGAGACGAGGACCGGGAGACATAGAGGGAGAGACACATAAAGAGAGAGATAGACAGAGAAGGAGAGTGAGGAAGAGAGACACAGAGAGGGAGGGAAAGGGAGGGAGAGAGTGATATGGAGAGAGACAGAGAGTGAGAGAGAGAGAGATTGACAGAGCGGAAAAGAGGGAGACATAGAGGAAGAGTGAGACAGAGAGGGAGGGAGTTAGAGACAGAGAGGGGGATAGAGAAAGCGGGAGAAAGCGACAGAGAGGGAGAGAACGACATAGAGGAAGAGGGAGACAGAGAGGGAGACAGAGAGGGAGAGAGAGAGAGGAAGGGAGAGAGACAGAGAGGGAGGACGACAGAGACATCAAGAGAGGGAGAGAAAAGCTAGAAAGAGACAAAGACAAACAGATATATATCATTCCTCTCAAATTCTTGTATGCAAAGACACACGCCATTAAACCTCAAATTTGGTAACCAAACTCATTTTCGGCTAGAGACCAAATTTGTCGGCCAAACCAAAGTTCATCATCATCATCAGGTGCCGTCTCCACATCGAAGGTTGGCTGCAATGAATCTCCAGCATCCTCTGTCTTTCGCCTTGGTGTTGCACACTGCCAGACTGTAACCTGTCCATTTCTTAAAGTTTCCTCCCACTTATCTCTCGGTCTTCCTCTTGCTCTTCTCCCTCAACTTTCCCCTCTAGTAAATGTTTTATCATGGTGTCATGCCTTTTATGTGCCCAAAATACTTTACTTGTCTGAATTTTATTTCTCTTAATAATTGTTTCTTCATGACTAGTTTTCCTAAAACTTGTTTATTTGTCTGTTTTTCTGTCCATGAAACTCTGCATATTCTTCTATATATCCACATCTCAAATGCATCAATTCTGTCTTCTAACTGCTTGTTCATTGTCCATGTTTCCGAGCCATACATTAATATAGGATATATATAGCATTTGATCATTCTAATTTTTAGCCTGTTTGTGATTTGTTTGGATGTCAGTAACTTTCTCATACTATTGAAATTATCCTTGGCCATTCCTATTCTCTTTTTAATTTCTGTTATACATCTGCCATCATCTGTTATCATCTGACCGAGATATGAGAAGCTTTTACTTGATGTAGTAATTCTCCATGTATTTTTATATTCATTTTAGGTTTTTCCATTTCCTTATTGATTACCATAGTTTTTGTTTTCTGTATGTTAATGTCTAATCCATATTCCTTGCTAGTTCTGTCCAATTGGTCCACTAATTCTTGTGGATCAAACCAAAGTTCACGCATTCCTTAATACTGTCATACAAGCACCGACTTCACGCAGACAACAATACTAAGCTTTCCTGGCTTGTTCCGTTCTATTCCTGGCACCAGAGTTTCGCTCAGGGACATAATAGTTAATGAGCCACGTTTCTCTTTATTTCTTCCTATCTTTCTTCTGTCTTCTTTTTCTTTTTATCTGTCCGTTTATTTTTCTCTTTATTGTCACTCTTGTTTTAATGTATATCCACATACGAATTATACATACACACAGGGGCGGCTAGTCATTAAGGGCAAGTGGGGCCCGGGTCTATCCAAAATAATGAGTAACGTATACTTATTACGTTGTCCCTGTTCGTTTTTGAGCCTGTGGCCCCAGATCATTCAGTAAAGGGAAATAACTTCACGGAATAGACAAAGAATAGTAAATACTAACATGTAACCAAACCCAAAAATAATGAAGAGCTGAAAAGCGCAAGTGCTCCTGGATCGGAAAAGAAAAAAAAATGTATGTATGTGTGTGTGTAAATGTGTCTTGTGTGTGAATGCGTGTGTATATGTGTGTGTGTTTTGTGTGTGTATATGTATGTATGTATACGTGACGTCTGTGGCTTAGGGGATAGTGACTCGGTCTATTAACCCCAACGTTCTGAGTTCGAATCACGATGCGGACAGTTTGGCTGCAAATTGTTTTGCGTGAATTTTTACAAACGAACGATGGCACCATCCTTTCAGAAAACAATGGCAAACTACTGAACGTAATAATACCTAGAAAAAAATCACAAACAGCGTTAAAAAGCTGGGGTTGATTCACAAAGTCCTCTAAAGGATATGCAATTAACAAATATTATGTATATATGTGTGTGTGTATGTGCGTGTGTGTTTTATGAATGTGTATATGTATTTATGTATGTGTCTATGCAGTGGCGGATCGTGGTCATTTTTGTTGGTGGGGCCAGACACACATTTTCGGAAAAATCATTATTTTTGGGTTTGGTTACATGTTAGTATTTACTATTCTTTGTCTATTCCGTGAAGTTATTTCCCCTTTACTAGAATGATCTGGGATCACAGGCTCAAAAAACGAACAGGGACAACGTAATAAGTACACCTTACTCATTATTTTGGGTAGATCCGGGCCCCACTTCACCTTAATGACCAGCCGCCCCTGTGTGTATGTGTAATTCGTATGTGGATATACATTAAAACAAGAGTGACAATAAAGAGAAAAATAAACGGACAGATAAAAAGAAAAAGAAGACAGAAGAAAGATAGGAAGAAATAAAGAGAAACGTGGCTCATTAACTATTATGTCCCTGAGCGAAACTCTGGTGCCAGGAATAGAAAGGAACAAGCCAGGAAAGCTTAGTATTGTTGTCTGCGTGAAGTCGGTGCTTGTATTACAGTATTAGGGAATGCGTGAACTTTGGTTTGGCCGACAAATTTGGTCTCTAGCAGAAAATGAGTTTGGTTACCAAATTTGAGGTTTAATGACGTGTGTCTTTGCATACAAGAATTTGAGAAAGACGATATATATCTGTTTGTCTTTCCTCTTTCTAGTTTTCTCTCCCTCTCTTGATGTCTCTATCGTCCTCCTCTCTGTCTCTCTCCCTTCCTCTCTCTCTCCTCCTCTCTGTCTCCTTTCTGTCTCCCTCTTCCTCTATGTCGTTCTCTCCCTCTATGTCACTCTCTCCCGCTTTCTCTATCCCCCTCTCTGTCTCTAACTCCCTCCCTCTCTGTCTCACTCTTCCTCTATGTCTCCCTCTTTTCCGCTCTGTCAATCTCTCTCTCTCCTCTCTTCTCCCTTTCTGTCTCCCTCTTCCTCTGTCGCTCTTTCCCGCTTTCTCTATCACCCTCTCTGTCTCTCTCTCCCTCCCTCTCTGTCTCACTCTTCCTCTCTGTCTCCCTCTTTTCCGCTCTGTCACTCTCTCTCTGTCTCTCTCTCACTCTCTCTCTCTCCATATCACTCTCTCCCTCCCTTTCCCTCCCTCTCTGTGTCTCTCTTCCTCACTCTCCTTCTCTGTCTTCCTCTCCCACTCTGTCTCTCTCTCTCTTTATGTGTTTCTCTCTATGTCTCCTCTCTCTCTCTCTCTCTCTCCCTCTCTCCCTCTCTCTTGAATCTATAAAACCCTACTTGGGGCATATGCCTTCAACCACATCATATCAAATTTTTCTCTTTCCCAGTTTCCTTGCGGAGCCTTCGAGCTCGTCCCTGTATTGTTAATCTCGCAAATCTCTTCTTCCCGCATTCTGAGGCCTCCCTCCTTTCTCTTACCTTGTGGTTTCCGGGAAAGGACCCTACGTTGTTATATTCCCGTCGGGTTAGCTGCAATCGGCTTTGTCTCTAACCAACAGACAGCTACACTGATACTTTTGTTGTTCGTTAGTGGACAATAAGGAAGGGAGGTAATATAAAGACATTTGTCGTACGCTACATTTTCACAATATTCGATGGAGATTTATTTCCCCTTCTATTTCGTAGAAGACAGAAAATGGACTCCAGAAATGAAAGGAGTAGATACAGGGTCAGAGTTGAGGGGTCACTTTGGCGTAGAGGTTATGTGCTCGCCTATCGTGCCAAAGGTACTCAGATCGTTCCCTCGTGGAGCCATCGGGACATTTCCCCAGAGATCCCTGATTTCAGTGTAGGTGAGATAGAGTTCCTAATCCTATCGGAGAATGACAATAAGATTTAGGTCCCGTGTTCACTTTGAGCAAGTAAAAGAACCATTTTCAGTTCAAAATTGAGAAGAGCAGGCTGGAAAACCACTGCCCAGGCAAAATACATTGGAAAAGTTTTTAAAAAAAATTCCTACAAACATATTTGTACCATCTTCAAGATTACACCGGGGACCTTTGCCGGTGCTACGGAGTTTGTTCACTACATCTGAGATCTTCCTTTGTAAGAAAGAGATCGGAACACACGTGGTTACTCACCGAAGTGCAATGATGATGATCCTATCAATCAATCAATCAATCAATCAATCAATCAATGTTTTCAAAATATTCGAAGGAGATTTATTTTTCCATTTTTATTTCGTAGAAGACAGAATAGGAAAATAATAGAGTATATGAATATATAGTTTCAGAGTTGAAGTAGAGCTGATATATGGATGTAGGTGTGAGCGTTGAAAAGATGGTAAGAGCTGAGGGAGTATACAATATAGTTATTGGTTATTGGTTACGATCAAAACTGACGTCATTGCACTCTCGATGGTATGTTCATCAAAGATTACACAGGGTAGGTCAGCCTTGACGATGTGATTATTCAACGAGCACCACAACATACACGCTTTTTCAGGATTGACCTGAGAGCGAGACTCTCTACACCAACCCGAGATGGTATGCAATGTTTTCTGAATGTCGTCAACCATCTCTCGTCTATCTGAACCAGTCCTATATATTAAGATATCATCTGCAAATGTCAATGTCCGACCCAATCCGGTTGGCTGAATTTTAGCTACATTTGCTGTGTAAATATTAAACAACACGGGTGATAGAGGAGAACCCTGGGGTAATCCCGGCATATACGTGCAGGATCCGATGTCCATGTTCATAAACGGAGTGCAACGGTTCTCTCCATTAAAGAAGCAGCTATCCAGTTTAATTGTCAAATATATGGAAGTCCAATTCACTCAGCAAGCACTTAAAATTAAAGATCTTTAACTCTTGTGTGATTCCAGTATTAACTTATGGATGCGAGAGTTGGAAAGCAACAAAAGCTCTAGAAAGAAAATTAGATAACTTTGAGAATAAATGTCTTAGAAGAATATTGAACCTCAAATGGTCAGATTTCAGACCCAATACACAAATAAGACAAGAGACCAAGCAAGAAAATGTATCAAATTTTATAAGAAAGCGCCGCTGGAACTACATCGGCCACACACTTAGAATGGATGAGAGAAGACTCCTTTACCAGTCCCTCATATGGACACCAGAGGAAAAAGAAAACGAGGAAGACCAAGAGAGACTCTGCGTAGAACCATCACCAGAGAAGGCTCAACGATGGGCCTAGTAAACATTAAAGACCTAAAACAGATAGCAACGAACCGCGAGACATGGAGAACTATGACCTCTGCCCTATGCGCTGCCCACAGGCCCAAGAGGAAAGACTAACTAACTATCCAGTTTACCAGCCAAGGATTAACTTTACATTTAATCAAAGAGCGCACCATTATTGAAAAATTCACCTTGTTATAAGCATCCTCAAGTTGATGGCCACAGCAACAGTCTCTCTTGAGATTGAAGGCCTTCATAAACATCATATGAAACGTGCCAGCATTGTCCATGTCCTTTCATTGGCCGTGGGCTACAAAGTGTCAGGAGAATGTGGTCATTCTCGTGCACATTACCGTATAAATATAAAAAAGAGAGAATCAATGGAACAAATTTTGAAATGAAAGACATGTCACCGATGAACACAAAAGTGCATGGAAGTTTACGTGGAATGGATGACAACATTCAGAATCCTACCTCAAGAAATGTCTTGTTGCTGGCACACGGGATATGCTAGTCCCCTAGGGTAACATCTGGATATGCTGAGTACAGGGAACAAGTGTTCTTCTTCTTTGCGTTCATTTTATAAGACAATTTAAAGTCACTCATGAGATGAGTGTAGGATCTTGACAAGAACGTATCAACGTTGCACATTGGTTTAGTGACCCATAAACGAAAAACACTTCTACACGTTTAGGACTTGTGCATCCGATTTCAGCAAAACTCCTTAGTCAGCTCTTAGACATGCGTGGCAGGTAAACGGTTCTATTCTTACCACCAAATGAGGCTAACCTGGCCGACGAGCGTTCTGACTTTCTTGCAAACAATGCCTCGACATGAAGCGAATAGAATTATGGCCCAAAGTCGATGTCTCAATGCGTGACCTCTATTTATGATGATATGGACAGTCTCAGAGCACGGGAACCTAAGTTGGAGAATTAGGAGTTAAGCTTGGACATGTCAGACAGTGTCGTCTTCGTAGGTAAAGAGAAGTAGTACTAATCAATTCTCCTGTGTCACGGTAGAAAATGGACTTTAGGATGGCTGTTGCCTGCGAGACAGAGCACGTAAGGCAGTACTCAAGTGAATGCCAAGACGTCGATCGCATAACAATACTAACATAAATAAAAGAGCATCGTTCAACACAATCTTTATCCTAACATTATGCTATCAGTGCTACTAAGCCTGGACGCTGACATCAAACGATATAAGAAAACTAGTCACCATAGAGATGAAGTGTCTAACCTGGACTCTGACATCAAACGATATAAGAAAACTAGTCACCATAGAGATGAAGTGTCTAAACCTGGACGCTGACATCAAACGATATAAGAAAACTAGTCACCATAGAGATGAAGTGTCTAAGCCTGGACGCTGACATCAAACGATATAAGAAAACTAGTCACCATAGAGATGAAGTGTCTAACCTGGACGTTGACATCAAACGATATAAGAAAACTAGTCACCATAGAGATGAAGTGTCTAACCTGGACGCTGACATCAAACGATATAAGAAAACTAGTCACCATAGAGATGAAGTGTCTAACCTGGACGCTGACATCAAACGATATAAGAAAACTAGTCACCATAGAGATGAAGTGTCTAACCTGGACGTTGACATCAAACGATATAAGAAAACTAGTCACCATAGAGATGAAGTGTCTAACCTGGACGTTGACATCAAACGATATAAGAAAACTAGTCACCATAGAGATGAAGTGTCTAACCTGGACTCTGACATCAAACGATATAAGAAAACTAGTCACCATAGAGATGAAGTGTCTAACCTGGACTCTGACATCAAACGATATAAGAAAACTAGTCACCATAGAGATGAAGTGTCTAACCTGGACGCTGACATCAAACGATATAAGAAAACTAGTCACCATAGAGATGAAGTGTCTAAGCCTGGACGTTGACATCAAACGATATAAGAAAACTAGTCACCATAGAGATGAAGTGTCTAACCTGGACGTTGACATCAAACGATATAAGAAAACTAGTCACCATAGAGATGAAGTGTCTAAGCCTGGACGCTGGCATCAAACGATATAAGAAAACTAGTCACCATAGAGATGAAGTGTCTAAGCCTGGAGGCTGACATCAAACGATATAAGAAAACTAGTCACCATAGAGATGAAGTGTTTACCTCTGAAGCCGGAAAAGACACGTCTGTATGGCAGTGGGCACTGATACAAAGAAAAGCAAGCTTTCACGCAAAATCAATCAGAAGCGTCATACCAGGTGCCATGACTACGCCTGAATTCATAGCGGGTGAACTGCCCATGTGGTGCCGTGACCATGTGGTGCCGGGACCCGCAAAGAAAGCAAAGAATAATACCACTGCAACCTACAATGCATGTCGTAATAGGCGATTGGTGTAGGCCCTAGGGATGTTACCCTAGTAAATAAAAAGCAGCGCAGAAATCGGTTGTGCTGGCCTACTTGTAGGCGCATAACTGGCACAACGTACAATCGACCTTAGGCTCAGATCACATACAACTCCCACAGAGTGGTTGACAAGTGGTCGATATTGAGCGTTCAAAGAAGAAGAACAAAGGGTGAACGCAAGAAAAGAAGTGTCTACGCAGAAAGCTGGGAGTATCAAGAAGAGATCGGTTTAGAAATGAAGACATGGAGGAAAAAAGTGGATACACCATCAGTACTAAACTTCATGAAGAAACAACATATTAAATAGTTCGTCCACATAAGCAGATTACCAACAGACAGTGAGACTCAAAGAGAAATGTTACCCCGATACAGCGGATACAAAATAAAAGACCGTCCACGAAAAAGGTGGACCTCATGTTGTTTGTTGACTGTATTCGAACCTACAGGAATTATGGTTTTATTTCGCCATTTTCCCTATATTGGATGGGGGAGAGTACCTGGCTTTCTTGAAGACCAAGGAACCTCCAACAACGCTAGGCGTGTAGTGTTATGCTTAGAGTTGCAGAGACTCCTACATAAGTAAAGTCTATTGGTGACCACTGCAATACTCCCTCACTTCTAGTGCCGAAGTTGCTCTAGAATCATCACTTATTGACCACGCTGGTGCATATGACAAAAACCCGTTCTAGAAATTTCTATGAAATTATTACATTGACGCTGTGAGGTAAAGCAGGTTTACAGAGGTTGATTGATTGATTGATTGATTGATTGATTGATTGATCAATCTAAAACGGAAATAATGAATATAAGAAGAAAATATAATAAACTATACATCAGTTTTTGGGAAGCATGTTTACAGAAGACGGAAGACTAGATAGAGAGATAGAGGCTAGAGTGCAAAAAAAGCAAATGCTGTAACCTACCAGCTAGCCCCAATGTTAAGACACCCAAAAATCTCACTGATCACTAGCAACAGATGATCAACAGCATTTTATACCTACTTTGTGTTACCAGAGCCAAACATGGACAATGAGCAAATCGTAGCCACATAAAAAAATTACATGTGAAATGCGCTGCCTGCGAAAAGTTACCAACAACACCAGAAAAGACAAGAGTCATCAGTATAAGAAAGAAAGTTGGGACAGAACCTTGCTTGAATTACATTGAAAAACAAAGAATGAAGTGATTTGGCCATTTAATAACAATGCATCCAAACTCCACAGTATACAGAGTCTTCTACAACAGAACATCGGGAAAGAAGGTGAGAGGAAGACCACAAATAAGATGGCATAGCAGAATCCTGTCAAAGAGCAAAAATAACAATCACCCAAGCCACCAGAACAGCGCAAGACAAGAACAGAAAACCACGACACTGGGCAACAACCGGGTAGCAGTGTGATGACAAAACAAGAAGAGATTGTTGATTGATGACAATCATCATTGCATGGATGATCCATGTGTCTCTGATCTCTTCCTTACACACAAAAATCTCAGCTGCAGTGCACGAACTCCCTAGCACCGGAGAGTGTCCCAGATGTAATTTTGAAGATGGTGAAGATAGTTTGTAGGAAGTTTATTTTTACCTTTTCTTTGTCAGGGCTGCGGCTTTCCAGCCTGCTCTTCAAATTTTGAACTGCCAATGGTTCTTTTACGTGCTCAAATTGAACACGGATCTACGTTTTATCGTCCTACTCCGATAGGACTAGGAACTCGATCTCACCTACACTGAGATCAGGGATCGATTGAAAAATATCCAGATGACTCCACGAGGGAGCGAATCGGTTATCTTTGACAAGAGAGGCGTGCACCTAGCCTGTACGCCACAGAGACACCAGGAGGGAGGGGGGGATTGCAGAGAATAAGCACAAGAGGGAGTATTCAATATAAGACAAACGATGTACCAGATAGTTGGGGAGCATCAGAGAACACGTGTCGAAGGAATGAAATAACTATAAGAAAATGGTTGTTACATAGTCCAGGAAGTAGTTTGGGATTATGGGGAGTAGCTTATATAAAGTGGGACAAATAAGGCTGTAGAAATCTCCAGGGAAAACGGGGATTAAAAAACTGGTGTCAACTCGGTAGCAAAGTCTTGTAGGATCGATTGGCCGGTGGCTGGGCGGGTGTTGTTCCAGGATAGAGGGCTCATCAAACTTCTATTCGTGTCCTCATCGATGTCGGCCATGTTTGGACTTCCGGTAGCCACTTGAATGCTTCCAAAAATACGAATCCATTGAGCGTGTGCGGTGTTGTGTTTGCGTGTGTGTTTGTTGTCTGATTTTGTGTGGGTGTGTTGCGTATGTGTGTGTGTGTATGTGTCTGTGGTTGATGTATGTGAGTGTATTTTCATATATGTGGGTGTTATGGTGTATGTTCTTTTACATATATATATATATTTTATATATATATGTTGTGGTGGTGGTCTCTATCAGAACAACAACATCACCAACATCACCACCACATATCATCTCATCATCATCATACATAACATATACTCACTACTAGCACACGCAATACATTCACCTATATCATCATCTCCCATACTTTACTCTCACTACAACACACCACCAAACAACAACATTCACCACATTCCACCCACATCATCATCACTACTACTAACATTACCTCCACTACAAGCACACTACCAATACCAACACACTCCACCACATCATCATCATCATCACACTACAAACATTATCTCCATACAAGCACACCACCAATACCAATACATTCCACCACATCATCATCACTACCACTAACATTACCTCCACTACAAGCACACCACCAACACCAAAACATTCCACCACATCATCATCATCCTACAACAGTTCCTTTTACCATCCTTACGTTTTCTCTTCACAGAGCACCAGCACTTACTCATTTTACCGTTCTCGTGAAGTAAATTGTATTTTCTGTCAATAGAGAAACCCGTCTTCTATTGCTTTACCGTGTCTTAAGTAAGAAAACACTTTCAGATCTGATGTGAAATTCTCATCGATCGGTCTAGTGTCCCGACCAGGGACTCCGTCAGGATTACACATGGATGACTCACCGTGGAGAAAAATAATATCAAATGAGAGATTTCGAAAAAATCCACTTTTCTGTCTGTGAAGATGGTATGAGTGCGTGCGTTTAAACAGATTAGGGATCAGTTGGCAAGTCAACCGTAATAAAATGTAAAAAATATGGCTGATGCTATTTCGGAATGTGTGTATGTCCGTGAACACGCGTGTATATGTGTATTTGAGTAGTACTTGTTTTATATGTTTTAAAGTCCGGGGCTCTCGGGTAAAGCAAATTATAGTAACACTGCGACCTACAAGGCATGTCGTAAGAGACTACTGAGGTAGGGGCCTAGGGAAGCTACCCTTGTAAATATCAAGCGCCGCAGATGTCGTATGTGATGGCCTACTTGTAGGGCCTACTTGCAGGGTCTACTTGCAGGGCCTACTTGCAGGGCCTGCTTGTAGGTGCATAACTAGCACAACGTACAATCTCTCTTAGGCTTTATACAAGGCTTTATATAGGCTTTATCTCTCTTTAAACAAGGCTTTATATAGGCTTTATCTCTCTATACAAGGTATATAGGCTTTCTCTTATAAGGCTTTATATAGGCTTTATCTCTCTTTATACAAGGCTTTATATAGGCTTTATCTCTCTTTATACAAATCCCCCTAAAAGTGGTTAACAAGTGGTCGATATAGAACATTTGAAAAATAAGTTATGTTTTAAAGTACATGTTTTAAAGTACATGTTTTAAAGTACATGTTTTAAAGTACATGTTTTAAAGTATATGAATTAAAGTATATGTTTTAAAGTACATGTTTTAAAGTACATGTTTTAAAGTACATGTTTTAAAGTACATGTTTTAAAGTACATGTTTTAAAGTACATGTTTTAAAGTACATGTTTTAAAGTACATGTGTTTGATAGCTTGTATATTGTTTGTTAGTGTACTTTTCGATTACAGAAATGATTTGTATGAGAGGAGTATGTTTAATCATTTAACCAGAGATCCACTGGAACCATCAGTATAAATACTACTCGACATCTGTTGGGAGAGACTGAGCATCTAAGGATCTGCCTGGAGTGATGTGGTATCAGTTCAATAACCAAAAACCAATCTTACTTTACTATGTGATTGACACAACACGTAAATACAAAGTATGTAATTGACACAACATGTAAATACAAAGTATGTGATTGACACAACACGTAAATACAAAGTATGTGATTGACACAACACGTAAATACAAAGTATGACAGCGAAAGAAGGGAGGCCGATAAATACTTGGAGATGGATCTGGGGGTAGAGATTAACACTATAAAGCAGAGCTGGAGGAGCTGCAGGAGATAGCTAGAGATAGGAAGAATTGGCATGAGTTGGTTGAGGGCCTATGTCCCAATCCGAATTAAAAAGGCAAAGAGAGAGAGAGAGAGAGAAAGGAAGACTTGGCATGAGTTGGTTGAGGGCATATGCCCCAATCCGAGTTAAAAAGGCAAAGAGAGAGAGAGAGAGAAAGGAAGACTTGGCATGAGTTGGCTGAGGGACTATGCTTCAATCGGGTTAAATAGACAGGGAGAGAGAGAGAGAGAGAGAGAGTAGTTTTACAAATTATAAAAACAATATATATAATGCGACGTTTTGACAAAACGGCCGTTATCAAGCAAATGATACAACAGAAACGAAGAAATTCAGACTTCTTGGATGGCTTTGATGATTGTTAATAATTATGATGATAATGATGATGGTCATAATAATGATGATGATGATCTGAAAGAATAGTATTAGATGTGATTTTACTCGTATATCACCAGGAAGACCACGCAAAAGATGGATCAGCGACAATATTAAGAATAGCCGTAAGAAAAATGAATAAAAGCTTACAAAGTGCGTTAGAACAAGCACCGCCCGAGCGGTTACCGGGGTCGAAATTGGGTGTAAACAATAGAACCACTGTTACCTGCCATGCATGTCGTAAGAGGCGACTATGGAGGTTGAGAGTGGGGCTAGCTACCCCACACCGTAAAAAAACACTAGATGGCTACAGAACGGAGAGCGAACCCAGTAAACGCTGGCTGAAACTGGGCACATCGCCGAAGAATAAGCACCAGAGCTCCAAATGGTGCTGAAGATGTGACGTAAAACACACCAATGCTAAGACAGCATGAATCAGATTTTCCCATGAAAAGAATTTATGGGGAGATCTGGTACATCGGTCTGGGCGGTGATCGTCAGAGAGAAAGAGAGAGAGAGAGGGAACAAGCACCCCTCCTCCCACCAACACTTATATAAAGAAGCAAATGATGAAAAAGAAAAAGAAAAATATCCCCAGTTCTATCAAGTAAACTAATAATGAGGTGCCCATAACGCGTTCCGTTTCTGCCGTTTACATCCAGTTATCATTTTTAGATATTATTTTCTGGGAGGAAGAATCTGTTTTATCTGTTTTCGCCGAAAATTCTCATTATCGCTGGAGGATAAGAAACAAAATTTATATCGAGCAGAAATGGGGAAATGTGGGGAGGGGGTGAAGAACCACGGCCGCGAGGCGATAACAGATTCACCAAATAATTTTGACCGGCCCTGTGGCTGTTTGATAATTACTATGTAGTTCGGTCCCAGAGGTAAATCTTTAATTAACACGCACACACGCCAAAACTGACACCACAACACACACACACACAAGCCAGCCCATACACACATACACCACACACACATGCCATGGAAAAAAAATGAACCAAAATTTTAAAGCAAGCACAACATATTAGCCAAATATGTATAACAAGGAGTTGATAAACAAAGAGTCCTCCTTCTTCTTCTTGTGCTATCAACTTTTGCTATGCGACTACTCCGGGCGGACTACTCTAAACAGGGCGGTGCGCTTGATGTCTTCACCAGTTCCACATAGTTTGTTGTTAAGAGTTGTAACTGTTGGTCAGATTTTCATTCTCACGCTGATTAGGCTGGGACAGTATTGCAGGATGTCTTCTGGGGACTACTTTGGTGCTTCACAGGTACAGGCAGCCAAGTCACTGATACCCATTCTATAGAGGTGTGCTCTGAGACTGCAGTGTCTCGTTCAAAGTCTGAAGAATGTGGTCTGTACTTTTTAGTCATAACCCTAACCATATTCCGAAAATTAAATATTTCGGACACATCAAACGACATGAGTGCCTAGAGAAGATAATTTTTGAGGGAATGGTGCCTGGAAGAAGAATGAGAGGAAGATCTAAGACAATAAGTGCATGATATTATTGACGATCTGAGAATGATTGCTGTTGAAGCGGTCAACTTGCACAGAATAGAGCGTTTTTCGGGACTTCTGTCATGGGAGCCAAGTTCCGGAAGGGACAAGCTACTTGATAATGATGATGTATTTCTGTTGTCATGCTCTGGGTTGTGTCCACCATTTGTTTTTGTTCCCGTCATTTTCTGGACTGTTCCGCCAAAACAAAACATTTTTTCCTCATTTAACTGATCGTGTAAGTTGTCATCGTGTAAGTTGTCATCGTGTAAGTTGTCATCGTGTAAGTTGTCATCGTGTAAGTTGTCATCGTGTAAGTTGTCATCGTGTAAGTTGTCATCGTGTAAGTTGTCATCGTGTAAGTTGTCATCGTGTAAGTTGCATCGTCATGTGTAAGTTGTCATCGTGTGTCATGTTGTTGTCATCGTGTAAGTTGTCATCGTGTAAGTTGTATGTCATCGTGGTTGTCATGCGTGTAAGTTGTCATCGTGTAAGTTGTCATCGTGTAAGTTGTCATCGTGTAAGTTGTCATCTGTAAGTTGTCATGGGGTTTAGTAAGTTGTCATCGTGTAAGTTGTCATCGTGTAAGTTGTCATCGTGTAAGTTGTCATCGTGTAAGTTGTCATCGTGTAAGTTGTCATCGTGTAAGTTGTCATCGTGTAAGTTGTCATCGTGTAAGTTGTCATCGTGTAAGTTGTCATCGTGTAAGTTGTCATCGTGTAAGTGTATCGAAGTTGTCATCGTGGTCATCGTGTAATCATCATGTAGTGCATGTAAGGTATCGTGGCATCTTTTGATCGAAGTGACACTGTCATGGAACATATTCTTCTTCTTCTGGTTTCATCTAGATTGGGATTTCGGACTTCTCTAATAAGGCATGCGTGTCATCTCAGTATTATCGAGTTGACATCGGGCATTTACAGTGTTGTCTTCTGCGTTCTCACTAGATTGGGATTTCACGTGATTCATCTTAATAAATGGCGCAGTCATCTAAGAATTATCACCTACGTCATAGACATTTGTCTTCTGCGTTCTCACTAGATTGGGATTTCGGATTCTCTATAAAGGCAGCCGTCTGCCTCAGATTATCAGCCACGCCATACAGTTTGTCTTCTGGACGTTTGGTGTTCTAAAAGGGCAGCCGTCTTTCTTCTCAGCACGCATACAGTTGTGCAGTTCTGTAGATTGGTTCTGTTTCATAAGCTCTGCCAAGCCACGGCATACAGTCGTTTGGTGTCTCACTTAGATTTGTTCGGATTCTCTAATAAAGGCAGCCGTCTATCTCAGATTATCAGCCATGCCATACAGTTTGTCTTCTGCGTTCTCACTAGATTGGGATTTCGGATTCTCTAATAAAGGCAGCCGTCTGCCTCAGATTATCAGCCACGCCATACAGTTTGTCTTCTGCGTTCTCACTAGATTGGGATTTCGGATTCTCTAATAAAGGCAGCCGTCTATCTCAGATTATCAGCCACGCCATACAGTTTGTCTTCTGCGTTCTCACTAGATTGGGATTTCGGATTCTCTAATAAAGGCAGCCGTCTATCTCAGATTATCAGCCACGCCATACAGTTTGTCTTCTGCGTTCTCACTAGATTGGGATTTCGGATTCTCTAATAAAGGCAGCCGTCTATCTCAGATTATCAGCCACGCCATACAGTTTGTCTTCTGCGTTCTCACTAGATTGGGATTTCGGACTCTCTAATAAAGGCACCCGTCTGCCTCAGATTATCAGCCACGCCATACAGTTTGTTTTGGACGATGCTGTAAGCTACCTCTTTCTTCTCAGGTATGTATACTGGGGACAGTTCTGTAGGATTGGTCTGTTGTCATACTTGCCAAGCCACAAGGGCACAGATCGTTGGTGTCTATCTTAGATTTAGTGTACAGGTGGTGTCTCATTCTGTTGTGACCCGTTCGGAGGCGAAGTATGGCTGTCTGGTTCCTTCTGGACAGTTGGTAATATCCATCATTCTTGTTGTGTTTTGGGTGTTCTTTATCCCACTTTGCCCTGTAGTTTTGCTGGTTTTGTTCTTCATAGCTAACCAGGTTGTCATCTTGGGTCATTCCTGCTCCCTCTTTAGCCATACATATTATAAATGTTTTAAAAATATTGTCAGTTTAGTTTTTATGATTCAGCAGTCATCTGAGCATTTATCCTTCGACTTGAGGCTGAAATGTGGTGTGTTAACATAGAGAGCATTCTCAACTTCTGGATAATTGCAGAAGATTCTTGGTGATTAAGTTCCTGAATGCAGGGAACTGGAAGAAATGGTGTGTGACAGTTTCTTGTGAGCAGTCAAACAGATGTGTTGTCGGACAATCTTTGGTTGAATGCGATGTAGCTTAGCATTCAGAGGTATGTGCTGAGTCCTAGGCAGAAATTAATTACGTGTTCTTGTTGTGTAATGTAATTTATGGTATTTTTTTTGTATTTAAGGTGACATGTGTTTAAAGAGGGCTCTGCTGTTTTGCCAATTGCCCATTCAAACAGCCACTCCTCCGTTCACCCTTTGCCTTGTGAGTCGAAGGTCGTGGGTTCGAGTCCGGACCGCGCCATTCTGTTCACGAGTGAGTTTTTCCAGAGACCCTATTATTGTTGCTGGAGCTACGGAGTTCGTGCTTTGTGCAATACCTCGGCAGGTGGCGTGCCATTTCTGCGGAGAGGGGCCGAGCCGTATGGGTTAAAACCCGGTGCAATGAAGTCAATACTTTGGCTTTTGAACCCTTTTTTTTTTTTTTAAAACTCCGTTTTGTTACTCCTTATTATTTGTTTAGCAGTCTACGGTGTAATATGTCTTCATGTTGTTGACTATTTTTACTTGCCTTTGCAAGAGTATCATCTTTAATTTCCCTGTATGTTGCTGTGTCCTGGTATCCACTGTAAGGTAAGCTTGACGCCAAAGGCGTTGATGAATGAACTAATGGATAGTGCCAGGGACTGACATGCAGTGCTCTCAGGGTTTGCATTTCCTAACGCCTGTAGCAGTGACTTGCCATCAGTAGAGATAACTGTGTGCTGGCAGGGGCGGCTCGTCATTAAGGGCCAGTGGGGCCCCACCAAAAATATTGAGTAACGTGTACTTATTATTTCAGACATCATTTGTTTATAATTATTACTTTCAACGGGATACTGATTAGCTTTGAAAGTTGATATATAGCGATAAAATATCACACACATTCTGAAATCTAAAATACTAAAATATAAACCTAGCCTAAAACCATGATTTTTCCGAAATTTTTGTCTGACCCCACCACTAAAAATGACCATGAGCACTGACCTCTGGTGCTGGGTATTTGTTCACAATGAAGATGGAATATGTTTGTAAAATGGGGCACTGATTCTTCAATGGCAAGTCTTTGCCTCAAATTTAGAGCAGTACTTGCTACACACCGTCTGCAGTTCCTCGCATGTTTTGTCTGGGTATTCTAGTACTTGCTACACACAGTCTGCAGTTCCTCGCATGTTTTGTCTGGGTATTCTAGTCAAAATTAGCTCACTACTACACGTAAACCTGCAGTTCCTCGCATGTTTTGTCTGGGTATTCTATTCGTGCACTATATTCATCATTAATAGTCTCCTTGTAGACTGAGCCATCTGTATATACAAGTATCGCCCACCTGCCCAGCGTGTTCGTAACGCGTTGGACGACGGTGTGACAAGCCCTCTGTGTGTGCGGGTTCAATTTCGCGGGCTGGCAGAAATAGCCACAGGTTTCCAGATTTATGGTGTTCGTGGCACCGAACCGAAGGGTTACGATGTCCATTTCACCGAACCGAAGAGCTGAAAGCTCAGGTGCTTCTGGATCGAAAAAAAAATAATATACATGTTTCCTTTCACTTGGGATAGATTTGATGGTCTCACGTGCCACCATTCAAAGATTTTCGGATTCTGAGCCCTTCTAGGTAATCTCATTAGTAAATGTTGTAACATTATAAATACATTTATCAGAAAAACGCAGACTACAGTATTCAGACTTAGAACGGGACACAGCGGTCTCAGAGCACACATCCATAGAATGAGTCGATATGAAGCATTCCAAGAAGAAGAAGAATAGGAGCTGCTCGAAATGTATTGAAATGTATTAAGTTGCTTATTGACTCTATGAAAGTTCTCATCCTTTGGCTGCAACCAAGTGAGCACTAAACTTTTATCTTATCCAAAAGGAAGAGAAGCGTCCTATCGGAGACGAACGATAACGCGTAGGTCAAAACTGAGTATGTAAAAGAACCCTTGTCAGATAATGGGAGACAAACTATGATATATTAAGGAGCATTCTCTCTCTCTCTCCCTCTCTCTCTCTCTCGATTGCTCTTTTTGATCACTTTGATCATTCGTATTGTGATCTATTAATAGCCTTTGCCAAGAACGTTTGTTTTACGTCATTCAGCGCCATTTGGAGCTCTAGTGCTTATCCTTCGGCGACGTGTTCCGTTTCAGCCAGCGTCTACTGGGTTCGCTCTCCGTCAGCCGTTGGCTGTCTCCAACCTACCAGCAAGGCATTCAAGAAAGAAATGATAAACAGATGATCAACAGCATTTTCATGTCAATTTTGTGTTACCAGAGCCAAACATGAGCAATGAGCAAACCACAGTCGCCAAAAAATAATTAAATGGGAAATGCGGTACCTGCGACAAGTTACCAATAACACCAGAAAAAACAGAGTCACCAACATCAGCATACGAAAGATAGTTGGCACAAAATCGTGCTTGAATTACATTGAGAAACAAAGAATGAAGTGGTTTAACCACTTATTAAGAATGCAACCAAACTCCACAGAATATAGAGTCTTCTACAACAGAACATTAGGAAAGAAGGCGAGAGGAAGACCACGAAAAGATGGTTAGATGGCATAGCAGAACCCTGTCAATGAGAAAAAGTAACAACATGCAAAAGAGCAAAAATAACAATCACCCAAGCCACCAGAACAACGAAAGACAAAAACAGAAAATCAAGACAGTAGACATCAAACCGGTAACAGTGACGACAAACGAAGAAGAAGAAAGAAAATGAAAAGTGTGACAATGAAAGATAAACAGACAGAACATCCTTTACACATCCTCAAAATAAACATAAAAATAGTATTGATATAAATTCTTCTCGATAATTTATTCATTTGTTATAATGAATTAAATAATCAACCAACATGCAGTTTAAATTATCTTCCAGTGATTACTGCCCTGACAAAGCAAGGGAAATAAATTTAAAAAAAAATTCTCCATATAATACATTTAAAAAAATTCTCATATGTTTTATATTTGATAAAATTGCGATAAATGAAAGGAAATTGATGTTTTTATACAGACGACAGAATGCATCAACAGCACTCATGTTGATAAGAATTGAACCATTAATGCTTTCATGCATGCACGCGTATTGGATGTCTTTCCCACGTGCAGCCACGCCGGACAAGTTGCGGGCGTGAGTGCATGCTGTTGGAAAACTTTCATTCGTTACGCCAGTGACCCGATCATTAATCTAAAATCTATTAAATACTGCCAAGCTGTGGCTGCTGGCGACACTGACCTCCCTGTGCTGTCAACATTGATTAAACTTTTTCATCAATTTAAAAAAAAAATTGTTGCGTAAATCAGAATTCTTCTTCATGTACCTGAAATTAATTAACGTTTTGTTGATCTATCACAAAAATCGATGATAGATCTGGCAAGGTGTACGGTCTATGTAGCCACAATTTAAAAAAAAAATTGTCTTTACGCTTGCAGAATAAGACGGTCACCATCATTACCTTTCAACTTCCAATGGAGCACAGGTTTTCCACAAATTTCTTCCAGCTCTTCCTCTCTCCTGCCATCCCTTCCCATGTTTTACCTATCCTTTTAATAACAGTCTCCAGCTTTCTACTTCATGTATGTCTTGCCGTCCCCTACTTTCATTCACTGCAGGTTCGAAAAAAACAGTGCATGTCTTGCTATGCTACCAGTCGGTCTTCTCAATACGTGTCCTATCCACTGCCAGCGTCTCTTCCTTAGCTATTTCTCCACTGGTATCTGCTTAGTTCTTTCTCTGAGTTCCTCGTTTGTAATCTTATCATACTATCTCAGTTCCTCTATTCTAAGTAAACATCAATTTATGTAGTTTTCTGGTGGTTTCTTTTGTTGTCTCCATGTTTCCGAGTCCCTGGCTTCGCATTTGATTGAAAAAATGTATTCACAATGCATAAAATTGTCTTAACCCTTTCACTGCTACATACTTTCTGAAGATTGAGCTAAAAATAGCTACTTTTGTTTCTAGGTCACAAACGTGAATGTACGCCTATAGCAGTGACAGTAGCAACGTATAACGTGTTTTTTGTTTTTGTTTTTTCCCCGATCCAGAAGCACTTGAGCTTTTCAGCTCTTCGGCTCGGTGCCATGGACATCGTAACCGTTCGGTTCGGTGCCACGAACGCCGTAAATCTGGTGAATCTGTGGCTTTTTCTGCTATCCCGCAGAATTGAACCCGTACACACAGACGGATAGTCACCCGTAGTCCAACGCGCTACGAATACGCTGGGCGGACGGGCATGTATAACGTGTTAACACATCTTTAGCCCACAGAGGAGAGATAATAATAGACGTGTTAATGGGTCTTTAGAAGTGAATGGGAAAAACGTATATATACGTCTTTAGCTGCTAAAGTTTGCATAATAAGATTTTATTACAAAACACTGATTGCCAACTTCCAGTGCGGTCATTTTCCCCTTTCAACTAGTCTGATATTTATCTTTTTTGAGGTTTTCTCATGTATGAATTCACACATAGTCAGGGCACGTAATATGATACCTCTGATTGACTTGTACGTGAAGGCTTGCTTTCACATCTCATCAGTGCCCACTCATTAGAAATAATAAAAAAAACTTTCAACAAAATATTTTCATCATATTCTAAATTACATCGGGACCCTCGCCGGTGCTACGAAGTTCGTGCACTGCCGCTGAGATCTTCCTCTGTAAGGAAGAGATCGGAGCACACATGGTTACTCATCGAAGTACAATCATGATGGTCCAATCAATCAATCAATCAATCATCAGTGTCCATCCCCATTCTGGCGAACCTGACTTAGACTTCTGAGGTACTTGCAATTTAGATCCCTCAAGTAAAGAATCAGGAAACCTGTAGTTAAACCTCATCCATCTGTACATAGACATTTGTTTTGGGTGCTCCCGTTGGACTTGAACTTGAGAACTAGCACGGTATGTGGTTTCGAGCAAAGTGTGTTATCGAGCATTTCTATGATAGTGATTTTGCATTGCATTTTTGACTTTCTTGTATTTTCCTATCAGTAATCATGCATTGCTTATGTTCTATAGCGTTTCCCAAACTTGGATCCGTGGACCCCAGGGGTCCGTGAGATACCCAGGGGGTCCTCACGCGCTTGAAGAAATATGATCTTTGACATTTCGAACAGAAAAATATTTTTAAAACATGTATTTTTTTTTTTTTTTCCGATCCAGAAGCACTTGAGCTTTTTCAGCTCTTCGGCTCGGTGCCATGGACATCGTAACCCTTCGGTTCGGTGCCACGAACACCGTGAATCTGGGGAATCTGTGGCTTTTCTGCCTGCCCACGGAATTGAACCGTACACACAGAGGGCTAGTCACCCACAGTCCAACGCGCTACTAACACGCTAGCGCGCCGGCTAAAAACATGTATAAAAACAGTGGTAAACTCGTTCCGATGTGAAATCAAAGGAACCAGTTCAAACCGGAGTTTAAATCTCTGACAGGACAAAATGAAAGATCATTTGAAGTTTCCCACAGTCTAAGAAATTGGAGCCAGATTGACTGTTGGTGTGGTGTAATTATAACTCCATCGCTAGAAGATTTTCATATAAAGAAACTTTCGGTTTCCGCGGTAACAAAATGTATTTAAAAGGTGTCCGTAGTAACGCAAAGTTTGAGAACCGTGTTTTTTTGTAAAGTGAATGTAAAGAACCCGTTTTATAGCACTTAGTATCTAGGGTATTGGAGAGTCGGTAGCGTGGTTGTTAGTGAACTCACTTCTCAAGGCTGGTGGTCTGGGTTCAACTTCCGCAGAAGCGGAATTTTTCCCGACGCTCTCAGGTCGACCCAGCCTCAACTGGGTACCAGACATGTACTCTGGGAAGTAAAGACGGCCCACGTGATGCTGACCACATCACCCATCGTGTGCCGACGGTCAATGAAAATACAGGCCTAACACTGTATTGCCCTATATACCACGAGGTATGAAAGGGTTCCTTTACCTTTACTTACTATCTAGGGTATTACAGTGTTAGACCCGTATTATTCATTGACCGTCGGCACGCGATGGGCTATGTGGTCAACATCACGCCGGTCGTCTTTACTTCCCAGTGCTTTTCTTAGTACCCAATTGAGGCTGGGTCGACCTGAGACCCTTACAGTCAGAAATAATTCCACACCCACTGTGCAATTAAACCCGGGCACTAGCCTAAGAGGTGAGTTCACTAACAACTACTCTACTGCGGTTCTAATGTTCTATTGGTGATCCTGTAATGTTCTATTGGTGGCATTGTAATGTTCTATTAGTGGCATTGTAATGTTCTATTAAGGGCATTGTAATGTTCTATTATGTTATATATATAACACAGGATATATACCAAGAGACTTGAAGACATCAGTATTCATACCACTACCCAAAAGCCCAAAGCACAGGAGTGCACAGACTATAGGACAATTAGCCTGATGAGCCACATAACAAAAATACTACTCAAGATCATACATGAAAGAATTAAAACAAGATAGACATAGAAGTAGGAGAAGAACAGTTTGGCTTTAGAAAGAACAGAGGAACAAGAGAGGCAATACTTTGTATAAGACTACTCGCTGACAAGTATATAGAAGTGCAAAAAGTATCTACTTGTGTTTCATCGATTATAGCAAAGCTTTTGACAGAGTCCAACATGAAAAGCTAATCATATGTCTACAAGAAATAGGCCTAGATGGGGATGATATCAGACTAATAAGTAACATATACTGGGAACAGACAGCAATAATAAAATATGAAAATAGCTACTCTCCATACATAGACATAAAGAGGAGTGAGACAAGGATGCATACTGTCACCAAGCCTATTTAACATCTACACAGAGAAAATCTTCAAACAACTAGAGGGAATGCCAGGACTCAAGATCAATGGAAAATAATAAATAACTTAAGATATGCAGATGACACAGTATTGGTAGCAGAAAATGAACAAGATCTACAAGAATTAGTGGACCAATTGGACAGAACTAGCAAGGAATATGGATTAGACATTAACATACAGAAAACAAAAACTATGGTAATCAACAAGGAAATGGAAAAACCTAAAATGAATATAAAAATACATGGAGAATTACTACATCAAGTAAAAAGCTTCTCATATCTCGGTCAGATGATAACAGATGATGGCAGATGTATAACTGAAATTAAAAAGAGAATAGTAATGGCCAAAGATAATTTCAATAGTATGAGAAAGTTACTGACATCCAAACAAATCACAAACAGGCTAAAAATGAGAATGATCAAATGCTATATATATCCTATATTAATGTATGGCTCGGAAACATGGACAATGAACAAGCAGTTAGAAGACAGAATTGATGCATTTGAGATGTGGATATATAGAAGAATAAGCAGAGTTTCATGGACAGAAAAACAGACAAATAAACAAGTTTTAGGAAAACTAGGCATGAAGAAACAATTATTAAGAGAAATAAATTCAGACAAGTAAAGTATTTTGGGCACATAAAAGGCATGACACCATGATAAAACATTTACTAGAGGGGAAAGTTGAGGGAGAAGAGCAAGAGGAAGACCGAGAGATAAGTGGAGGAAACTTTAAGAAATGGACAGGTTACAGTCTGGCAGTGTGCAACACCAAGGCGAAAGACAGAGGATGCTGGAGATTCATTGCAGCCAACCTTCGATGTGGAGACGGCACCTGATGATGATGAATGTTCTATTAGTGGCATTGTAATGTTCTATTAGTGGCATTGTAATGTTCTATTAGTGGCATTGTAATGTTCTATTAAGGGCATTGTAATGTTCTATTAGTGGCATTGTAATGTTCTATTAGTGGCATTGTAATGTTCTATTAAGGACATTGTAATGTTCTATTAGTGGCATTGTAATGTTCTATTAAGGGCATTGCAAAATTCTATTGACCGCCCTGCAATGTTATATTTACGACATAGTAATGTTCTATTGGCAATCCTGCAATGTTCTATTGGCAATCCTGCAATGTTCTATTGGCAATCCTGCAATGTTGATTCTGTATCGATATATTTCTGTCTCTTCATGTCTCCATTATTACATTACCACACAACGTCAACGATGACGCACCGGAATCTTCAGCCTCAAATCTAGACACACAAGCAAACACAAGAAACTCCCGGGGCAATGAAAAACGGGAACACACTTTTCTTTAATGCAGCGAAAATATTTGAGCATTCCTACAGAGTAAAATGTCATGGCCGATACTTTGTTGACACGGAGGACATGTCAACATCCTCAGCAAATAAGAGTCGCATGTTGATGGCGGAGTGCAAATAGTGGCATGATGTTTATACACAAAAAGAAGAGAAATGGCTAATCAGAAAATTGAAAGTTTCATATTTATAGATACTGTGTTTTCTTATTTCTTTCTTGAATTTGTTTGTCTCACAGCGTCAGTGTCGTTAGAGATATACCTGTTGCTCACAGCGTCAGTGCAGATAAAGAGATTCTAGAACGGGCTCTAGTATGTGATTCTCTAATCCTGTTTAGCCTCGTAACGTCAGGATAAGAAGAGATTTATAGAACAGGCTTTTGTGTGAGCTTCATTCGTAAATAGTGTGTTTCGTCAACTCTGTTATATCTGATGTCCACCTTTTGTGCGCACGACCTTTTGTTTTGTTTTAACTGTATCGGAGTAGCATTGCTCTTTGAGGCGCAATGTATGTTGGAAATCTGCTGCTTATGTAGCCGAACCATTTAATTTGTTGTTTCTTGATTAAGTTCAGTACTGATGTTGTACACACTGTTTTTCTGATGTCTTCATTTCTAAACCGGTCCTTTCCTGATTATCCCGGCATTCTGCGTCGACACTTAATCTCTGTTGTGACACATTTTCTTCTTGTTAGTCATATCATTTCTGTCTTGACTAGTTTTCTTCTATCGTTTGATGTCAGCGTCCAGGTTTAGCACTGATAGCATAATGTGGGAGAAAGATTGTGTTGAACAATGCTTTTTTAGTGTTCATGCACAACTCAAGCGTACCTGGTTGAAACACCGCGGCAGGTAGTTTGGAAGCAAATGTGTTCAGCGTGGATTTTTACACATTATACCTCAAAGTTAAGAAAGCAAAAACAAACTACTGAACGTATAAGTGGTGCCTAGAAAATCAACAACTCCTTTACTGTGGTTGGTTGCGAAGTTCTGTAAAGGATATGCCACGATTTTCATTTTCAGGATATTAAACTCCCCCGTCATCGGAAAACAGTCGACAAGAAAACTTCTTCTTCGAAAGCTCCATATCGAACCCCTGGTTGGCCACTCTTTGCGATTTGTATGTGATCTGAGTCTAAGAGCTAATGTGCGTTGTGCCAGTTATGCGCCTACAAATAGGTCAGAAAAGCACATCCGATTTCTGCAACGCTTTTATTAACTAAGGTATCTTCCCTAGGCCCTAACTCAGTCGACTCTTACGACATGCTAGTTCGCAGTGTGACTATTCTTGCTCCTCGTGCGCCATGACAACACACGAGCGGACAACTAAACTAAAAAAATACAACTTACAATGCATTTAATTTCCTTCTTTCTAATCATCTCTCCATCTTCTATCTCATCTTCTCTACGTGTATCTCATCCCTTCATTATCGTCTCCAACACGATCATCTATCTCATATACCTCTACCTGTATCTCATCCCTGCATTATCGTCTCCAACACGACCGTCTATCTCATCTTCTCTACGTGTATTTCACCCCTTCATTACCGTCTCCAACACGATCGTCTATCTCACATACCTCTACGTGTATCTCATCCCTTCATTATCGTCTCCAACACGACCATCTATCTCATCTTCTCTACTTGTATCTCATCCCTTCATTATCGTCTCCAACACGACCGTCTATCTCATATACCTCTACGTGTATCTCACCCCTTCATTACGTCTCAACACGACCGTCTATCTCATATACCTCCCAGGCAATCTGAGCGACAGAGAAATGAGAACATTCGAAGCTAGATCACGGGGTTTGTGATCAAATTTTGGAAGCTATTTGCAACGTTTGATTGGGTCATTCTATGCGTTCCACAAGACGTTCTGGCTCTCTTATCATTACAACCATCTCCAAGTAAATTGCTTTCTTTCGCCAAGCCGGAATTAAGTCACTTTGGTAATGGGTGCACAGGAGTTGAAGATGTTTGGGAAGGGGGATGAACAGAAAGTAAATAAAGAGGTGGAAGAGGGAGAGACGTGACAGACGTGAGATAATTGGAAACAGACTGTGAACAAAATACGAATTTGGGCTCCAGGGAGGAACTGGGGAGTGTCTACACAACGAGGCGTTTTGGTGGTAGAAGGAAGTTGACAGACAACGGGATGGTATTCTAGTTATGAAATAGTGTTGCTGGGGGTGGGGGAGGGGGCTGTAACGAAGGTTGATAGAAATGCGTGCTCGCACACACAGACGCACACACGCACGCGCATCGTGAGGAAAAGAAGATATAAACAAAATATCATAATTGGAACACATTATGCGAATACCAAAAATTTAATGAGAATACAGACTGTTTAATGGGAATACCGAAAATTTAATGAGAATACAGACTGTTTAATGGGAATACCGAAAATTGACCGATAATGCAATATTCATACCAAAATTGTGTTACCAGTGCCAAACATGGTCACTGACAAAAGAACAAGAAAGGAAAATTACCCCCTGTGAAATGAGATGCTTGAGGAAAGCAGTAAATAAAACAAGAAGAGACCATATAAGAAATGAGGAAATTAGAAAAACAGTCGAACAACACCTGCTATTAGATTTATTGAAAAACAAATTCTCAAATGATTTGGTCACTTGGTCAGAATGAACCCGAATACACCAGTTGCAAGAGTTTACAACCTGAAAATGGAATCATCAAGAGAAAAAGCAACCAAGAAAAAGTTGGATTGATGGAGTTACAGACATCTTAAACTCTACAATACCACAGCATATCAAGCGACCGAGCGTGGACTATTTCGGAAACCGATCATCAGTTAAACCTGCTACAAATAACCACAAAAAAGGAGAGGACAAACGAAAAGAAAAAAAAAGAAAAGACCACAAATTTCATGATAACCAAAAATTGTATGCGAATACCAAAGAATGTAATGAGAATACCAAAAATTTAATGAGAATACCAAAAGTTTTATTAGAATAAAAAAAATTTAATGAGAATACCAACATTTTTATTAGAATACCAATAATTTTATTAGAATACCAAAAATTTAATGAGAATACCAAAAATTAATGAGAATACCAAAAATTTAATTAGAATACCAAAAATTTTATTAGAATACCAAAAATTTAATGAGAATACCAATAATTTAATGAGAATACCAAAAATGTTATTAGAATACCAAAAATTTATTAGAATAAAAAAAATACCAAAAGTTAGAATACCTTTTAGAATACCAAAAGTTTAATTAGAATAAAAAAAATGAGAAATACAAAAAATTTTATTAGAATACCAAAATTTCATTAGAATACCAACAATTGTATTAGAATACCAAGAATTGTATAGAATACCAATAATTTATTATAATACCAAAATTTAATAGAATACGAAAAATTTAATGAGAATACCAAAAATTTAATTAGAATACCAAAAATTTATTAGAATACCAAAATTTTATTAGAATACCAATAATTTAATAGAATACCAAAATTTTAATAGAATACCAAAAATTTAGTGAGAATACCAAAATTTAATGAGAATACCAAAAATTTAATTAGAATACCAAAAATTTTATTAGAATACCAAAAATTTAATGAGAATACCAATAATTTAATGAGAATACCAAAATTTAATAGAATACCAAAATTTAATGAGAATACCAATAATTTAATGAGAATACCAAAACTTTTAATAGAGAATACCAATAATTTAATAGAATACCAAAATTTTATTAGAATACCAAAAATTTAATGAGAATACCAATAATTTAATGAGAATACAAAAAGTTTATTAGAATACCAAAATGTAATGGAATACGACAAATGTAATGAGAATACTAATGATAATACCAAAAAGTGATCCTGACATACTATTATTCCCTAGATTACACTTAGCACAACTTTGTCACCTAACAGTCTTTGGAAGTCTCTCTCTCTCTCTCTCTCTCTCTCTCTCTCTCTCAAAGGTCCGGTCTCTGCAGCTGTCATGGTCAAACTATCAATTACACCTCGAATCCATCTTCTCCGTGGTCTTCCTCATTTCCTTTCTCCCAGGATGCCTCCTTTTCCTTCATATATTCTCCAAACCGTCACGACCTTTTATATGTCCAAAATAATTCTTCTTCTTCTCTTTGCGTTCGGTTTCGTATGTTCGTCTAAACTCTAAACTCTAAACTCTAAACCATGATAGGGGTAGTCTCTATGAAGCTGCGTGTCAGCTGGAATTTCTGAAAATAAATCATTTTTTTTTCATTCTTAGTTGCAGCAGCAGCCAGTTCTCTTGGATTTTAGAATTCTTTCTCGATAGATCTATTTGTTCTGTTCTCTGTCTATGCTATACAACGTCTAGAATACAATCTAGTCTACGCAGAATACTGGGAGTAACAAGAAGAGACCAGGTTGGATATGAAGACATCAGAAAAAGTGGGTACAACATCAGTACTGAACTTCATCAAGAAAGAACAAATTAAATAGTTGGGCTACATAAGAAGATTACCAACAGACAGTGTGCCTCAAAGAGCAATGTTACTCCGATACAGTAGATTTAGCCACGCAGTAAGAATGTCAGACCTACCATCACGAGGGTGGCTAAGACTTACTTCGGGAAGAGGTCAGCACAAACGGGAAGCAGAAATCATAGGAATTATATCCTACAGAACTGCTGCCAATATGCAGATTTAAGAAGAAAGAAGTGGCCCACTTACACTAGCGTCAAGACAAACTGTATGGCGTGGCTGATAATCTGAGGTAGACGGCTGCCTTTATTAGAGAATCCGAAATCCTAATCTAGTGAAAACGCAGAAGAAGGCTCAGATTACATAAAAATCATAAAGAATGGTTAACAAGTGTTTGATGAGGAGCGTTTGAAGAAGAAGAATACGAAACCTTGGACATAAGAAGGATGAAAATAGTGGAGAATAGAGAATAGAGAAAAGAGAATAGAGAATAAGAATGGAGAATGAGAATGGAGAATAGAGAATGAGAATGGAGAATAGGGGAATAGAGAATGGAGAATGGAGAATGGAGAATAGAGAATGGAGAATAGAGAATAGAGAATGGAAAATAGAGAATGAGAATATAAATGAGAATGGAGAATGGAGAATAGAGAATGGAGAATAGAGAATAGAGAATGGAGAATGAGAGATATAGAATGAGAATAGAGAATGGAGAATAGAGAATGGAGAATGGAGAATGGAGAATGGAGAATGGAGAATAGAGAATGGAGAATAGAGAATGGAGAATAGAGAATAGAGAATAGAGAATGGAAAATAGAGAATAGAGAATGGAGAATATAGAATAGAGAATAGAGAATAGAGAATGGAGAATAGAGAATAGATAATAGAGAATGGAGAATAGAGAATAGAGAATGGAGAAAAGAGAATAGAGAATTTAGAATGAGAATAGAGAATGGAGAATAGAGAATGGAGAATAGATAATAGAGAATGGATAATAGAAATAGAGAATAGAAATGAGAATAGAATGAGAATGGAGAATGGAGAATGGAGAATAGGGAATAAAGAATAGAGAATAGAGAATGGAGAATGGAGAATAGATAATAGATAATGGAGAATAGAGAATAAGAATGGAGAATAGAATAGAGAATGAGAATAGAGAATGAGAATGGAGAATGAGAATAGAATAGAAATGGAGAATAGGAGAATAGAGAATGGAGAATAGAGAATGGAGAATGGAATAGAGAATGGAGAATGAGAATAGAAATGGAGAATAGAGAATGGAGAATAGAGAATGGAGAATAGAGAATAGAGAATAGAGAATGGAGAATGGAGAATAGAGAATGGAGAATGAGAATGAGAATGAGAATGGAGAATAGAGAATAGAGAATGGAGAATAGAGAATGGAGAATAGAGAATAGAGAATGGAGAATAGAGAATGGAGAATGGAGAATAGAGAATGGAGAATGAGAATAGAAATGGAGAATAGAGAATAGAGAATGGAGAATAGAGAATGGAGAATAGAGAATGGAGAATAGAGAATGGAGAATGGAGAATAGAGAATAGAGAATAGAGAATAAGAAATGTTATAATTTGTTTAAAATACCACCATCATGAAGGTTCTTCTACGTCTTTTTCTTCTTCTGCGATCAACGTCTGCTATGCGACTACTCCGGTATGTGTAATAAACAGGGCGGTGCACTTCAGGTCTTCACGCCCCCCATAGTTTGTTTTGTAACGTTGTTTCTGTTGGCTAAATCCAAATTTTCATTCTCACTCTGCTCAGACTAGGCAGTCTTGCAGGATGTGCTCTGGGGACTGTTTTGGTGCTTCACATGTGCAGGCAGCCGAGTCCCTGAGACCCGCTCTCTGGAAGTGATCACAGTGTCCCGTTATAAATCTCATCGTGAAAGTTAGTAGAACACAATGGCTAGGAATATCGGAAAAAATGGAAGAAAACAGATAGTCTAAAATTGAAATTAAAAAGGACACAAGGGAATTGACCACGAGGTAGACTACGAAAACGATGGATATGTAACATTGATGTAAACCTAGAAATATTAGAAGTTAACAATTGGAAAGAGAAGGCTAAAACAAGAGATGAATGAAGGCGGATGATATCTGCAGCAATGAACATCAAAGAACAGAGATGAATGAAGGCGGATGATATCTGCAGCAATGAACATCAAAGATACAAGATGAATGAAGGCGGATGATATCTGCAGCAATGAACATCAAAGAACAGAGATGAATGAAGGCGGATGATATCTGCAGCAATGAACATCAAAGAACAAAGATGAATGAAGGCGGATGATATCTGCAGCAATGAACATCAAAGAACAGAGATGAATGAAGGCGGATGATATCTGCAGCAATGAACATCAAAGAACAGAGATGAATGAGGCGATGATATCTTCAGCAATGAACATCAAGAACAGAATGAATGAAGGCGGATGATATCTGCAGCAAAACATCAAAGAACAGAGATGAATGAAGGCGGATGATATCTGCAGCAATGAACATCAAAAAACAAGAAGAATAAATGGAGCGGATGATATTGCAGCACATAGAACATCAAAAACAGAGATGAATGAAGTGACGCTGTATATCTGCAGCAATGAACATCAAAGAACAGAATGATGGAAGCGGATGATATCTCAGCAATGAACATCACAGAACAGAGATGAACGAAGAGGGATGATATCTGCAGCAATGAACATCAAAGAAAAGATATGAATGAAAGGCGGATGATATCTGCAGCAATGAACATCAAAGAACAGAGATGAATGAAGGCGGATGATATCTGCAGCAATGAACATCAAAGAACGAGATGAATGGAGCATGATATCTGCGGCAATGGACATCATGAGACAGCAGATGAATGAAGGCGGATGTATCTCGAGCAATAACATCAAAGAAAATATTGAATGAAGCGGATGATATGTGCAGAATGAACCTAAAGAAAAGAAAGAGATGAATGGAGGCGGATGATACTGCAGAAAGAAATCAAAGAAAAGAGATGAATGAAGGGGATGATATCTGCAGAATGAACATCAAAAAGAAGAGAGATGAAGAAGGCGGATGATAATCTGCAGCAATGAACATCAAAGAACAGATAGAATGAAGCGGATGATATCTGCAGCAATGAAATCAAAGAACAGAGATAAATGAAGGCGGATGATATCTAGCAGCATAGAACATCAAAAGAACAGATATGAATGAAGGCGGATGATATCTGGAGCAATGAAATCAAAGAACAAGAGAATGAATGAGAGGGATGATATCTTCAACAATGAACATCAAAGAACAGATATGAATGGAGGCGGATGATATCTGCGAGCAATGACATCAAAGAACAGAGATGAATGAAGGCGGATGATATCTGCAGCAATGAACATCAAGAACGGAGATGAATGGAGGGATGATATCTGCAGCAATGAGACACAAAGAACAGAGATGAATGAAGGCGGATGATATCTGCAGCAATATACATCAAAGAACAGAGATGAATGGAGGCGGATATTCTGCAGCAATGAACCTCAAAGAACAGAGATGAATGAAGCGGATGATATCTGCAGCAATGAACATCAAGAACAGATATGAATGAAGGCGGATGATATCTGCGCAATGAACATCAAAAGAACAGAGATGAATGGAGGCGGATGATATCTGCAGCAATGAACATCAAAGAACAGATATGAATGAAGGCGGATGATATCTGCAGCAATGAACATCAAAGTACAAAGACGAATGGAGGCGGATGATATCTGCAGCAATGAACATCAAAGAACAGAGATGAATGGAGGCGGATGATATCTGCAGCAATGAACATCAAAGAACAGAGATGAATGAAGGCGGATGATATCTGCAGCAATGAACATCAAAGAACAGAGATGAATGAAGGCGGATGATATCTGCGGCAATGAACATCAAAGAACAGAGATGAATGAAGGTGGATGATATCTGCAGCAATGAACATCAAAGAACAGATATGAATGAAGGCGGATGATATCTGCAGCAATGAACATCAAAGAACAGATATGAATGAAGGCGGATGATATCTGCAGCAATGAACATCAGAGAACAGAGATGAATGAAGCGGATGATATTTGCAGCAAAAAATATCAAAGAACAGAGATGAATGAAGGCGGATGATATCTGCAGCAATGAACATCAAAGAACAGAGTTGATTGTAGGCGGGTGAAATCTGCAGCAATGAACATCAAAGAACAGAGTTGATTGTAGGCGGGTGAAATCTGCAGCAATGAACATCAAAGCTGTGAAAGCTGAAAAAGAAGTACAATGGTCATAGCCACGATAACTATTGATTAAAAGTTTCAGCTACATTTACTGTGTTTATAATCAATCAACCAATCAATCAATCAATCATGCATATAATTCAAAGTAAGTAAATCCGTGACCAAGCCTGTTCATATTGGCCAGAGAAGGTGTCAGTGGAAGTCTAATGCTGATATTGATGCTGTCAAACGTGATTAGTCTCTTCTATGCATATCTATGACATCATATCCATTGAAGTATTGAATTTTATCTTCACAGTTTCAAGATGCGGATGCCCTTACACATCAGTTTCGCTTAAAATTTAAGAAGATAGTGACGTCAATCGTTATATCAACCAGCACCCGAGACCTGGTATGTCGAGCACTCGTTTGTGAGCTCGGCACATGAAGCCAAGCGACACGAGAGCGGAATAAGAACTAGCAAGAACGATAATTTGACTTTGAACGAGTAAGTGTTCCTGACATGACGTAAAGCTTCTGACGTGCGTCACATGGTCCTTAAAATGGAGACAGCTAGCAGAATGACGGGGTCGCTATTCAAGAGCGCTTGAAATTAAGAAAATATTTGAAGAGTGATAGAAATAGAGAGAGGCAAGAGAGAGAGGATAAGAGAGAGAAATAGAGAGAAATAGAGAGTGAGAGATGAGAGAGATAGAGAATGAGATATGAATAGAGGAAAGCGAGAGAAAAAGATAAATAGAGGGACAGAGAGAGAGAGAGAGAGCGAGAGAGATAGAAATATAGATAGATAGAGAGAGAGAGAGCGATATAGATAAAACGACAGAGTGCCATAGAGAGAGATAGAGATAGAATACAGATAGAGAGAGCGCGAGAGAAATATAGAACGAGAGAGACAGAGAGAGACAAAGAGCAGAGACATATAGAGATAGAAAGAGATATAGAGAGAGTAAGACAGTTATAGATAGAGAGAGCGAAAGAGATGGAGAGAGAGAAGAGAGCAACTAGAGAGCAAGAGAAATCAGATTGAGGTAAAGAAAATATATAGATAAAGATAGCAAGATAGAGGCGAGAGAGATAAGAGAGCGCGAGAGAGAAGGGATAGAGATCGCGAGAGAGAGAGGATAGAGATCCATGAGAGAGGGATAGAGAGCGCGAGAGAGAGAGGGATAGAGATCGCGAGAGAGAGGGAGTGAGAGAGCGAAAGAGAGAGCGAAAGAGAGAGACAGCAACGAGAAAATAAGTAAGAACGAAAAAAACCGTAAAAGCGATAAATACAGTTTCATTAGAGCAAAAAGGGAACGGGGGCGGGTCCACATTTTTGTGAGCGAAATGTCAATAAAGATTATGCAAAATTGAAGTGGTAATTTTTTTTCTGCGCTTTCACTTCCTTCTTAAAGTCTGTGAATTGACAGAAGCTCGCAGAACGCACTCTGTCTCTATTTTCCTTGCAAAGTGCGTCCCCCTCCATATTCTCCGCCCCTGTAAGCATTAAGAGATATGAGAGCCCAGTGGAACGTCTTGTCAAGAAATAGAGGCAAGAGAGCTACAATCAGATATACCTGAGAAGATTGACCAGGAAGCGATAACGAGAGGACGATGAAGATAAGTGTTCGCTCTAGACGACGTTAGACAGAAGGTTCAATCAGAAGGGAAGTTTTACTATGAATTTGTGCACTGGAAGAAATTCTTTCTGTCTCTGTAAATTGAAAAGAAAGGTTGGGAAGAAGGGGAAAAATCTCAATTTCGTGGGGACTAAATTTGTGGGACAGTAAGGAGTTGGGGACATTTTCTGTTTTGGTTTGGAAAGTCTTCAGAACATGCAGATTTGAATGTGAGTAGATGGGTGGATTGCTTGATTGATTGATTGATTGCTTGATTGATTGATTGAATAATATGACCATCATCATTGCACTTCGGTGAGTAACCATGTGTACTTCAATTTGTTCTTACAACGGAAGATCTCAACAGCAGTACACGAACTTAGCGGCACTGGTGAAGGTTTTAAGCGTACTTTTGAATATAGTTACAATATTACGTGGACATTACTTACCTGCCTCTCTTTATATATATATATTGTGCCCGCCTGCCGAGCGTGTTCGTAACGCGTTGGACGACGGGTGATAGCCTCTGCGAGTGCGGGTTTAATTCCGGAAAAGCCACAGGTTCTCCAGATTTATGGTGTTTGTGGCACCGAACCGAAGGATTACGATGCCCATGGCACCGAGTCGAAGAGCTGTGTTCTGTAAAAACAATTATATGCACAAATAACTTGAATGGATCTTTTCAGCGATTTATTTTTTGTATGAAATGTTTTGGTTTGTGAAGTGGTTTGTCGAAAAATTAATACTGTCAGAAGGGTTTGTCAGGCGGCTGGTCGTCATGTGGTAGTTAATGTTTTACTTTCAATAATATTGCGTGTATTTTCGTGTTCGTTTACACACACAAAATATATGATGATGATGATTGATGAAGATGACAATCATCATCATGTGCACTGTCGCATGATCAAGGATTGTTTGTTTTTTTGTTACGTAGGGGATTAAATCCTCTTTAACATGAGGCACGACCCTATTCAACCTAAGGCGAACCTTGTTTTGGTTATATCAGAGCGAGTAGGCCAACAAACATGAAAATTAAGAATTAAAGACAAACACTGGATATGATTATGGAAAAGACTCCCTCAAAGACATAAGCAGAACCGACCAGGTCATTATATTTCAACTGTGTACCGGACGCTGCAGACTCAACAAACACTTATATAGACTAGGAATAAGTCAAACAGCTCTCTGCCAGTGTCAGCAGGCGGAAGAGACAAAAGAGCATATCCTGCAAGACTGTCCTCTCCTGGGTGAGTTGAGAAGCAACATGTGGCTACACCCATCGACCTGAAAACTAAGCTTTGGGGAAACCTGACAGACCTGAAGCTGACTGCCCAGTTTGTGGTCGCACAGTAAATTAAGCGTATGACCAGAGATCGCTGAAGAAGATATCTGACTTAAACCTCGAAGTTGAAAAACGATTTCAGGATTTTAAAAAACATCATGTGCTTTTTGTTCATTTACAACGTCATTCGCAGTAGACGTGAATTTATTACCAGGAAAATTACAAATGGAACATTATGAAATGTGTTGTGATACACAGTTAAAGGAGAAATTCCATCAAGTTAGTTTGGAAGAGTTCTATAAAACGCATTTGGACAAGGATAAAATCATGCGTTTTACAAACATGCTCTGTCGATGGTTTCATATTTGGAAACACTTATGGTGTGAACAGCTTTTAGTCCATGAACTACATCAAATCACAAGTGAGAACACGAATTACTGATGTTCATTTGGAAAAAGTGTTGGGGATGTTGTAGCGACAACATCAATCGAGATCAATTTTGATACACTTAGTTCTGCAAAACAAAGTCAGATGTCTCACTTTTAAATATTTTTAAATTGTCTAATTAATATGTTTGATTCTCAGATATGTTTTATTTTCTTCCAAACAAAATAAATATACCTATTTCTTGTGTTTTTTTTTAAATATTAAACCAGGCACGTGTTTAACCACGATCTCACCCACCTACTGAGAAGCGACGATGTGGTCGAAGCTGTAGCGCGCTTGCTTGTTGACTTTAATTGTTTTAAAAAAATAAGTGCATGGCCCGGCAGGAAATATTATTTCTGAAATTTGGCCCGCCTGCTGACAAGGTTGGACACCCTTGTCAGAGCGACAGCCAATGTGTCGGAATAACATAGACCAATATAGATAAAGATTTGTAATTCTTCTTCTTTTGTCACCACACTGCTACCGGGTTGTTGCAAAATGTCGTGTTTTTTTGTTTTTGTCTTGCGGTGTTCAGGTGGCTTGTGTGATTGTTATTTTGCTCTTTGACAGGATTCTGCTATGCCATCTAACCATCTATTTCTTGGTCTTCCTCTCGCCTTCTTTCCTGATGTTCTGCTGTAGAAGACTCTGTATACTGTGGAGTTTGGATGCATTCTATTAATTCCCAAACCACTTCATTCTTTGTTTCTCAATGTAATTCAAGCAAGGTTCTGTGTCAACTTGCTTTCTTATGCTGATGTTGGTGACTCAGACAGCGCATTTCATTGTAGCTATTTTTATGACTGTGCTTTTTAATTATAGAATGGTTCAAATTGTATTTTGATTTATCTGATTATACCGCTTCCTTACGGTCTGCCTGATGCGGCCACCTCTCTTTGTCATAGACAACAGCCTTTACTGAGGTAGGGCCTAGGTTGCTACAGTAGTAAATAAAAAGCATCGCATAAATTGGATGTGCTGGCCTATTTGTAGGCTCATAACTGGAGCAATGTGCAATCGCTCGTAAGCTCGGATAACATACAAATCACAAAAAGTGGTTTAACAAGTGCTAGATATGGAACGTTCGAAGCAGAAGTAAAAACGGAAGTGTTTGAGGATAATGACATTTGTTCCGTTTTTCAATTCACATTCCGTGGTCATGTCAATCATACATACATCAAACAAATGAAACACGTCCTCATGTCAATCATACATACATCTTCTTCTTTCTTCTTTGTCGTCACACTGCTACCGGGTTGTTGCCCAGTGTCGTGGTTTTCTGTTTTGTCTTGCGCTGTTCTGGTGGCTTGTGTGATTGTTATCTTTGCTCTTTCACAAGATTCTGCTACGCCATCTAACCATCTTTTCCGTGGTCGTCCTCTTGCCTTCTTTCCCGATGTTCTGTTGTAGAAGACTCTTGTATACTGTGGAGTTTGGATGCATTCTTATTAAGTGGCCAAACCACTTCATTCTTTGTTTCTTATGTAATTCAAGCACGGTTTGTGCCAACTTTCTTTCTTATGCTGATGTTGGTGATTCTGTCTTTCTTGTGTTGTTGGTAACTTTTCGCAGGCAACGCATTTCACATGTAGTTATTTTTGTGACTGCGCTTTGCTCAATGTCCATGTTTGGCTCTGTAACACAAAGTAGGTATAAAAATGCTGTTGATCATCTGTTGCTTAGCTGCGTGTGAAATTTTTGGGTGTCTTAACAATGGGGCTAGCTGGTAGGTTACAGCATTTGCTTTTGTACTTAGCCTCTATCTCTATCTAGTTTCCGTCTTCTGTGAATATGCTTCCTAAGTATTTGAATTCTTTCACTTGGTTTATTTTAGCACATTGACATGGATGTCTAGATTATTATGTTTTCTTCCCATATTCATTATTTCTGTTTTAGTGTTGTTGATTTTCATGTCATGTTTTACACAATTTTGTTCAAGGTGTCAATATGATGTTGTAGATCTTGTTCATTTTGATGTATCTGCAAACAGCAGTTCATTTATTTCATCATTATCTGAATTTGACTCTTGAGTTATTTTATCCATATATGCAATAAAGAGTAGTGGTGAGAGGACACATACATCAAACAAATGAGCACGTCCTCATGAACGACGCTTACAGAGCAAACTATAGGGAACTCATGAGTTACGGTAAGAGTAATGGTGGTAGTGTTATGTTGGTCGACCTTGTTGATATGTTTACTACTTGTTTGGTTTATAAGCTCTTGATTTCTTGTTTGCTTTGTTGAGTTTGTAGTTTTTTGGGTTCGTTGATTTTCCCGAGCAATAGCTAGTGGTCTCTATAGCGACATGGTTAAGATGTTTGCCTGACGATCTGAATATGTGAATACTGACTGTGGTTCGAATCTACCTGAGTTAAAAAAGGTGAGGCATGGCTTAAGGTTTGGGTTTGGGGTTAGGAGGTTGGGGTCGGGTCAGGTTCGGGTTGGGTTTAGGGCTTAGGGCTTAGGGCTTAGGGGTCGCTGGGGTAGGTAGGGGTCAGGCTAGGGCAGGTGCAGGCAGCAGGGCCAGGCTAGGCAGGCAGGCAGGCAGGCCAGGCCAGGCCAGGCCAGGCCAGGCCAGGCCAGCCAGCCAGCCAGGCCAGGCCAGGCCAGCCAGGCCAGGCCAGGCCAGGCCAGGCCGGCCAGGCCAGGCCAGGCCAGGCCAGCCAGGCCAGGCCAGGCCAGGCCAGGCCAGGCCAGGCCAGGCCAGGCCAAGCCAGGCCAGGCCAGCCACCAGGCCAGGCAGGCCAGGCCAGGCCACCAGGCAGGCCAGGCCAGGCCAGGCCAGCCAGGCCAGGCCAGGCCAGCCAGCCAGGCAGGCCAGGCCAGGCCAGGCCAGGCCAGGCCAGTAGGCCAGGCCAGGCCAGGCCAGGCCAGGCCAGGCCAGGCAGGCCAGGCCAGGCCAGGCCAGCCAGGCCAGGCCAGGCCAGGCCAGGCCAGGCCAGGCCAGGCCAGGCCAGCCAGGCCAGCCAGGCCAGGCCAGCAGGCCAGGCCAGGCCAGGCCAGGCCAGGCCAGGCCAGGCCAGCCAGGCCAGGCCAGGCCAGGCCGGGGCCAGGCCAGGCCAGGCCAGCCAGGCCAGGCCAGGCAGCCAGGCCAGGCCAGGCCAGGCCAGGCCAGGCCAGGCCAGGCCAGGCCAGGCTGAAATAGGCCAGGCCAGGCAGCTGAAGGAAACATTAGGCCAGGCCAGGCCAGGCCAGCCAGGCAGGCCAGGCCAGGCCAGGCCAGGCCAGTGTGGCCAGGCCAGGCAGGCCAGGCCAAGGCCAGGCAGCAGGCAGGCCAGGCCAGCCAGGCCAGGCCAGGCCAGGCCAGCCAGGCCAGGCCAGGCCAGGCCAGGCCAGGCCAGCGGCCAGGCAGGCAGGCCAGGCCAGGCCAGGCCAGGCCAGGCCAGGCCAGGCCAGGCTAGCCAGGCCAGGCCAGGCCAGGCAGGCCAGGCCAGGCCAGGCCAGGCCAGGCCAGGCCAGGCTAGGCCAGGGCCAGGCCAGGCCAGGCCTGGCGGCAGGGCCAGGCCAGGCCAGGCCAGGCCAGGCCAGGCCAGGCCAGGCCAGGCCAGGCCAGGCCAGGCCAGGCCAGGCCAGGCCAGGCCAGGCCAGGCCAGGCCAGGCCAGGGCCAGGGCCAGGCCAGGCCAGGCCAGCCAGGCCAGGCCAGGCCAGGCCAGGCCAGGCCAGGCCAGGCCAGGCCAGGCCAGGCCAGGCCAGGCCAGGCCAGGCCAGGCCAGGCCAGGCCAGGCCAGGCCAGGCCAGGCCAGGCCAGGCCAGGCTCAGGCCAGCAGCCAGGCCAGGCCAGGCCAGGCCAGGCCAGGCCAGGCCAGGCCAGGCCAGGCCAGGCCAGGCCAGGCCAGGCCAGGCCAGGCCAGGCCAGCCAGCCAGGCCAGGCCAGGCCAGGCCAGGCCAGGCCAGGCCAGGCCAGGGCCAGGCCAGGCCAGGCCAGGCCAGGCCAGGCCAGGCCAGGCCAGGCCAGGCCAGGCCAGGGCCAGGCCAGGCCAGGCCATGGCCAGGCCAGGCCAGGCCAGGCCAGGCCAGGCCAGGCCAGGCCAGGCTCAGGCCAGGCCAGGCCAGGCAGGCCAGGCCAGGCCAGGCCGAGAAAGCCAGGCCAGGCCAGGCCAGGCCAGGCCAAGAGCCAGAAGACCAGCCAGGCCAGGCCAGGCCAGGCCAGGCCAGGCCAGGGCCAGGCCAGGCCAGGCCAGGCCAGGCCAGGCCAGGCCAGGCCAGGCCAGGCCAGGCCAGGCCAGGCCAGGCCAGGCCAGGCCAGGCCAGGGCTCAGGCCAGGAGAAGCAGGGAGGCCAGGCAGGCCAGGCCAGGCCAGGCCAGGCCAGGCCAGGCCAGGCCAGGCCAGGCCAGGCCAGGCCAGGGCCAGCAGCCAGGCCAGGCCAGGCCAGGGCCAGGCCAGGCCAGGCCAGGCCAGGCCAGGCCAGGCCAGGCCAGGCCAGGCCAGGCCAGGGGCCAGGCCAGGGCAGGCCTAGGCCAGGCCAGGCCAGGGCCAGGCTAGGCCAGGGCCAGGCCAGGCCAGGCCAGGGCCAGGCCAGGCCAGGCCAGGGCCAGGCCAGGCCAGGCCAGGCCAGGCCAGGCCAGGCCAGGCCAGGCCAGGCCAGGCCAGCCTAGGCCAAGGCCAGGCCAGGCCAGGCCAGGCAGGCCAGGCCTAGGCAAAGGCCAGGCTAGGCCAGGCCAGGCCAGGCCAGGCCAGGCCAGGCCAGGCCAGGCCAGGCCAGGCCAGGCCAGGCCAGGCCAGGCCAGGCCAGGCCAGGCCAGGCCAGGCCAGGCCAGGCCAGGCCAGGCCAGGCCAGGCCAGGCCAGGCCAGGCCAGGCCAGGCAGGCCAGGCCAGGCCAGGCCAGGCAGGCCAGGCCAGGCTCAGGCCAGGCCAGGCCAGGGCCAGGCCAGGCCAGGCCAGGCCAGGGCCAGGCCAGGCCAGGCCAGGCCAGGCCAGGCCAGGCCAGGCCAGGCCAGGCCAGGCCAGGCCAGGCCAGGCCAGGCCAGGCCAGGCCAGGCCAGGCCAGGCCAGGCCAGGCCAGGCCGTAGGCCAGGCCAGGCAAGGCAAGAATAGCAGGCCAGGCCAGGCCAGGCCAGGCCAGGCCAGGCCAGGCCAGGCCAGGCCAGGCCAGGCCAGGCAGGCCAGGCCAGGCCAGGCCAGGCCAGGCTCAGGCCAGGCCAGGCCAGGCCAGGCCAGGCCAGGCCAGGCCAGGCCAGGCCAGGCCAGGCCAGGGCCAGGCCAGGCCAGGCCAGGCCAGGCCAGGCAGGCCAGGCCAGGCCAAAGAAGCAAGAAGGCAGAAGGCAGGCAGGAGGCCAGGCCAGGCTAGGCCAGGCTAGGCCAGGCCAGGCAGTGGCCAGGCCAGGCCAGGCCAGGCCAGGCAGGCCAGGCCAGGCCAGCCAGGCCAGGCCAGGCCAGGCCAGGCCAGCCAGGCCAGGCCAGGCCAGGCCAGGCCAGGCCAGGCCAGGCCAGGCCAGGCCAGGCCAGGCCAGGCCAGGCCAGGCCAGGCCAGGCCAGGCCAGGCCAGGCCAGGCCAGGCCAGGCCAGGCCAGGCCAGGCCAGGCCAGGCCAGGCCAGGGCCAGGCCAGGCCAGGCCAGGCCAGGCCAGGCCAGGCCAGGCCAGGCCAGGGCCAGGGCCAGGCCAGGCCAGGCAGGAGAGGCAGAAATAGAGCCAGGCCAGGCCAGGCCAGGCCAGGGCCAGGGCCAGGGCTGAGGCCAGGCCAGGCCAGGCCAGGCCAGGCCAGGCCAGGCCAGGCAGGCCAGGCCAGGCTGAGAAGCAAGAGCCAGGCCAGGCCAGGCCAGGCCAGGCCAGGCCAGGCCAGGCCAGGCCAGGCCAGGCCAGGCCAGGCTAGGGCCAGGCCAGGCAGGCCAGGGCCAGGCCAGGCCAGGCCAGGGCCAGGCCAGGCCAGGCCAGGCCAGGCCAGGCCAGGCCAGGCCAGGCCAGGCCAGGCCAGGCCAGGCCAGGCCAGCCAGGGCCAGGCCAGGCCAGGCCAGGCCAGGCCAGGCCAGGCCAGGCCAGGCCAGGCCAGGCCAGGCCAGGCCAGGCCAGGCCAGGCTGGCTGAAGAGAAGCCAGGCAGCAGGCCAGGCCAGGCCAGGCCAGGCCAGGCCAGGCCAGGCCAGGCCAGGCCAGGCCAGGCCAGGCCAGGCTGAAGAGCAGAAGCAAGGCAGGCCAGGCCAGGCCAGGCCAGGCCAGGCCAGGCCAGGCCAGGCCAGGCCAGGCCAGGCCAGGCCAGGCCAGGCCAGGCCAGGCCAGGCCAGGGCCAAGGAAGAAAGAAGCAGGCTAGGCCAGGCTTAGGCAAGAAGAAGAAGAAGAATAGGCCAGGCAGGGCCAGGCCATGAGCCAGGCCAGGCCAGCAGGCCAGGCCAGGCCAGGCCAGGCCAGGCCAGGCCAGGCCAGGGCCAGGCCAGGCCAGGCCAGGCCAGGCCAGGCCAGGCCAGGCCAGGCCAGGCCAGGCCAGGGCCAGGCCAGGCCAGGCCAGGCCAGGCCAGGCCAGGCCAGGCCAGGCCAGGCCAGGCCAGGCCAGGCCAGGCCAGGCCAGGCCAGGCCAGGCCAGGCCAGGCCAGGCCAGGCCAGGCCAGGCCAGGCCAGGCCAGGCCAGGCCAGGCCAGGCCAGGCCAGGCCAGCAGGCCAGGCAGCCAGGCCAGGCCAGGCCAGGCCAGGCCAGGCCAGGCCAGGCCAGGCCAGGCCAATAGGCCAGGCCAGCCAGGCCAGGCCAGGCCAGGCCAGGCCAGGCCAGGCCAGGCCAGGCCAGGCCAGGCCAGGCCAGGCCAGGCCAGGCCAAGAAAGCCAGGCCAGGCCAGGCCAGGCCAGGCCAGGCCAGGCCAGGCCAGGCCAGGCCAGGCCAGGCCAGGCCAGGCAGGCCAGGCCAGGCCAGGCCAGGCCAGGCCAGGCCAGCAGGGGCCAGGCCAGGCTAGGCCAGGCCAGGCCAGGCCAGGCCAGGCCAGGCCAGGCCAGGCCAGGCCAGGCAGGCCAGGCAGGCCAGGCCAGGCCAGGCCAGGGCCAGGGCCAGGAGGCCAGGCCAGGCCAGGCCAGGCCAGGCCAGGCCAGGCCAGGCCAGGCCAGGCCAGGCAGCAGGCAAGGCAAGGCAGGCCAGGAAGAAGAAGAGGAAGAGCAGGCCAGGCCAGGCCAGGCCAGGCCAGGCCAGGCCAGGCCAGGCCAGGCCAGGCCAGGGCCAGGCCAGGCCAGGGCCAGGCCAGGCCAGGCCAGGCCAGGCCGAAGGCAGAGGCCAGGCCAGGCTCAGGCCAGGCCAGGTAGGCCAGGCCAGGCCAGGCCAGGCCAGGCCAGGTTGGCCAGGCCAGGCCAGGCCAGGCCAGAGCCAGGCCAGGCCAGAGCCAGGGGCCAGGCCAGGCCAGGCCAGGCCAGGCCAGGCCAGGCCAGGCCAGGCCAGGCCAGGCCAGGCCAGGCCAGGCCAGGCCAGGCCAGGCCAGGCCAGGCCAGGCCAGGCCAGGCCAGGCCAGGCCAGGCAGCCAGGCCAGGCCAGGCCAGGCCAGGGCCAGGCCAGGCCAGGCCAGGCCAGGCCAGGCCAGGCCAGGGCCAGGCCAGGCCAGGCCAGGCCAGGCCAGGCCAGGCCAGGCTGTTGGAGCCAGGCCAGGCCAGGCCAGGCCAGGCCAGGCCAGGCCAGGCCAGGCCAGGCCAGGCCAGGCCAGGCCAGGCCAGGCCAGGCTAGGCAGGCCAGGCCAGGCCAGGCCAGGGCCAGGGCCAGGGTGAGGCCAGGCCAGGCCAGGCCAGGGCCAGGCCAGGCCAGGCCAGGCCAGGCCAGGCCAGGCCAGGCCAGGCCAGGCCAGGCCAGGCCAGGCCAGGCCAGGCCAGGCCAGGCCAGGGCCAGGCCAGGCCAGGCCAGGCCAGGCCAGGCCAGGCCAGGCCAGGCCAGGCCAGGCCAGGCCAGGCTAGGCCAGGGCCAGGCCAGGCCAGGCCAGGCCAGGCCAGGCCAGGCCAGGCCAGGCCAGGCCAGGCCAGGCCAGGAGCCAGGCCAGGCCAGGCCAGGCCAGGCCAGGCCAGGCCAGGGCAGGCCAGGCCAGGCCAGGCCAGGCCAGGCCAGGCCAGGCCAGGCCAGGCCAGGCCAGGCCAGGCCAGGCCAGGCCAGGCAGGCCAGGCCAGGCCAGGCCAGGCCAGGCCAGGCCAGGCCAGGCCAGGCCAGGCCAGGCCAGGCCAGGCCAGGCCAGGCCAAGAAATAGCGCCAGGCCAGGGCCAGGCCAGGCCAGGCCAGGCCAGGCTAGGCCAGGCCAGGCCAGGCCAGGCCAGGCCAGGCCAGGCCAGGGCCAGGCAGGCAGGCCAGGCCAGGCTAGGCCAGGCCAGGCCAGGCAGGCCAGGCAGGCCAGGCAGGCCAGGCCAGGGCCAGGCCAGGGCTCAGGCCAGGCCAGGCTAGGCCAGGCCAGGCCAGGCCAGGCCAGGCCAGGCCAGGCCAGGCCAGGCCAGGCCAGCAGGCCAGGCCAGGCCAGGCCAGGGCCAGGCCAGGCCAGGCCAGGCCAGGCCAGGCCAGGCCAGGCCAGGCCAGGCCAGGGCCAGGCCAGGCCAGGGCCAGGCCAGGCCAGGCCAGGCC